>OU342835.1:1200000-1645697 GCA_910591585.2 Nysson spinosus
ATCTAATTTATGTCGCGTCCCCCTCATGCGTCTATGGATCGTAATCAATCACAGTGGAATCAAAGATCTAGATACACTTGATTTCAAGTATCTTGGATAGATTGAAATAATAATATAACAAATTGACACTTATGGTTCACGAGTAAACTTACTCGTCGCGCATCGAAGTCAGGTAAAAAGTCCCACATTTAACCACTCTTTGAGCCCTTTAATTTTCATGCTTACAATGCCGGTAAAACTCATGTACACCCTCCGAATCAGTATTCCAAAATTGTCCATTCTTTCCACCAATCAACGTCCTCCGTTTTGAATCTCCCACTCCCCACCCCCTTCTCTATGTAGCCGATACCTCGAACCTTTTCGCATACCGATTTGAATTTTTAGTTCCTCAGAAACCTGCAAAACACGAAAACGAATTTCAACCTCTTTGATCATCGGCACTACGGTGCATTTAACGATTCATCACACAATATTTAATGTAATTTTCTTACTAACTTTCCTGAATAGATTGTTTGCATATCGATTCTTCGCTAGGTGGATTTTAGGAAACATATGGTTGCAGCGTGCAGTGGCAATGGTATATGAATTTGCCTTAATAAATGGAAGCTTTACTTCCCGACCTACCGATTATTGAATTAATTGTTACGGTTTAATACGAGGCCGCAATTTATCGTTTACACCCGGTCGAGCGTGACTCGTTCAGGCAGCTTATGGACGACTGAATACGCTTATCTTTTTTAATAAATTTTGCTGCCGTCCATGTGCACTGAATATTTGCCCAAAATACTCTACAAACTCGCTGAAGAATTATTATATAATCATAACTGGTTTCATATGGCGCTTTGTATTCTATTATAGTAGAAAGACTCGCAGAGTATTATTCCGTGAGTATTACGTAATATGCAGAATTATTCTTTTCTATTGCAGATTCGTATGTAACACGTAACGTTGTCCTTCTTTAGTGATCCTGATATAATTATCTAATAATTCTGTAATTTCTCGATGAGGAGACATTTTTTATTTCGACCACTGATTTTGTAATTATTCAATTATTTGCTGCAAAATAATTGTAGTAGAATAAAGGAATTGTTATATAAATACTCAATCTGTCGGTACATTCGATTAGTGAACATTGTAGAAGTCAATAAAAAATTTGTAAATAATTTTATCGATGCGTACCAATTTATGGTGCTGACATTGTTCATTGTTTTTTATCCAGGCGTAGTTTATAACGTTTCTACATTAAACAGATTCAACACGAATATTCTTCTTTCTCGACTAATATTCTAAAAGCATATCTTTATTTTTTCCACAATGCAGAAGGAAATATGTTGCGCATCGCGTGTAAGCTTCTTGTGTATATTACAAACTCATGCGTGTTCTTTTTTTATCGCAATTTCATATAGCAATTTTGGTGACAAACGGCTTACGTGTATCGTTTTTCTTCCTGAGATATGATGTCACGTTGAGAGGATTAGTACAAAATTATGCACCAAGCCTTCTAAGTTATGCCATGGAAGTATTCTTTCCACGAGATTATTTTCTTAATACTCATTCTTTGGAACAATATTATGCTTCTAAACAGTTTGGAATTACCCCCCCTAGTTTACCGTATGCACGCCATGCGACTATTTTATTGGCGGAAATTACCATCAGAAAACTAGCAATTTAAACTGCAATTCCTTTCATCTAGTCAATTTGAGAAAATTTCCATAATGATTCGATGTTATTAGCATATTGATTAGGATTTTCTTTCGCACGCATTCGTAATCAATTGCAAGAATAATATGCAAAGAGGACAAATAATTGTAATCATTATATTATATTAAAACTGCGATTTTACTACAACATTTTAATTCTTTCAATTCTTTGTTATTCCAAAATTATATCAAGTCCCATAATGGTCACAGGTTAGCATAAAAGTGTAGGGCTTCGATTTAAGTAACTGATATTAAAAGAGGTTTCTAACAGTTTTGGAAGCTCGTGATCCATTTTAATAAGAAATGTAATTAAAAAACCCAAGATATAATACAAAAATAATACGATAAATTATATAATATTGAAATACAATATAACTAAGAATTGGGGAAGTATTTCACTATTCGTGTTTCAAAAGTGGCAAGTCGCAATAGCGAGGAACATTTTCTCCATTTTTTCCATTATAAAGTACCATTACAGTTTGCATTACAAAGTTATCGGCTCTTGAACGTCTGACAATTTCAGGGTGTTATCAGTAACCAACAAATGGTGGTTTCCATCGTTACTGCCGCGTGAAGTCATTCACACGATCAATGCTCTTAGGACCGAAATTCTCGTGGTACCTTAATCTTCCGTCCGTCAACGGTGAGCACGAGCGGGCGATATTTCTCTCCTGACACAGGCGTCTTGGACATTATCAGCGTGCGATATAATCGCACTCGACGAGGACACCAGCTTCTGATCGATCCAGGGTTATATATACGATATTCTGACTCGCGAGCACATGTATGAGGGTATTTTCTATGTGTACACATAACCAATGGCCGTGTGTACCAGCGGATCAATCCGGATTAATTGAGTTACGGTTCGCGGTTTTGCGGGCGGCCAACGACCGCAGGGATATATCCGCGGCTTCCGGTGAGTTTGTTGCCTGACCTTGCTTTGCAAGGGGAGGGTGTGCTTCCCGCCATCATCCGGCCGACTTTGTCACTCCTGTCTTTCCGTGTCTCCTCTTGTGGGGTTTCTTTCGGTTGGGGTGAAAATAACGTTCCACGGACAAACAGCGGATCGTTTATTTACCGATATAAATAGATTAGTAGTCTCGATGGAAACCCATGAAAACAGGTTTCGACGATTTATGATCGATCTATTGTTCGTCGTATTTATCGGTGATTAAGAAAGTGAGTTAAGTCACTTTTTATATATACCACTTTTAAAATGCATTAGTATATGTGCTATACTGGTTATTTATTATACACACTTCTGTCTATCCAATGGCAAGAATGTTGAAAGCTATTGGCAATCAATTATTTCTAGATAAGAATGTCACATTTAAACGGATAGATACAAAAGGCCATTGAAAATGGTTGATAACAGATTGTTTCTAAATACGAATCGTATCTATTTATAACGTAAGCAGCTCTAACTCATTGTGTCCGGAAAAGTATATTCATAGTATATGAATGTTCAAAAATATAACAAAATATTTATAATCACCGGCACGTATAAGAAATTGGTTTTCCTAAAAAGTCTCCCGTTTATCACTTCACACAACATCAAACATTTCTTGTTTCGCGATAGAATTACTGAGGTAATACATTCTCAAATATCGACAAAAAGTATAAAGTTAATAGTTCACATGAGAATTGTTGCATTACATTTTTCATAAAATTATATTTTACAATTCTTTGTCGATGTGAGGTATTCACTGGCATTTTTTATGTAACGGGTATCCCATTGTAATTATTGAAATTGTACGTAATAATACATATATTATTAATATAAGTAATGTGAACCACAGAGAAAAGCAAATTAAAATTTAGTAATTCCATGCGTTCAGAGATTCTTTTCAGGGATATTGAAATGAATTGGAAATGGGATTTCACTGTCACTGGAATTTATCAAAGCAAAAGAACGAACAGGTAAAGTCAAAGGATAAAAGATAATTGAAACTGCAAAATAATATAAACAAATAGCAGTTCAAACTTGAAACAAACAATAAAACATTAAGATATAATTTAAATACGACCAATGTCTAATTTCGATCGGGCAAGATATTTATTCCAACTTCTGATGCTTTTCAAAAACTATCACAATTAATATATTGTACTTTTGGGTAATTAAACTACTGTCAAATGAATTGTAAAACATTTTCACCTATTTGAAAGTGTAAGTAAACATTTGCGTGCAGCCATTTCGTGTTTCTGTTTGTCACGTCTGTGTTAAAATATAAGAATTACAAGTTTGAAGAAAATTGTCCAGAAATATATGTATCAATCATATCGTGAAAAGTATAATATTACATCGCAAATTTTTATAATTTTGTATGTATCCTATGATTAATAATAATTTTAGAACATATTTTGTGGAATAACATATAATACTAAATTATTAATCTGCAACACAGTAATATTGTTTGTTGGGAGGCTCATTCGTGTCAGTCATTTTGCGTGGACTTTACATTTGGCATTTGACAGGATTAGGATTATCCATGTTGCTATTTTCAGCTGTAGGGTACTTGAGTACAATTATTTTCAGATTTCAGTTGAATTCAGCGTAGTCTTTGGAGAACAACTGGAGCTTAGGGCAAAGAGGAACGTCATCTTCCTCGCCGGGGTGCTTTGGGCAGAAGTGTAATTGGCGAAATTAATTAACGGTCTATAAGCGGTTGCGTACGTATGTCTCTCCGTAGGTTATCTTGTGTACGTATACCGAATACAGGTACCGCATGGACATTCACGTTGTCGTTAGCATCGCGGTGATGTCCTTTCCTGGACATATGGCCCCCTCGGTAGAACGAGAGAACCACAAAATGGCTGTTGAAATTTACGACGTGAGTGGATGCTCCATTCGCGTCCTCAGAAATACTGTTACTTCAGTGTCATGTACAAGTTTAACTTTAATCGTATGGATATTCTTGAGTGTTACTCAAACTACCAACACGTCACAATTACCGCAAACATGCCATCAAAGTTGTCGTACACACCAGATTTATATCGCTGGTTTCATATTTTTATCTCGTGCCATTATTTATTCAAATAACCTTCTGCTGTAAGGCAACTTCGGGTTTCTCAACTAACGTTAACTGGTAACGCAAACTACCCCATGGATCTAATTAATCTCAACTTGTAGTTAATCGTGCAACTTGTTAGTGTCTTTGTTCCTGGTGGCTTCTTCTGACTGCTTTGTTGGATATGGCACAAAGTGTTAGGAGCTCGGGTTTTGATAAGATAGATGTTAGATTCTGAACAAAGATTAATTTCATCAAAAAAATCATTAATTATAGCGTTTAGGACTGATATGTACTTTTATATACTTTTACAAGTGAATTGATTAAAAGTAGTAATCAAAAAGTGAGAACTTCTCGAGATTCATGTAAAATGGTTGTCCGCAGTTTAATTCATCTAAATCAGGGGTTTTCGTATTCAATATTATAGCCAACACTTAATAATAGAAAAATGGTCCAAAGAATTATAATAATAAGTTTTGCCTTTATTTGAAGCTGACATTAAACATTTGGAAGTTAAAATCTGTTATGTTTTAATTTCCGCAAGATGTTCAAACATTGATTTTTAGAAAAGCAATCAAGGCTGCGAGCCGCCAGTTTGTGGCACCCGATCGAAATTATTCCTTATCATAAATCGAATTTCGTGTGATCCAGGTGTAATATACTCGTACATTATTCTCCTAATTTCTATTTTAAAGTAATGTAAAGTAATGTAAAAGAAATCAGCTAACATCGTAGTTCCTCTTCAAAGTTAAAAATGATATACCTTGTTCAACATTCACACTATCCGCGTAAAGCTGTACTCAAAAGGCTCCTCGAATGGCGGCCTCCAACACGCAGCAAGAATTAATGAATGGCACTTAAATCATATCCGTCTTTTTTATTGATATAACCGCAGCACGTTAGTAAAACATTAATTAAACGCAGTTGCTTATGTGAACATGAATGCTAAACCGTATATCTGATTCAATATTATCATAAGCCTATAAAAACGTGTACTGCCGGATGACATATTAATCACTGCTATAAATGATTATAATAATTTTGTTAGTTTTCATTTCATATTCAATATAAGTATCTCGTAACAGTTGCCTATCGACAATGTATTGTGCGTGGTTCGATAACTTTTGTTTTATTCGTTTATTTTGTTGTTAAATAATGGTGGAGAATATATTGTAGATTAACTTGTATTAATATTTGAAAGAAAAGGATGAAATCTTTCACATTCAAGAAAACCACACGAACTTATGGAACAACCCAATATAAATTAAGTAAACTCAAGTCTCTTTTTATGCGGTACATACGTTCCACAGAATTCCGCATAAAAACTTACACACATTCAGTTGTTTTGTTTTGTTTATGCATACAAAGATTTTAAATTCAAACAATAAAAGCTTTATTTATGCGTGGGAATTATTCTCTTCTCTCCTAATACCGAGCAGAAAAACATAAAAAGAACGAAGAAATGGATAAGTGCGTTACTCTGTTAAAATTTTCTAACTTTCTTGGATTAATTATTGTTCCTTGCTTTTTTGCTTTACCGCATAACTTCAAAACCCCATTAAAAAGATACGCGTAAATAGTGATTCAACTGTATATGTGCAATAATGCGCATATATGGTTTTTCACGTAATAGTTACATCCTGTACAGTTTAAAGGGATCCGGTATTTTCTGCATCTATATGTGAATTCTGTGTACAAGACAGGTTTACTTCTTGTGTATGTATAGGAGGGGCATTTGATAAAAAGCACTTAAGTCGTATCCGGGCTTTGATCTTGAAGCGAAGTTCGCGTGCGCCGGGCAATAAATTCAGCTTTCGATCCCGGCGCACGAAAGCTCGATGTTTTTATTTTTTCTCATTCCGTGTACTACCTCGGAAAGTCACTTACAACAACCAGCAATGTGCTTTGACACATCAGAACTTTTACTGCCGCAGCACCAAGCATTTTTTCGGTAGAAAATAAACTCCACGTTTGTTGCTGTTTCCAAGATCAAACGCCGAGGTACTTCTCTACCCGATTACTGATAGTAAGTCCAATCTTGCAGTTATGTTCTCTATCAATTTTTGTAAACAGAAACAGGTGATATTGTAATATAAGGAAAAATTGACTCCTGGAAACATATTGTGGTTAATTCATAACGCACTTTTTCTTAAAAGCCGTATTATTGGTTAATTTGTTCAATGATAGGTACTTAAGGCGGTTAATTAACAAATTATAAGTCATCGGCTGGTTTATTGTCGGAAATTTAATTGGACTGATTAAGAAAAACAGGGTTTTTACTGAATTCTATCTCAGCCCCGTTGACAGATCACAGTAAATTAGGTTTAATTTCGGAACGGTTTTATATATCCAGATATCAATGACGTCTTTGGGTTGTGATAAGGTTAACTAGTGTAACCTTTTCCATTTTTGTATTTCTTAATTTTGGCGACGGTAACTATAGAATAATTGTACGAAATGGAAACTTTGCTCTACTAAGGTGTTATACATTATTTACTTGTTTATTTGTTACAATTAAAAGATATCCCTTTGATGTACATTAAGTGTACTTAAGTGAAATCAAAACATTTATAACAAATATATTACTAATAGGCATATAAAAACAATTATAAAATAAATAAACGCAAATAAATAATAATATAAAATCTATATGCGAAAAGAAGAAATAAATTTGCAGAGAGGCGAAAATCAAAGAACAGAAATAAAATGGCAAATAAACGAAATACATTTTTTGTCATTTAAATTTATCAGATTTTTTAAATAACTGAATTACAAAAAAGCTTTGCTGAATATAAATTTCCTTTTTTTCATTATTAATTCCATTAATATAAGAATCTAATTATGGAATATAATATTCGGATCTAATGTAAAGTAAATTCAGATTTAAGGAGTTAAAATTAAGTCATTTTAGTAATCATTCTTCATTACGATTCCAAAATTTATTTCTGTTTTAAAACTCGGTGATTAGTTTAACAGCCATTTTGAGTAGTGTTTAAGTTAAGTGAATGAACATTGTCATGTAGTTTTATTTCTCATATTACATCCTGTTTCTCACGTATTTCCTCAGAATATGCAGAGTATTTGAATTTTAATTTAAAAATCCACACAAACTTTTTCCGCTACTTATATAATATTTTCTGTATGTAATTCTTAATTTAGTTTTAATTTAATTCACAGGAGTCGCATTCACAAATCTTAAATTAATATACAGTAACATAGTAAACTGTGTGACAATCGCGTATTTTATATTAAATTTCTATATTTGCAAGTAAACCGCACATCTCTCGTACCGTAAGTTAACTCTGGTATTAGTGGGTTACAACGGATGCATTGACAGTTCATTCTTCATTAGAACTGCAATATTAAGCGCAGAGAGTTCGTCGCATGGGTTCGTAATTGCATGTTTCGTGGCTGGTATACACGCTTATTAACGTTTGTAAATACCAGTAGCGGTGGATATTTATAAGCGTCTCGGTTCTAGTAAACGCTCGCCGGAGCTATAATTGCACGCGCTCCCCCATAAGCTCAGAGTTTCTCATCGCGTTTCCAGCAAAATCCTAGCACGAAAAATCACAACTCGTCTCCCTCTCGTGCCACCATTTCCGTTTCCCTTTCAACGAAATTTTCCATCGAGCCTCGAGTTGCACGAAACTGCATAATTATATAAAGTAAAAATTACTTCTCTCATTTGACGTACTTTTCCCGGCGAAATCAAGTTGCACATTATTAGCATTATTAATACTGCCGCTCGTATGAGTTCTAGAGAATATACTGAAAGGGAAAATAAGAATATTTTTGACAAAGCAGACAAGTTACGGGGTTCATAACTATCAACAACGATCATTTACGTTAATCGTCTGACTACGGCGTGATTTGGTAAAAAACGATTAACATTCTACGGTGCGATATTCAAGTGACAGAAATTGTGATTTAATTGCTTTGTCAAAAATAAGACTAACACTATATTAGTTTGATAAGAAAGTAAATGCGTTGTACTTAGAATGAACATGAAAAATAAATAGAATATAAAACCTTTGTCCATTTTATAATTTTACCATTAATATTAAACTATTTTCTTGCCAAGCAGACACATATTGTATTGGCACCTGGATGTAATAAGATTTTGTTACCATTAAATTCGGTCGGGTCTGTTTATTGCTATCGGTCAGTGTTTAGTTTCCCCACAACAAATTACTTTAATTCATGAAGGTTGACGAACTATGCAGTAGGAAACATTACACAAACTTGTTGGGGTATGTCAAAAATATGTAAAATAGCAATAATGAAAAAAGGGGGATACTTCGACGAATTGCATATTAAGCAAAACGTATAATTAATATAGAATAAAATATACGAAATTTATTCAACTCGTCTATTTTATAATATCAACATACATCAACCTACAGATATACTCAAAGAAAAGTATCCCATTCCATTTTATAGACAAGATATTTAATAATTTGCTTCTCGATAGCAAGTTATCCCAAACTTCTGGCTGGTAGTGTACATTAATGGACATTGCGAGAGCGTATATATACGTCTCTCACAGTCAGAGGTTTAGTAATTTCGATGCATAGTGTGCGTCAAATTAGGTTAGTTCAGTTAGTATGCTTATTAGGTACTGAATATTTGTTTGTTGTAAGTAGGGTTCTACGTACGTAATTATTGATATACAGACTATGCGAATTGTTTAATAAGTTGCCAATTGGATAGTATATTGTTACGATACCACGCAAGGACGTACTGCAGTATTATTATACATGACTTTAGTTTTTCTTAAATATGCTAATTTGAAGAAATATATGTAGAAATACGAGAGTTATATTGCAAAAGATATTTGAATATAAAATCGTATTTCAGGGAATATTGAAACTTAGGACTCAAAGTAAAAGTCTTATAATTATTGACGTGTCCTCTGATTAATAAAAGCATTGATATCCTAAAAAGTATTTAATATAAGGAATGCAATTAAAAAATATTGAACAGTATTGTTACCGATTTAAAACAAAATTAATATTAAGGTAACCAGTTAAAAAATATCTTTACAATTCACTACAATTCGTGCTTTTGGGAAGAAATGTCTTCTTATCGTGTATCCAATTTGATTTAATCAAAGCTTGTTCACTTCACAGCTTTGTCCCGAATTAAGTCTTAAGTTTGGGTACTGCAGATGCCAACGCATCCGATGAGCCCTTTGAGAATTTCTCTCAAAGCAGGTCTCTAGAAACGGCCCACTTCCGGTACCACCAAAAGCCGGAAGTACATGGGAGTTGGCAGACTCGTGTTGGAACACACGGCTAGCATTCCTAGTACCGATGCCCGAATTTGCTATTAAACTGCTAGAACCACCGTTCCCTGAATTTCACACAGCACAGGTATATACTCCTAAGCTAATTGGCTTTCGTAAATATATATTT
Organism: Nysson spinosus; assembly: GCA_910591585.2. NCBI lineage: Eukaryota > Metazoa > Arthropoda > Insecta > Hymenoptera > Crabronidae > Nysson > Nysson spinosus. The sequence goes on from OU342835.1 coordinate 1,210,126, forward strand.
GAGAAAAGTAATCTACGTTACTCCTGATGACCAGTAATGAAACCTAAATGCGTCATGTTAAACTAGTTCGAGCTACCTCATGCCTGTAAATACTTCACATGAAATTAAGTTAGTTTCATTTGCATTTCTCAATGATACATTTGCTTACAATTAGATTTAATGTCCGTGTAGTTATTGCATATGTATACATGTATATTTCGAGACTCTTAGAAGACCCTGCGAAGAGTGCCCTAAGACTAACAATTAAACCTAAGCGCTAACCCTGTTCTCCACACCCTTAACACTATAAGTACCAAAACCGTTAGAACGACTTGTCTGCCATTTTTAGTTAAATTATTCGAATATACTACGGCGCATTGTTTGAGATTTCATATACTTTTATTTTCTATAGATAACGCGAATAATTGAATCCATTAATTAACTTAAATCCTTCGGCTATAATTTATACATAAATAAATGACTAAGTATAACTGATTGTGAGTACATGTTCGGCAGTTCTAGTGTTCACACTACGTCACGATTTTAAATCTTGGTTTGCTTGGTGATTTGATAAGAATTTCAAATAGCACGGATAAATCGCTAATATATGTTCTGAATGATAAAACTATTGAAATAAAGTATATATACAACTTGAAATTGTTCTTTTGTCAAAGAATATGTAAACATTTGTAAATACATAATATAATATGGGAAGGATAAAAAAAATACCACAAGAGATAAGTGGTTTTTCTATGTTAATATGATGCGTATTTGAAAGATTATTTTAAACGCGAAAGATGAGTTATCGAATTCCTTGGTCTTCCTTCTGAAATCCATAGTTGAAGTAACACGAAGGATTCCTAAGTTGGACGGTGAAATTCCGTTTCAAAGGAGTGCGAGATATTTTCTAATGAAATGCATCGCGGGCCAGGAGCGAAGAAGAATGAGAGCCAATGAGAATGGAGATAATAGGAGGGAAGAGAGACTAAAAGGAGCAGAGAAATCTTAGCAGGAAGAGAGTAAAGTGGAAGATTAAGATACGGTTGTTCCACTGTGGAAAAAAATGCGCGAGAAGTAGAATAGGAATCCCTCAGTCTATCAAGAATCTTATCCGACTCTTGCAAAGCCGCCTACGATTTAATTATAAATTTCGAACTCAACTTTATTGCGATACTTCCAAAGTAGAATTAACTTCACAAATCTATATTTATTTAATACACAATTTAAGATGTTGAGAACTTAAAATGTTGAACGGCATGATGATGTATTGATGTACGTTAAATACCTTTCCAAATTTATAATTTTGCTATTTTCTTACTTTTCCGGGAAATTTTTCGAAGAAATACATGGTCGTGCATTTTTTATAATTATTACAAATGATTGCACATGAATAGATTTTGTGGAGTGTTAATATGATTTTCATATTTTAAATAATTAGAAAGTGGCAATTAAAAAATTGAACAAGTAATACGTGGTAAGAGGGAAAAGTGGAACTTTATCCGAAATTACTATAACTTTGGAGAGTCAGATATGAAAATGTGGGTGAATGGAGGAATGGCACGTAACACGAAATCTATTCGGAATTTGACAGTGACGAAGGTGAATATTTTCGACAAATCTTTGAAGACGAATTCGATGACGTGTCACGTCTTGATCTCTGCATAGATAAGATCGCAAAAAGGACGATTTACAGAACACGATGGCACGTCGTTTGGAATTCGCCAATAAGTCGATAGGTTCGCACGACTGACATTCGTGCAAAACTGAGGGCGGAGAAATGCAGCTGATAAAAAAGTTCCAGATTAGTAGGATTTACGAGGGTTTTTTTTTGTTTCCCCATTTTCACTGAAAAAAGTTACTTTAATTCCCACGGAAATCAGTTTTCGGTGAGAGGAATGAAATGACATTTTTTTGACATTGCGGATTATGATTCCTTCAAAAAACGGGGGAACTGAGATTAACTAGCACCAGCAGTAATTTCGCGAAATATTCGTCCTTTTTTCAAATTGATTTTGATAATCTTATTGGATTAATTCCACCAATTTATTGACTAGACGTGAGTGTAATCCTAGATTCAATTTATGAAAAATATAAAGTTCGCGACAAAAGAGAACTGTTAGAATTTTGAAAGAACCATGTCAGTAATAAAATATAATAATTTCTCGCAAGAATTTATATCGCAGAGATCGTAATTGAATTTTTTAATACCTGCAGACTTATAAGACCTATTTTTCAGAGCACTATTGTGTTTTCGAAATCGTTTGTCAATATGGAAAATAACAAAACTGTTCTGCCCTATTTTATTTTTGATCCTGCACATGGTTTATTTAATAATAAACACTGTTTTCGTTTACTCTGTCATTTGGGATCGTTAACATTAAATAACTTTAGATTACCAAATTTCGTAAATTATTAACAGCATTACTACTCATTTGAAAGTTGTGCTTGTACGAAGTATGAATTTTCCACAAAGTTAGATGAACCCGGCGTACATATATTGATTTTCTATTGTTACTCCACTGTTCGAGGGTACTTGGAGATTACTTACGAAACAGGCCATGAAAATCCACCGGTATATTTTAATAACGTACTAACTAGAAAAGTTAAGGATGTGCAGCGCCTCGTAAGAACTATTCAAAACACAACTTGAGAAAGAAAATCTTAATATTCAATCATTTTCTGGGAGATACATCCATTTTAAAATAAGTAAAAAACTCTGCAGAATTTTGAAGACTACTGAATTTAAGAACTATATTTCTCTACATATTTCATATTTCTTAATACGAATACATGAATCTTTAATAAAATATCACAGTATGATACTTGAGGGGCTGTTTGGAGGATTACTTATAATATTGTTTCGAAATAAAACATTCAATCTGCATTGCAACTATAACTTACAATTAAGAAATATTATATGATGACAAAGTTTAATAGAAATGTTATTAAATATGGCAATTGACAATCGTTCAAAATTCTATCAAAAACGCGATGAATTTTATATTCTTGTCTACTTTCAGATACAATTTTAGCCATAAAATTTATGCACACACGAGAAGAATTTCGAAGGTAGAATGTATTACAAAACTTTGCGTTTCATTACTTAAATTTGATTAGGGAGGGCAACTTTTATCAATCAGACATCCATTTCTACTTAAACATAACGTGCTACTTGAAGTACCTCTAAGAAATCCCTTAGTCTGCAAAGTTTTTTCCTTTGAAAAATGGTAGACCATTCAATCAATTAACCGATACATTCTGAGTCACTCAGACTTGTAAGAAAAAGCTGAATGGAACTGGGGTCGAAGTTGCGCGGCATGTTTTTCTTTACTTGCTTTAAGAAACACACTGCTCGACTGACCTATATCAGATATATTATAGTCATTCATCATTTGACAGTTCCGTTAACCAAATTCTAAAACTACATTTTTAATCAAAATATACTCAATTGTATACTTGAATAAAAAGACATTCATGATTATCATGCACAATTTGAATTCAACTTTCGTGTTTTTAATATCTGCTGTTTTTACGTAATCTCACTGATGGAGTTTTTTAATCTAACAATAAGATCTTTTAAAAATGGGATTAATATATTTTTCTTGGAAATTCCCGAATTTCAGTATTCTGTAATGTTTTTACTTTCGAATTCATAGAAACTAAGGTTAAGTAAGAGGCACTACCTCATGAGTAAAAACTATTAGCCGAAGAAAGTAGATACTTGGAACGTGACAAAATGGTATAGCAGTTCAAGGAACATTTTCAGCATAGTCACAGTACGGTTCGCCGATGACATTATCGTTTTCATTTACATTTCCGGTCGTAGTTCGTTCCTCGTGGCCCTTTTTACAAGGAAAACTTCCTTTTTTTGAGGGGAGTATGGAGGAGTAGGAGGTCCATAGAAGGAGAAGTAAAGTGGTTCAGCAGTAGCTAGGTCCCGAGAGAGGTGGCAGGAAATTGCGCCGAGTGTTCGAGCCAAGCCGAGAACCTCTCTTTTTTCGCTACTTCGCGTCGTTAGAAGGTAAGAGTACGAAAACGAATCAGAAATGAGCGGTCATACACCCGGAATGTTAAAGTTTTCGGGAAAATCGTCTATGAGGGAAAATTATAGGCCACGTTCTTTCTATTTCCCTACCAACATTGTATACCAGTCGTTTCCTTTTTTTTTATTATTCCCCCGAGCATCGTTCTTGGAATCTTTAATATCTCGAATTCAAGGAATAGAATCCTTTATTCAGTAAGCTTTTCACCAATTGAAACGTACATGTTATTTCATATGTAAATTACTATTATAATAGTATAGATATGTAAATATTTATAGTTATAATATATATGTATATGTATCATAATATTCTATAATACAATATATACGTATACACATAATATATATATGTATGTATGTGTGTATGACATAAATGATGCGCCCAAAACACGGAACATCATAAAATCATATACAAATATTTAGAATTGGCTTTAAGCACGATCAGTTTATTAGAACATTACTATTAAGTTGTCCCACAAGTTTCTTTCGTTTATTTTATAAAGAAATGATGAAAGAATTTATTAACATGGTCAAATATTATCGAAGAATACGTGTTTGACAACCTTCTTCCATCTTTGCCGAAGCTTCGCGACGTGCTTCTTCCAAAATGTTTTTGAGTTACCAGCAACATATTCGGCGAGATAATTCTTTATTTTGCTCGATGAATCATATGTTTTTTGACGCGAGGAATTGCTTAACAAAAGTGACAGAAATCCTTGCTCAGAATTTTCCGAACCTGGTACGAGCGGTATGCATGGTCACGGCGTTGTCACACGATGGTTAAACCCTGCTAATGTTACTTACTATTTCTGCAACTCCTTCTGCCTTCCTCAAAGCAGTGCAATGTCCCATGCCCAAAATACATCTCTTGGCTGTCCATTTTTCAACGCACACACAGAAATAACGAGGAGCTTCATACGACGTCAAACTACACCGTAAGAGACAAGAAACTGCCGCAACTACAGCGTCACGAAAGCGCGCCAACAGGACGAACCAATCAGGGTCGTTTACCTTAGAACAGGGGTCTCCAAACTTTTACGTACGTGGGCCACATTCACTGACGCTGTCGGACGTGTCGTACTGATTATTTTGTAATCTATATTTTGTAATATTGCTTTGTAATCTATGTGTGGTAAAAAATAAATGTTAAAAATTTCTAGAAAGCCCTTTTTTGTCGAATGCAGTGTGTCAAAAATGAAGTAAGCGCGCGGGCCAGATTTATTGGCATGAGTGAAAACATTAGACGTGACTGCGGGCCACATTGACGTCCAGGCGGGCCATATTCACACGTCTCGGCGGGCCAAATTCAGGTCTCCGCGGGCCAAATTAACGTCCCGGCGGGCCACATTTGGCCCGCGGGCCACGGTTTGGAGACCCCTGCCTTAGAACGTCGCGCGAAATTCAGAAGAAACTTATGGGACAACTTAATATAACACCATTAACACTATAATACTTTCAAAGTTTATAACACGTCATATTGAGAAATATATATTTTGACATCAGCACTTAAATATGTGGGAAACGCCAAAACGATATAAATAGTAAATACAAAAGTTCAGGGAAACGGAGATAATAGAAAATAACTTCGTAATTTGGCATCCCTGTTTCCGATGATCCGAAGAAATGAACGCTCCTGAGGTATTAAAGTTTATTTATTCATACGAGTAACGCTTATGAATACGTAATTGAACTGCCGTGCAACAGGGAAATGCAAAGCGTCCATTCGAACAGAACGTAAGTGGTCCAATCTAGTTTCCGGCTAAGAGTTGGACTATTCTCCATTGGATTTGAGACATTTATATCTCGATCAAAGGAATCTTGAAACTACAATTATATTCCAACGAATCTTCGACAAAGGTGAAAACCGTCTGAGGGAGAAGAGTCAATTTTCATACTCGTCGTGTTTCACGTGACGTTTATGTCAAAATGTTTACTTATACTACTTCCTTATTAGAGTTATCTACTTTCAAATAAGCAATTATCAGTGACATGTAATAGACGCGATGTACATTATTTACATTACACGAGGCTTTAGCTTGATGTCTGCTTACAAATTGTAATAGATTTAAATGTACGTATGAATTTCTGATAGCTGACTTCAACATCTAACACCAAACATGTTTTATCTACTTTGAATTTCATATTGCAATTACTAATGCAAAACGTTCCCTTCAATGCTTCCTACATTTTTATGCACATTTAGAGTCAGGAACAATTTCAGTTAGGTAATTTATGAACGCCTTTTTACCACGTTCATTTCAACTGCGATTTTTATGTATGCAAAGTTTTAGTTTCTCCTTTAATAAGTGCCACTTTTAATCTAGTTCTCTTCCATCTGCAAATATCGCCGTTTGCAGTTCAAAGGAATTTTTGGTAACTGAAAATGAGGATTAGAGGAGTTGGGCCAGGGAAAAAGAATGGGGGTATCGTCGAAAAAGAACATCTGCCGCGTAGAAATCCTTTGAAGTTAGTCCTTAAGAGGATGTTGGATGTAACGGGCACTGTTGATTTGTCCAAATTCCTGGAAACGTCTCCTTTGGCCAAATAAATCAGAGAATAGGGATGTTCCTTTGACCAAGGAAGTACTACTTGAAATTCGCCTAACATACTCAAAATATATCTCCATTGATATTTTCTACATGATTACTTTGGATCTTCCAACCCAGTTCATATTTCCTGTACTTCGGATAGTCTCGATAATGTTCTTTATTTTTTAAATCCTATTTTATAAATTAAACTTTTGCACTCGAGAGGTGACTCTCATTGACTCTCATTGTCGAGTCAGGTAACTCGTAAACGACTGAGAATCCCTATTCAGTATATAATGCAACTTTGCGGCAACTTGAGTGGCGACTGAGAAGCGACGTTAAGATTAACTCGATTTATTTTTTGTTATTGGACTTTAAATCGTCGACAACCGAAGTGAGTCTTAACGATGCCTCCCATAACCAGTCGTCAAAATAGGGATAGATGAACAAATATAATAAATTAATCGATTTAGTTACGTCAATTATGCAACACGAGCCGTAAAGAATCTCAGAAATTAGAACTTTATAAACTTGAACATTTTAACTTTAACATTTTGACTAAATTCCGCGAACTCGTCATTGCGATGGTTTCCGTAGTTCTAATGTTAAATATATCTAATCAATCTTTAAAAAACTTTAATCTTTCGGATTGTACATATTTAGATTTTGTATATTGGAGTTTTATTTATCCTTATTGAATGGTTGGTAAAAAGAGTCACTGTTTCCGAAGAGGGCCTGAAGAAAATCGATGTGTAATCTTCGGTTGGAAGCCTAGATTACTATGGGTTTCAAACTGGATCTGTCCGCTTCTATTGAATAACCAGTAGCACAAAACTTTGCACTCTCCACAGAATGTAGGATCCCATGTACCTGAATATGCATGAGTGCATTCAAGTTATAATCGCGTGATACTTAAAATAATTCAGCCAGCCGTTCCTATGCGGCTGTTCACATTCCATCTATTCTGCATTCCAAGACTAGTAAATCTGACGAAATTATCATGAATAAATTTTCATAAAATCAATTATAATACAGTTTCAATTGAAAAGTTGTGATAAAGACTGCTTGAAAATTGTATATTCTAGAAATACGTTTAAGAATATTTTAATCCCAGAAAATAAAGTGTAATCATTTCTTTATATTATTAATCGATATTTTCTGCCGATATAATATAAAACCTTTATTCATTACTGCGCTTTACATGAAAATTGGAAATTGCATATTAGCGATATATTTGATTCGAGTTTTAGTAATATTGGCATCGATGGTCACCGGTTACCCCCGCGGCATTCAACGTGTTAATAAATTAACCGATGCATTTCGAATATTATAAAATATTATGAACACTGAATATTAAGGGTAGATGTATTATGGAGCTTTGTCAAGTTACTTCCGGTTAGTCGTATACAGGGTCTTGTGAGATCTTTGTGATAAGAGTAAGCAGAGGGGTAAAGAAAGCTTTAAACTCGAATGCCAGGGCGAAAGTAGTAGAGATCAACGAAAGATTCTTGAAACGACTACGTGGGATGCCACGTTTTGCGATTTACGAGCTTTTTCGTTATACGCCAGCTACTTTGCGACTGTTAAGCTTCGTAGGATGAAGCAAGTACGACATTCGAAAGATGCAATCGAAATTCTTTTAACGCGTAAAACCAGTGCAAGAGACAGACCAGAATAAAGATTAAACGAGGTTTATAGCCCATTGTATTTTACAGTGAAATATATGTACATATGGTACGTTCGAAACATTATACTGGAACACACATTCCTGGACAAAATGGTAGCACACGTGTAAGTAATCGAAAATAATGGAGGACCCATACAGTACTAAATAATAACAAGTAATAAAAAGTATTGTTGATCTTTTCGATTGTTTAATTTTTGTAAAATAAACGTTTCATTCTTGAAAGTGTGCTATCATTTCGCTGGCCCTATTTTACACGTTTTCTTGATTAATAGATAAATCCACAACTAATTTCAACTTTTGCTATTAAACATCTTCTTATAAGAGACAATGTTTATATACCATTCATAGAATTTGGAGAATGTTTCATCTACATCTGAGAAAATAATGATAACACACGTATGGTATCTTTTTGTCAAGGAGTGTATCTGTCGATAAGAATCAAAGTAAGAAATAGACGAAGAAGAATTAAAGTCGTAGTTGCCTTTAAAAAATTCTAAACTATTTCCGGTTTACGTCGTGCTATAAACTTTACAAAGTAAAAGTTCTCTTTGATCGCACCGTTGATGCTTTGAAGCTGCAAAAATCTTGTAACGTGTAGTCGATGAAATCGAAATTCACGTCACGCTGAAGACGAGACAAGAAAAATTGAAGGTAGAACGGGGTAAGGGATAGCAGGATGAAGAAAATGATAGACGAGACAGCCTTCGATGAAGTTCACGGGTGCTAAATCGCGAGTCACCTTTTTCGAACTTTTAGATCCTGCGAAGTGATATCGATAAATTCCGGCTGCGATAAAATACTCCAAGTTTCTTTACTCTCTATCACTTTTAGAAGGGACTCTCCCATGATCAGGATTAACGACAATTTTTTAATGTACTATCACTATTTGTATTCCTTGCAACCATCGATTTATTAAATAGTTCAATCTTTGCAATCCTTATTACTTCACTTATTAAACTTATTAAATTCACGAATCTTCTGCGCTTCATTTATGGGTACAATAATAAGTACAACTCATTTATAGTGCATTCTATAATACGTGACCCATGCCTCCGTCTCGCGCAGCGTCGGAGAAAACTGTGCACGTGATAAATAATGTTATATGACAAGAAACAAAAATTTCCAAAAACACCTAACCTTTATTTTGGTCCATAGTATACACACACCAAATTGTATGAAAATATATTAATATTTAGTATGGGAAATTGCAAAAACAAATCAATTTTTCTAAATATTTTTTAAACAAATGAATTTTTCTCGTAATTTTTAACGCCACTAAATTCCCTATTGAAAAACACATAATCATGAAGAAGAATCATTATCCTACGACCTCTCGTTTCCGAGATATTAAAAAAAAACGGTTTTTCCCCATACTTTGAGGGCTGTTTTCACCCCTTCAAAGGCAATGTCAGCCGATAAAGAAAAATACGGGTCAAATATTTTTTCGAGAACTATCTCCCATATAAATTTTATCAAAATCGGCGTATGCGCACTCGGTATGTTCCCTTGTCAGAATTATGGATATTTCGAGTTGAATCTCACAATCAGATCAATATTCAGATACTGGACTTTTTGCTCTAATTGTATTCATTTAATAAATAAATTCTAAAGTAATACGTTTATAGTTGGAATCTGAGATTATATTTTCCTAGATTATTTTGATTAAACTTATACCTTATTAAATTTATATTAGAAATATCTTCATTCTTTTATTACGTGTTCTTTTATTCTCTTTGATAATTAATCTATGATTCTTTCTCGCCGTGATGCAAGTTTAAAAATTCTAATTCTAATTCTAATTCTTATTCGCGTTATAAAATAAAAGTATATAAAATCTCAAACTATTCGCCGTGGTATTTATATTCGAATAATTTAACTAAAAATGGCTTGTTAAAGATAGAATTGCGAAATAGTGTGGATCGTTAAATTCATGTATCCCCTACTTTGTCTCTGCATTTTGCGGTTCTGATATCTAATAAAAGTGTACGTGGTTGAACCGCACAAAATTACTGTTCCACGCAACGAACTAGCACACGAATACGTCATCAAATCGATGTTCTATGAAACATAGAAGAGCGTATTTCATGCATAATGCTATGCCCTCCAACCGATACATTTTCGGGTTACTCGATTCGCTGAGTCCATAATTTATTGATGCGCTACTGTACCGATATAACTAGAAAGACTTTTACCCGAACGGAATTTAAGATACTTTTTTTTTATTCATATTTGTCATTCTATCGATAACAGGTCATAAACCTATGCTCTTAACTATTTGCACTCGAAACTATTTATTATTATTTAGATTTAACGCGGCAACTCGAATGACGACTGAGAGGCGACATTAAGATTAACTACACTGAAAATCCAATAATAAGTAATAACTGGAGTCAATTTTTATATCGCTTCTTGGTAGCTGCAGTAAACTGAGTGGCGACTGAGAGTCGCATCTCGAGTTCAAAGGGTTAATATGATTGAGAAATGTCATACTGCGAACATTTCTTTTAGCAGTTTGGAATTTATAATAAATATTGTAACGAACAGTTTTCTAATATTTTCAATTATTATAAGATTTACAAATGGAAACGAATAAACCAGACAATCAACAATTGATTTCCTAATATCTCTCCTTTTTTGTATTTCCGATTGGGATCAGTTGATGCGTGGACAACTATAAATACTTAGTTTCATGTTTATTACAGTTATCTACAGTGAGTGTACAAAGTAAACGTACAGCAACGGATTTTAACAAACACCTCGTAGAACTTTGTTTATTTAAAACATTTTAACAAGCAGGAATTTAATAAAAAAAATATTATTTATCCATATTTTTTGGTTTAATGAATACTTCGAAATTGAGAGACGAGTTTATCAGTTAAGTAAAAGAGTTTCTAAATTATTTAGAGAATTCAGGTTCAGGCTGAAAAACATCTCTCCGCTAATTTGAATTGAATTCACTTACGGTTCGTTAGTATATTAATTAAAACTTCTCGGAAAACTCATATTTGTTTCTTTACTCGAAAAGTCAGCGTTCTCCATCAAGTATTTAGTGGATCATCATATTGCGTGGGAAATTTACTTTTCCCTGGATAGTGAATTCAGTGCAGTTCGTTAGAGTTCGTGGCATCGCATGTGTCGAGAAGTAAATTGAAGGGAAAATGGAATAGCATCACGAAAGAAATTAATGGAAGCCAAGAGCAACTGATAGACGAGTGGAAAAAGTTTAAGCTCGGGATTAAAGTCGTAGGGACGAAGAAGGATAGCTTAAAACCGGAATACAAGATCGTGATGCATTTCCGGAAGGTTTCTGACAAATACAGAAGCCAGCTTGAATTTTCAGTATCCTTTTCCACGTCGCGATGAAATTTCATGAGAAATTATTTTTCAGCGGACACTCGTATGAATTTTCATGCTTCATGTAAAAACGGGGACGTACTTTTATGTTCAAAAGTAAAGTTATTAAAATCCTCCTCAGTATAAAATCTCTTCTTCCGTTTTACAATGTTCTTGTTATTTTGTTCGTGCCTTTAATAGTCAGTAATGAAAAAGGTATATTCCATAATCCAAAGTGTTTACTTTACTTGGAAAGTCTCCCATTTTGATGCTCCTCCAAATATTCATAATCTCTCTGAAAGAAGGATTGAAATTATTTTTAATTATTATCGAACGTCAGCAGTCATAAAATAAATTGATAATGCGACCAGATTGAAAGAAATAATCCTTTAAATTGGCATAAAATAAATATTCTTAAATGAATGTTATCTTTTTAATATTAAAATTGGAAACTGCGTCGTTCGAAGTCATAGATATAGGTAACCCCCGTATAACGCAAGAGTTAGGTTCCAGAGAAAAGTGGCGTCGTAAAAATCGCGCTATACGAGGATCGCTACAATATGTGAATCCCGCCGTATAAGTAACGTGTTGTACGAGGGTTACCTGTATATCCTCATGTTTTGTACTCTTAATTCATTTGAACAACTTAATACAGTTACGGAACAATAATTGCATTTAATTGCCCATTTACTTCAAACAGCCAATTTCCGAGAGTGCGTTAAACCATCCAATAAATATTGACAGTAATGGCAGTAAATTAAATATTTAATACAAAGAATAAATTTATCCGTCAACTAATGGCTTATAATGGTAAAGCAGCTGGGATTGGCTAAAGTAAATATACTCGGTAGAACATATTAATATTTCACGAAGGCAATCGCCATTCGATTTCTGTTATCTTTGCAAGGAGGAGTTTGGCCGATTTGCCAGCAATTTTGTGACTTCCGCTCGTGAATCTCGAAAATTCCTTTGTATAAGTAGTCGGGGGCAGTAGTCTTAACGAACCAGTAGGAAAATATCACTCGCGGAATCTTATCGAATCCTTACACTCTCCTGGCTCTCCTTGCTCTTCTTCGTCGTCTTCGAGCCTGATTAAAGAAGCTCCACCAGCTCCTTGCGTCTCGTCTTACTTTAAAGAAAGGGGGTTACTCATCCTTAATTATGTTTCGCGAATGGCTCAACCTTTCCACGTAGGGAAACTAAAGTATCGCTAAGACGAGAAGGACAAATATCTAGAAGCACAGATAAAACATTATTTTCTAAACCTATTTTTAATAATATTTATTGTTATACTATGTTCAGGATTATTAAGTAATTACGAGTTTGATTTTAGTAAGTTTGATTATCTATAATATAATAATAATACTGATACATAAGAATATAAAATATAATAACAATAACAATAATACCTACGAATTTTTGTCTGGTACTTTTCATGTGAAATAGTACTACTTGATTAATACTCTACTTTTTCATAAAGAACTCAAATCTTTGTCCTAAAAGAGGATAATTTTGTAATTTTAATGGTACTCTGATATGTGTAGGTATACGTATAACACTAATTAAACTTACGGTTGACACGTGATTACTTAATAATCCTGAACAAACAAACATTATTAAAAAAGATCACTTTTTGAGATATTTAGATTTTCTGAATTACATTATATCACACTATGATTCCATTGTTAGAAACTTAATAACTTAATAATTATATTAAAGTTCATGCAATGTATATATTTATCATTAGTAAATAACTCGTCGAAAACTAGAACTACTAGCAATAACAGGAATAAATGCATTTCAGTAGTACATATCAATATTTGAACCGACTCTCTTTTACGTTCATAATATATGCATATGCATATTATTTCATGTTGCAATTACTATTAATTTGCAGACATTTAAGCGTGCGTTAACGTTTTCTTAAATTAAATATTGAATAATCAATTACTGAGAGTAGTGAAGTAACAGCAGCAGTGAAGTTTAAGGTGGGCTATAAGGTCGATAAATATTTCTCTTCCTTTGAAAGCGAAAGCTAATATCATCGGTGCCGTCTACTCTCCATCTACTAATGGAAATACGATCGTGTCTATACACTATTCCTCGAGTAGGGAGATTACAAGCCAAAGATGCAACGACGAAGACCACGCTTCTGGATCCATAAAGACGCTGATACAACCCTCTACCTGACGAAGTAATTAGTATAAATTGCTTTGTACCTTCTGTACCTAGACTCGTACCACGCTAATTGATAACCACGGAATGTTTACGGTTACCCTCTACTTTAGAAATGGAATTTGCACGTGACAAGTTTGCGAAAGTTATTTGCACTTCAAGTAAAACAACATGTTGGAATACAGTTTAATTGAGATTTTCTTTGATTATTTTCACTGTTATATGAACAAATATAGAGGGTATTTGAAAAGTCTGGAAACGGTGAAATATCTCATAAGCGAAGCATTTTTGTTGAAAATGTTAAACGGAAAAGTTTTAGCATTTCAATCGGGCTATCAAATGAGTTTATTGATTTTGGGCCTGGAATCATGCCCCATGGGACCCAAGTTAATATTTTTAAGTGAGAATCTCCATTTTTTATTACAGCTTCATGTTCCGCGTGAGTTTTTATATCCAGATATGGTCTACTGGATTTTAGACTGATGCCCTGTTTAGGACCCGTAGCATGTGATCCTGAAAGGGTTGATTTAATCACTAATTGTCTTTCGTCTGCTGTTTGACAATAACCTACAGGCCTAAAGAGGACCTCTGCCTAAAATCCAGTAATCTAGACAGGATGCAAAAAATCACACGGTTCATGAATCTGTAATAAACAATGGGGACTTTCATTTATATTAACCTGTTAGTCAGGGAGTTCTTCCAAAAGACGTCGTCACATCGATACTTTTGATTTAATAATAATATAAATCCGTGCAATATATTTATAAGCACGATGTATATATGGGGTTGAATGTGCATTATTGAAATTGATATGTATACAAATTTGAGAATTGTGAGATAGATAATTATAGTTTAATTCGTAAGATACAGTAGATTCGAATGACGAGTTAAATTGTCATTTCCGGTTAACAGGTTAATAGAAGTTTAGGTAGTAATAAAATGGTTAAGGTGATATTATCTTTGAATTTTTTGAAATATTTAAAATATTCTTGTCTTTTATATTCTTGTACTTTATAGTCAATAAGAAATTTGTTCATCAAATTGAATCCAAATTTTAATTACAAAGTGGCCTAGTTTTCGTTTTAATGCCATAGGTTTTAATGCCCCCCCCCCCCCCCCCCCATTTGAGGTTTTATGACTCCATTAAACGCTGGAGTTCAAATACACTATGCTCTTAAAATTTGTGAAAATATTTTCCCCCCACGGATCGAAATATAATGAGGAGTACAGTAAAGTGGAAAATTCGTAATTAATCCCTCGTGGCTAGTATAAAACTTACTTTATACCCGCTAGAGTGTTATTTCAATTTTAATGACACATATAGCCATTAATAACAAGTTATATCGATACTCGAATATTCCTTTGGTACAGGTATCCCCCGTATAACATGTACCTAGGTTCCGACAGAATGATATGTTATGCTATATCTTTAACAGGTTGTGGAAATTCGCATTGCCAGAATTCACTTTATCGGGGAATTCTCCCATTTTATTACATGGCGCGTTGTACGAGAATCGCGTTATATAAAAAAAGTCGCCGCAATATCATTAGCGCGTCGCAGGAACTCGTGTTATACGAGAGTCTACTGTATAATATATATTCTACAACGAAATTTAGAAAAACATGCAATGGGAATATAATCTCGAAAGTGAAAAATGAACATGAAACATCAGGAAGGAAAAGCAGTAGATCGTGGAATGCACGAGCCATAACGAGAGTGCGATTACAGAAGCACACTAACAACCCCCAAAAATCTCATATTACACAGACGAAGGTGAAAGCAGATCTTCCCGTCGAAGAATCACCCTTATTTGTACGGAAAGTCCCCTGCCAAACAACCGACAGATTACAGGCTGGTTACTGAGAATCAAAATCCCGCGAAATTTCCTCCTCCTCTGACAAACTTCACGAATATCGCCCAGTGATTACATAAAATTTATGTCTTTGCAGTTCATTTAACATTTAAGTAGAATAATCATACAGATTGTTTACGTAATGAATTAAATAGAATAATATAATAAATGGTGTAAATGCCATATTACATCGAAATATTGTCTTGTATATTATACAGGATATTTGAAAAGGCTGGAAACGATCAAATATGTTATTTTTTATTTGTGAAGCAAAACAGAATTTGAATTGTTGAAGTGCAGTTTGGTATTCCGTGGTCTGTAAACTGGCATGTATGTATAATCTTTTGTCGAAAGTGAGCTGAATAGATTGTCCGCACTGTTGCTTCTAAAAAGGTTGTACTACCACTGAATATAAACCGTATTATCACTTGGAATCCGATTATGGAAGTGTTTCGTATTACTGGAAGAACCGTAACGTTCGTTGAGCATCCACGTTCTTTAACTTTAGTCTTCCACTTGTTCTACATTATCCTATATTGTGCTGGAAAAATATGAAACTTTTGCATTACCTTAAGCCTCCCGTACTTGACAAGGCATCAAATTATTAAAACAAACCCACGAAGTACTTAAAACGGTCCTATGATACTTAGACTTGTAATATGAATATTTAACATGGCATGCAAACATTTTTCGATATAACTAACAGTTTCGAAAAGTATATCAATTTCCACTTTTAGGTGGATCACCCTGCAATACATTTCGGTATGATTAAATTTTCGAAAAACTTCAAAATTGTTCCTTAACCCTTTGCACTCGGAGCCGATTCACAGTCGCCACTCTGTTTAATACGGCAACTCGGTTGCCCACTGAGAGGTGATATTAAGATTTTCTCCAGGTTATATTTGGTTAATAAACGGTGTTAGTTCACCGACAACTGGAATAAGTTTTCATGCGCCTCTCAGTCGCCACTCGAATTACCGCAATAAACTTGAGAGTCGCCTGCCGAGTGCAAAAGCTTAAATGATCTATTTAAATTTCTCGTAATCATAATCCATACTGTTAACGTACAGTGTAGCAAGGTTGGTTAGAAATGAGCCTACATATTTTCAAACAATGACAATAGTCATACATTATTCATAATTACAAATGAATGTTATTAAAAAATCAAATATTTTCTGTAATTCCTTATCACTTTGACGTAGCAACCAGAGGCGTATAATTAGAGCGTGTTTCTATGGTGCACGCATATTTATTCATTTGCCGTAGCTTGTACACACCAGGGTGCAACAAGGGCTGGTATTTAGTCGGTTTGCAAGTTTGCACACCATTAGTCTGTTTTTTAGCCTTTGCCCTTGCACGGGTCCCTTCTATCTCTCTGCGGGTATTTGCGAGACAATCTACGCTCCCTCGAATTCGAAACGGATTCCGAATAATGATCAAAGCACTGTTCATTCCCGATTCCCTCTGTGCACGAATACTTTCTTGTTTCGAGTCATTTGCAAGTTGGCTTCCATTCCCTTCGAAAATACGATACTTTGACCATCTACGGAATACATCAGTCATATTCATGTTGGAATGTTTTATAAAAGGGCATCAAGCGATTTCTCCCACGTATTAATATAAATAATACTTTATTAAAAAAAGAATAGTATATGGTCATAGATATGAACAAATCGCCTTAACATCCTTAACTCTATCCTTCGCTCGATCCGTCTTTCGTATTAATCCCCTACGTCAGAGGTCACAAACTAGATCCCGCAGCCTTGATGATTTCTTTTTTAAAAATCCATGCTTCTAACATCTTGTGGGAATTAAAACAAAACTGAAAAAATTCTAAATGTTTCATGTTAACTTTAAACATCAGCAAGACTTATTACTATAATATTAGACCTTTGTTAGAGCCTTTATTTTTTTAGTTTATGTTTTGCTTCGCAGAATAATGTTGAATACGGCCCGCGTCTGATATGCATCTGACTGGTGCACACGCAGTCATTCTCGCTTCAATTCCCACATTTGTGTTACAATTATCCCTTTTGCGATACTAATTCTGTGAAATTTGGACAATATCTATAAAACCAGGCGTTGAAAGGGAATTAGAAGGATACCTCGATAAGAAACTACCGACCGAATCCACATTCTCTTCTGCGTTTTTCTTTCGAGACGAAAATTAATGGCCCTTCTCCTATCCGGTGGTATTAGAAAACTTCGAAATAAACGTAACCCCTTAATGATGCGATTGTCTTCAGACTTTCTTATCGACTTTTCAACTGTCCATTCTGGGAAAATAACCTGACACGTTCCATGAAAAAGCACATTTAAAAATCGTGGAGATAAATTTATAAAGCGACGAGCTCGCATGGGCATTATGAAGATATCCATTTTAATGTGTGTCTTCTTTTGCGTGGGTAATCGTTTATATTTTCATATTATTGATAATAGTATATTAATAGATAATAGTATAGATTTGTTCCTTGTAACAAGTTTTCGTAGAATTCGTTCCGGGATTGTGCTGTAGCTTTCTCTAGTTTTAGTGCGCGCTCCTGATTCGATGTAACTTCCATTGAAGAATATTCCATATTCTCGGCATAGTTATCTTCTTGTCGATGAATTTGAATCGTGAACGTTGGTCGATTGGTTTCGCACATAGTTCGGCTTGGATTTCTCGCTATCGTAATTTGTACGCTCAATTATCTCCATTGTTCTCACAATCGGCGCGAACACAATCGATATACAATGGGCGTTTTCGTTTGTTTGGTAACCTCCGGGCAGCCACAAAGCGCGGGAGACGTCTACGTGCCTGGAATCACCGTTGTAATCGGAAGCATAGATCATTCAGGCATGCTCGCTTAGACCAAATAGAAACAGAATACACAACTATTAATCAACATTTCATTCGTCTAACATACGATTTTGAAAAACTCGATATACAGCTTCGGTGTCACCCCACTCTAAAACTCCGCTGAATCTAGAGAATATTTACCGTGATTGTAAAAAGTATTCGTGCAGCAGCGAATTTTAACAAAAACCTCATAGAACTTTGTTTATTTACAAGATTTTAACAATAAAGTGATATGTACATATTCTTACGATTAGACATCTTCGCAATAAATTTCATAAAAAAAGAATATTATTTATCCATATTTTTATAGAACTATTCACAGTTATTTTCATGCGAAAACAAAGCTCTACGAGGTTTTTGTTAAAATTCGCTACGTTCGAATACTTTTTACATTCACTGTATTTATATTCCCAACACTCGTAAATGCGATTAATCGCTACACTGCTACCTAAAATCCACATAGAAATAAATATCCTACAGAATACAGTTTAAAGTAACACGTTACAGTATTTATATCTATAATATAACAGAAAGCGTGAAACTAGTAGATGGATATGTAATCGACATAAGATAAATATCCTACAGTATCATAAAGGAATAATTAAGAATACAGTTTAAAGTAACATGTTACAGTAATTGTATCTATAAATAACAGAAAGTGTGAGACTAGTAGGTGGATATGTAAGCGACATAAAATAAATATCCTACAGTATCATAAATGAATAATTAAGAATACAGTTTAAAGTAACATGTTACAGTAATTGTATCTATAATATAATGGAAAGCGTGAATCTAGTAGGTGGATATGTAATCGACATCGAGGTAGAACGACGGAGTCTTTGTCGTAGCCGTAGTTTCTCGTTTCCGTCCGAATCTACTCGGCCTAAGTAAATACTTGACGAGGCAGCAAACTGTTCGCCGGAGTATTGCAACGGCTTACTGCAGACGTTTTGCATATATCAGCCAGTGTGTCTAGGATACGCGGCTTATACCACTCTATCTAGTATCTAGATGCTCCTACAATTGTCCTCCGGCTTGGTAAATATAAGGGTTCATTGTTTATTCAACGAATAAGAAGACTAAGTGTCTAATCTATAATTTACAAAAGAATATCCGAGCTATATCTTTTATTGTAAAGATTATGTTAAAAATTATAGTTATTCACACGTTGATTGCCGTGGAGGTCACCGGTGACCGCATATCCGAATATTACTAAAATTCGAAACAAATATACACTAATATATCTAAAAATTTAAATACTTTTAATGATTTACGATCATTACGCTAATGATGTAAAGTAACTAACGTATCATACAATACTTAAACGGTTTTGTTTTTAGATATTATATGCAACATGAAAAGCACAATAACTCTTGTCTTTGTTAACAGATTTACACGAAATTCCGAAAAAACAACAATAAATAACCAGCTGTGCGAGTCTTTTGAAAGCGAAACTACCATGGACACCGCAGTGGTGCTGCCGGGCGGCAAAGTATTAATGCAATGTTATTCTTTTATATAATTGCAAAATTTTTCATAAAACAAACGTACGTAGACGTTAATAACAACGTTCAATATTTACAGAAAATGGGATTAAAAAAAGTTTTACTACGATCTTTAATGAAAATGTACTATGCGTCAGTTTAGATAGTTAATACTATAAAATTAAAAAATGGAGTTTTCTAGAATTTATTAATTCTATGCTGATAATACTATTATCCAACGCTTTCAACATTATAAAAATGAAATTGAGTATTGAGCAACATATTCTTGAATTTATTACACCTAACATGAACAAAATCAAGAACGTGGGAATCATTTATATATAAATGTATAAAAGCACGGTTATTAAAAATTAGGTGAGATCACATTTCAGGATATTATTACGCATAAAGCAGTGGTTTGGAAATGCATGTCAATCGAACAAAGCCGAGCAGATAATGCGAAATGACGTATACTCCGTAATCACCATCAATGCTGACGCTTGGAACGATGACGTTCGAGTTAATGGGGATTAAATCGATCGAATGCTCGAGACTCAGCCGAGATCTGGTTTCTAAATCGCTTTAAATTTGTCACATTCGACACGGCCAACGAATTCTGGCGCCATTCAGCGTGGTTTTACCACAGACGAGATATAAGTTGACCAAGCACGCAATGCAATCCGTAATTCCAGACTTACCGAGTCCTAGTGCCCGGTAACGATTTTTACCCATCGAACACATAAAACAGCTGTTTTTTCATATTTTTACTACGGAAAATACAAAACTAAAACATGAAATTATTTTTTCAAACACTCTTACATCTGTTAGCATACATATTACTCGACATTTAACAGATATATGTACATACACTACCGTCCATAAGGTACCGGACACTTACTAAAATTTGAATGCGGACGGTTTCTTACTACTAAGGGACCTATATTATGAAGTGTAAGTGATACTTACTAATTGTTTATGATGTTGGGAGTATGTAAAGTAAATTGTATGTCAAGAATCTTACCATAATATTATATTCTCGTTTCATCAATGTATCTGCCGCGTGCTGATATCAACGCTTGAACTAATCTGGGCATTCTGTCGACTAATTTTTTTAATGTTTCTGGAGTTATTTTTTTCCAGTTTTCTTCCAGAACTGTCCACAAGTGTATTTGATTTTGGGCACACTTTCCTCACTCTCCTATCTAACTCATCCCTCAATTTTTCAATTGGATTGAGATCGGGTGATTGGGGGGGGGCCATACCATAATTTTCAGTTTTTTATTGTTTTCTAATTGTTTCAGATAGTTCATACAAATTTTGGCTGTATGTTTTGGATCATTGTCCTGCATAAAGATAACATTTTGTCCCAGTAAACGTTTTTCAGGCGGCACTGCGTGGTTGCGGAGAATGCTCAAACATTCTTCTTTTTTAAAAATTCCTTCTATTTTCACTAAATCACCAGGTTGATTTGCACCGAAACATCCCCAGACCATTACAGACTGACCCCCATGCTTAACTGTTGGAACAATAGAATCGGGTAGCAACTTTTCAGTTGATTTTCTTCGCACGAAGTATCGTCGTTTTGTACCAAAAACCTCAAACTTGGATTCATCAGTCCACAACACATTTTGCCAATCTTCAGCACTCCAATCTTTGTACGTACTTGCCCACTGTAATCTTTTTTTCTTATTTGGTGCCCTTAGTAGCGGCTTTTTAACGACAACGCATCCGCGAAGCTCTACTTGCACCAGGCGTCGTTTGACTGAAAATAAGTAGGTGTCCGGTGACTTATGGACGGTAGTGTATATGTTTCATCATCGTGAGAATAAAGTAAAATTATTACTATTAAATTATTACTTTGAAAAAAGACTAAAGACAAAGTGGCTCAAAACGCTGAATAAATATAGTAAATAACAGCTTGCTTCAGCGTCTGAAATGAATATTAATCCGTAATTAACAATTGGCAATATAGTCTTTATTCGCTCCTTATAACGTAATTTTCCATATGGCGTAATAATTAATATTCGTTTCAGTCGCTTAATAAAACGTGAATTAATATTGTGAAATATTTTTGTATTTGCTATCAATTTTCTTTTGAACATTGATACATTACGAGTAATACATTGTTCACAGATGTAAGAGATTTTGAAAAATAACACTTTCCAACACCAAAATGGATTGTAACAACAAATATGTGATCCTTATAGATTTTGACGCACTGAAAACGAATCCGCAAACCGTTCCTCTCCATCACCCTCGTTTTCGAAAAAAACAATTTTGAAGAAAACGGTCATTTGCAAATATGTTTAAACATTAATTAAGTTTTTCGAGACATTCTCGGCGCGCTCGTCCTTAGATCATTTCTTGTTTTTGAACAAGATTTGTGACGTAAATAAAAAAGCTAGACGTTTCTCATTTATTGCAAAAAATTCTGCGGACTTTTGCAAATAGAATGATATGAGTCAGATTTGCAAAATGAATTTGCAAATAGGTTTTAACATTAATTAAGTTTGGCAAGACAATATTAAGGGCCAAATTTATGTGGAAAGTTGAAAGTAAAGTCGCTATTCCCTTCCTGCAAGTATCTGTCTGTAAGGGTGTAATTTATTTATTTATTTCGAACATGCCTAGGTTAAGCATAGGGGGGCTAAGCTTTTACAGTTAACAAATATTCGATCGAATAACTCATTATGACTGTAAAAAAAAGCAGGTGAAATTTATGAGCCGCAGAAAGCGCAGTTCATCTAGCGGTGAACAGGTGCAACTAAACTCGCTACTTCCCTCCTGAGAGAGCCCCACCTCCCCCCATAGTGTCCCAAATCATGGGCAGAAAAAGTGCCGTCCATCTAACGGTGAAAACGTGAAATTAAATCCGTTTTCCTTCCCTCTGAAAGCGGTTTTAGTTTCACGTGTTCACCGTTAGATGGGCGGCATTTTTTGCCCATGAATTTTAGGTGACTCAGAAATAAAAATGCAAAATTATTTTCTGTAAGTATCTCGTATACTAATAAAATGTTACTATACGTATACTAACAAAAATTCACAAATCCTGCTCAAGAGACGAAACTGAACCGTTCTTTCATTTTTTTTTTCGAAAACTGAGGCTGGCTGAGAGAAACAGTTTTCGGATTTGTTTCCAACGCGTCAAAATCTATAAAGACCACATACTTGTTGTTACAACTTTTTTTGTGTTGGACAGTGTTGTTTTTCAAAATCTTTTACAT
This sequence comes from Nysson spinosus, assembly GCA_910591585.2. Lineage (NCBI taxonomy): Eukaryota > Metazoa > Arthropoda > Insecta > Hymenoptera > Crabronidae > Nysson > Nysson spinosus. The sequence goes on from OU342835.1 coordinate 1,233,270, forward strand.
CTGCGAGTAATATATTACTGGATATTCATAAAAAAATGTATAGCAAATACAAATAGATTTCACAAGATTAATTGACATTTCATTACGCGACTCAAACGAATATTAATTATTGCGGCATATGGAAAATTAAGTTATAAGGAGCGAATACAAAGCAATAGAGCGTTAGTTAAACAACTTCAACAATCTACTTGAATCGTAATTTTAATTAATTTTATGAGACACGTGCCAAGTGGTACATAAACACTCATGATATATTGCCAAATGCTAATTACGGATTAATATTCGTTTCAGACGCTGAAACAAACTATAATTTACTTAATTTATTTAACATTTTGAGCCACTTTGTCTTTATTCTATTTCTAATTAATAATTTAATAGTAATAATATAATTTTATTTTCACGATGATGATAAAGTAGTGGCGTGTTTGTTTAGTAATTATAGAATAATGAAGAATATAGTATACATGTATATATGGCTGTATTACATCACGCGGATCGGGGACCGCAACCCAACCACCCATTAGGGTTTCTGCTGGCGCCAACCTGCACGTGGTAAGACCTGGAAATCTGTAATAATTGTAGGCAGACAATTAGAAATTAGAATTCTTCTAAAATTACAACCTATCTCGTATCTGCTTTATACGTTTACTTTAATTATATAGTAATCAATGGTTTATTTATTGGTCCAATAATAACTTGTATGTGTAATTTTGGGTTTCGGCTGTTAATAGACCAAATGTAACAATTTAAGCTTCTTTATTTTTAATTTATTTTTATTTTTCCTCTCCGCCTTAGTGGTAACAGTTAATTCTAAGTTCAAAATTGTACTTTAGTCTTACTTTAACACCTAAGACATAAGCACCTAGGGCAGAAAATAAGTAACCTAGGACTTCTTTAGCGAGTACAATTTATTCAATTTTGTGTTCAACAATTAGTTTACATAGGATTAATAGGTATTTAAGACACTTTTATAATAGTATTGTAATACAGAAACTTTTTTTCTTTCCACATAGACATATTGTTCAGACTGAAGAGGGTACAAAACTGTGCCGAAACGTTTCTACTTTAAAAATAAAGAAGCTTAAATTGTTACATTTGGTCTATTAACAGCCGAAACCCAAAATTACACATACAAGGTTACTTTAATTAGAAGTTACACACCTCGCTTAGCGAATAAGTTAGGAATATCGCTTCACTATCTTTCAGCGATGAACTATACCTTTTTTATACAGTGTTGTACACTTACAAGTATTATATATATACACTTGTGTAAAAGATAGGTAGATGCACGCAACGGATTTGCATTTGTTTGTAGCAATATAGTAACGATGCATCCCCTCTCAATTTATCGCAGTTCGTCCGCCACGTCTTTTTTTAGGGTGTGCTGTTGAGTGGTTGCAGTACAGAATTCTTTTACTCGTTTCTGCAGGGGGCACCTTTTGTTGCGTTGATTTTTACCGCGCCGGTAATTTTTGAGTGAAATCACGAAAGCCCATTTAGTACTTGGTCTACTTATATCTCGTCTGTGGTTTTACGGTGTAACGAATGCTTTGAAAATAGCAGACACGATATTCGTCAGGGTAATAGATTCGTTTATAAGTCAAATTCGTTCGATAAACTGCCAACCGATTTCCCCAATTAAATGCTATCGCATTTAACACATTGAATGCCGCGGGGGTCACTCGTGACTACCGGTGCCAATATACTTAGCCCTCCATTTACGCGGCATTCGAATTGCACTATTTCAGTTTTCCACGCTTGAAGAAATCCGGAAGAAATGATATACTTTTGAATTTAAACGATCCCGATCGCGATACCTTGAACTAACTCAATAGATGAGATTCCAGTGTAATTCCCACTGAGTTGAGTTCCGCTGCACACTGGCCAAGGATAGACGCCCCGATTTTTGTTCTTTTTGTTAACAACGGAACGGATGTTCCACGTCTATGTAACGGGTAAACCTCGTTGAGGTGAGGGTACCGCCAGAGGCTAGAGTTCAAGGGTCGATTCGTAATATCTTGATGTTCACCCCGAGCGGCTGAAGTGAGCGGTTCAATGGGGGTAGTCGCTACCGAATATTTTTACAGGGAAAGTAAATATAGAGTTAAACTTGAAAGTAAAACAATAACACTATATACATAAGTATATTGAATGAATTGATTCTACAAGTTTGTTGGCAAGAGAGTTCCTTACAATGCTGTTTGGTGTGATTTGAGTCCTGAGGGTGCTTACTGATCTAGAGCGAACGGGGATTTGAAATTGTCAAGCCCGAACTCGCGATATAACGATCGAAAGGGAACTAATGCCCGATATCACTAAATGGACTAGCAGCACTTCCCCGAAGGGTGAATCAAGACTTAAAACTGTGGAAAAGATGGCCCTTTTTATACCATCTTTTTGGGCTAGGAAATTGTGGGGGAAGGGTGAAGGTGGAAGATGGCCGTAAATTTCCCCAGGGAAATGACTTTTCCTGTATCGCCGGCCCTAAAGAAACGATGGGGCCCGTGCCATGGATTTTGGTGAAACCCGCCGGCAAAAAGACGCACCAAATTTTGTTTTTAAAATATGTAGCAGGCCGCCATTATATATATCGTTAAAACAAAAAATCTCGATGTTTGTATTAGCCTTATATATTATTACTATATTATACTCTTCGATAAACACTGATCTAGGAGAATGAATGATTGTACAGATATTTAACTGCATATATTAATTCCATTTTAAATCTATGTAAAATGTTCATATAATCTGCGCTTTAACGAAAGCATTCGGTAAAGGCTTTATAATGGATCAATTTCAGGCGTCCATCTACTAAGGCAATGTTCTCTACTTAATTGTTTTTCATCGGATAATACTCCATCTTCCCTGGAATCTGGCAGGCTTATACCATTTCCACGAAGACACGGGAATATCCGTCAAGTTTCTTTCTACATAAATAGATCCGAAAATTTATGTCACTGTCTACGAACTTCCAAGATTATATTTCCATGATAAATGTCTGGTTTAAATATCATTTTCTCATAGGAAGCTGCGTTTGCTTCTTATTGTTTAAATGCGGATAATATCCATTCTGAATATATAATTGGAATATGCATTTCGTTTCCAAGCAAACTAATGTTTCTTTTTCAATGTCGCCCGTAAATTCATGATTATATTATTACCTATTAGATTATTAAATATTATTATGTATAGTTTTCCTTTCGCACTGATTATGAACTATGTAATATTAGTATATCAATTACTTTATAAAAATCATAGACATCTGATTCAGTTCGTAACAAAGGATTTATTATAATTTATTCAAATATGGATAGATTTCTTCAAAAAAATATATGAAAGTCAGGCTTTCGGCACTTGTTTATGTAATCAATGGTAATTGTTAATTATTCTCATTACTGTTGCAATTTCGAAACACTACGATATTAAAACCAGAAGTCCATTAACTTCCAATCAATAAGCTATCGAGTGTTAATGCAATCTGGCGTCGGAAGGTTCTCCAGTTTTAATTACAAATTATGCAAGGGTTGTTGTGAGGTCATTGAATTATTTTAGTTAGCAGGCTGTTCGTTTCGCTCGGATTCCACTAGAAATATTTTCAACGAGCGCAATTTTTTCCGCGGTGAAAAAAGTTTCCCCGGACTCCAGTTAACGGTAATTATCAATGTAAAGAGTTTTACTTTAGCTCCGTCTATCTCGCGTGTCATATTAAATCCACTTTGGATTACGTTCAATGTACAGGGTGTGCCAAAACTATTTGGCAAACCGCCACATGCATATAGTTATCGGGTGGACAAATTGAAAAGTCCTTTACTTTTATCTTGTACCTAACTCCCGCGTTATACGAGGTTTACCTGTATTTCTAAGGGACTGTACGAAAGAACAGGCTTACGATAGCCTCATTCATTAACACAAACATAGCAGCCAATCAGCTGCTCAGGTCTTTAAACTGGTTAAATCGAAAGGAAAACGTCGAAACTTTCAATGTTAACACGTTGAGCGTCATAACGAAGTCCGTGTTATACGATACCTCGCGATACACATCCGTAATGTGTATGTAACGTGTATAAATATAATTGTTTAAGCCCTATAACTTTACACTAGTTACTTTACCTCGTTATCGTAACATTAAAAACATTAAGAGTTTTATGAATATTAGTGATATATTTGATTCGAGTTTTAGTAATATTGGCATCAGCAGTCACCGGTGATTCCCACGGCATTCAACGTTTTAACCCATTAAAGTTTCTAGATAAAAACGCATATTACGCCAATCAGCAGGGTGCGTTGAACTCTGTAGATCGAAAGCAAAAAAGCATAATTTTCAACGTTAATAACGCGCACGCAAAGTCCCAATCAGAAAAATGGTAAAGGACTTTTCGATACGTCTATTCGGGAAGTATTTATCGTGTATGCATGCGACGGATTGTAACGTGGTTTTGAATCGCTCTTGTATTGTTTTTGATGGGTATCATTCTTCGAGCTTAAAAAGGAGTTTCCTAAAATTGCATGGCTCATTAGTTCGAAATTAATCTGAACCACCTCTTCCTGCACATAGTAATTTCATGAAGTTGCTTGCAAATTGCCAGGCAAATTGCAACCACCGGTTAGCCCTCGATCTCCTGCTTGGAATTTCACCGACACGATAGTCGAAATTGCGAGATTCTATCGCTATCGGCTTTCTCGGAGACTTCACTCCATCATTGTCTTAACGTAATATTACAACTACTGACAGTATATTATCTTTATGCGTTATGTGGATATACTTATTTATACATATTACTTATACAGGGTGTTTCTTAATGTGTGGTATCCACTTCAGGTGTGGACAGGGGACACATGTACAATTACATGAAAAAAAGTGCATATAAAAACGTGTCCTATTTGACCTTGTTTCAAAGTTATAGCCACTCTTGTGTTTCAATAATCCGAGAAAGCTTATCTTCATGAAAAAATAAGACAAAAGCTATCGAATGACGTATAATTCACGTATAAAAGTATACAGAGTAATGATATGTAATTAATTATGTGTTATTACCAATTATATTATATTTGTGCTGCTGATTATGAAAATGGTCTAACAATAAGTCACTTTTCATCTATACCTCTTAAAATAAATATATTTACAATTCCAATTAATATGTAAAACTTCTATTTATTCTGCGATAAGGATATTGAAATGTGTTAATAATAAATAGATTCTAGTTGAGAAGATTGTATTTATTTATAACCGACCAAGTTTTGAATAGTTCCTTTCTCAGAAAAGTCACTTCGACCACTTTCGTAATTATTCTTTATTTCGTAATCCCGGTACATTTATCAATTACATATAACGTTGATTGTTGACGTAATTATGTTACATCAATGTAATACATGTATTCATTCGTTCGTTCGATGCCTCTATTTTTAAGCTGTCTTACAAGCTATTCTGCCAAAGGATAAAAGTATTTAATTCTGTAATTGATGTGACATCTCTCCCGAGGGTATTACGTAAGATCGGATCGCAGTAACACGGCTACCATTAGGTCCTCGATGTATAATTTATTCAACAGTGAAATCGGAATCGTTGAACGATTCCATAGTTATCGACTTTCTACGAGACCCTAATCCATCAGAGGACGAAGAAAGAAGCGTTTGCAAAAAGTGGATGATGAATGATAATGTGCTTTCCGCGCTTCCTCGTCGCTTCCAACTCAGCAACCGTCAGATTTCGGATAAAATTCCACGAGATTCGTTATTTATTATCCATTTTAGTGTTAAGAGTCTACTCCATATGTAACACTGATCTTTTGCGGCATATTTTTTATTACGTCTTATACAAGACACTTTTTCTAGGAATATATTTGATGGCTTAGAAATAGGTGACAATCATTCACAGTTAACTGTCGCAGTTTATAAGATCGATAACAATGTTTTATTACTTTATCAGATAATAATCACAATATTCATGGTTTAGAATTGCAGTTTTACAATAAAAAGAGTAAGCTTATCGTGCACTTACATATGCAATAGTATCTTATTTACTTTCCTAATGTAATTTTTAAACGTTTTGCATTGATATTATACGTCGAGTTCACTGTGTGAAACTGTTATTAGTTTTATACTTTTATTGTTTTTTTGTTATTATACACTGTGTCATTTAATTTCTGTATGAGTTGTGCTACTATTCTTTGTAAAAGTAATTGTGTTTTTAAGGGTTAATGCTCGTTAATAAATAAATTAAATTAAATTAAAAATATTGACAAAATTGATTAAATAGAAGGTAACATTTATTTGTATAAAATAATTGGTACATTTTCATTAATATTGTATAAGGTATAATTAATGCGAAAGGAAACCTGTGTATGATAATATAATGTTTATACCATAACAATATAATTTTGAGCAAAGCATATAACACAAAACAAACAATTCACCTTCTTCCAAAAACCATATTCGTTATCATGTGTATTTCATCCATTCGGCTTACGTTATTTCGAATATTAAAAATTCGAATTGGATTAAAACTTGTGCACAAAATAAGAATTACGGTTTATTTGTTTAATTAACCCCTTGGCATACAATGACGTCTGAGAGACGTCATTTGTTTCGCGTGTCATTGTAGACGTTGACGTCTCCGGGACGCAAGAACTGTCTCCGGTGGACAGGAAAAATGTCATACTTTACAGAACTACTTATTTATTATTTAATAATGTTACTTCATTATTGTCCATTAATATTGTGTATCAATCTTATTAAATGATATTTAGCATTGTAAATATTCCGTTCTGTTTCAAAGCTTACATAACTGTTCAGTTGAGCCAAATTAAATAGTATTTTGTGGACCCATGAAATTCCGTTTTATTTGTATGTCATATTGCATATGTTACGATCTATTCATTTGTTACGATTAGCATTTAATTCGTTCCATGAAATCTGCAGACTTTTTATAATTATAATAGGATAAATAATATAATTTTGATCGATGAATAACAATACTAAACGATTTTGCGACAGCTACTGGCAGGAAAACGTATTTTTTGTGACACCGACACTTGGAAAAGCTGAGAATTTTTGTAACGACCGAATTATCCTACTGGGAAGCATATTTCTACGTGAGAAACTTTTCGTGCTTGTATTACGAAATATTCTTGGTTTCCCAAGATGGAGATATTATTCGTGTCTGAATTTGAATACAGGGTCATGTGTCATAGGAAATGTATCTTGTATGCCAATATTGTAATATATAGTAATAAATGAATAGATCGTAACACAACACAATATTAAATGATTAAATAAATCATAATTCCCAAATATTGTTGTGGGAAGAGCTCTTATTTTAATTTCAATATTCAATATTGGAAAGAACGTAGGTCGAGTGAATACACGGGGTAATTATAAGTGTTTGAAAAGTCTGGAGACGGTCAAATACATCATATGAGAAGTATTTTTGTGGAAAACATTAAATGGAAAAGTCTTAAAATTTCAATCGGGCTATCAGATGAGTCGATTGATTTTGGGGTCGTGGCTCCTATTTGGGCCCCAGGTTTAAAATCTATTGGCTCATCTGCTGGCCCGATTAAAAGCCGACAACTTTGCCGTTCAATGTGTTCAACGAAAATGTTTCCCTTATGAGATGTTTGACCGTTTCCAGACTTTTCAAACACCCTAATATAATGCGCCACTCGCAATAATGAAACAAACTATTAATATTCTAAATAAATATGGCAGTACATAAAATATTTGCATATTTAACAGACGGTGTACGAAATATTTGTATATGCGTTGTTAAATTTAAGTTAAACATAAAGTCGGAATAAGTAAAAGGGGTGATGTGCATCGGCAACAACAAGCTTCCCCTATGACGAAGGCCTGTCGCGGAAAACGATTATTTTCTTGATGACGTAGAGCCGTAATCTTCGAATTCAGAGACGGATAAAAGTTCCTGGATCGGGTGAAACTTGGTATCCCCGCGAGAGCAAGACTCGTCGCGATAAATCGTGAAAGATATACGGAATAACTTCTTATTGCCAGTGCTCGGGAAACATAAATCTTCCTTTCCTCGTCATCGCTAATTCGCCCCCGTAACGCCTGATACTTTGAGCTTTATATCGATTTCAAGATTTTACGATTATCGATAAGCCGTAAAAAAGTTTTCATTAAATCTCCCGTCCGCTCTACTCTCCCTGAACGTCTTTGCAATTTATTTATACCTCGCGTATCTTGCTTGCTTCTTACTACACGCATTATTAATACAGTAGAGCATCCATTATCCGAATTAATAGGGAGACCAAAATTTTCGGATAATAGAATAATCATTTTTCTTAGATGAAATTTCACTTATTCAAATAAAGATTCAGATTAATTAACCGTTTCATTATAGAATTATGGATCCCATATCTTTTTGGCTGCTAAATTATATAATTTTCTCATCATATTCGTTTGCAGTTTCCACTTGCATTAAATCATCATTATTATCATCTTTATCACTATGAAGCCATTCCATTACATAAGTATTATCACACGTATCACATCTTCGCATTCTATGTAATATTTAATCAAATAAAGGAAAGTACACATTGTATGTATATAAACGCTCATTTTATGTTCGGATAATAGTGCCAGAAATGATTTACCGCGCCACTTTTGATTCACTTATATTTGTTTAATGAGTTTCTGATAGAAGAATTACATTATTATGTTTTATGACATTAAATTATATGGCTGATTATGTTGTCGCGAAAGAAAAATATTTGTGCATTTACGATTAATATTCCAAGCAAAACTTTTCACTTTGTATAAGTATTTCCTGGAATATAGTATTTGTTTATTATTTATATTGTTTGTGACCAAGGACGTATTCAATATTACTTTGAACCACATTTTATAAATTCTGAAATTTCATGATTTTATGAACGACTGAATTACAATGTAAATAGTGATGGAAACAAATTCTTATATTTATGGTTATAAATGGAAATTATTAATAGAACACGCTCGCATATGATAATACTAATCAATAAGGCTAAAACAGTCTTATTTGATTCCAGACGTTATGTATAATACACATATCACTAATTAATGTAGTTACTTTATTATGTGGCGGTAATATTGAAAGTAAAACATACATTTAGTATGATACTTTACTTGAAATTCTTTGTTCTTCACTCATCTCAGATATTAATTTTGCATATTATTAACATTGCCATTATTATTAACGCGAAAGTCTATAATACACAGAATATTAACTACAAGCGCGTACTAATTAATTAAATTTATCCACAATTATTACATTAAAGGCACCTGATTAATCTCTACGCTGCTTTTCTCTCCTTTTCTGTCTACACTTTCATTCATATTATCGACAAAACGTGGCTCGCAGATACGAGTAATACCAATTGGATAATTGAATCTACGTTATTAAATAAAGATCCCAGGTTTTCCTATAGTTCCTCGCGGCTCTTGGTTTTCCACGACGGAATTCCTAATGGAGTTTCAGCGTTCTCTGTCATTGTTTTGCAGTTTTGTAAGCCGATGAGAATGCCAGCAGCATCGCTCCTGCAAAAGAGCGATGTTACATTGCGCCCGCGAGACGAAACTGCCGCATCTCCCGCCCCCGCCACCCACATAAAATGAAACTTTACTACACCTGGTTATTCGCGATGTTTCGAACGGCTCTCGTTAACACGTAGAATGCGATAGCAGTCACCGGTGACCGTCGATGCCAATATTACTAAAACTCGAATCAAATGTATCTAATATTCGTCAAATTTTCTATATTTTTAACGCTACAATAACGATGTAAAGTAACCAATGTATCGCAGAGTACTTAAACGGTACAGCGGTATCGCGAGGTATCGTATAACACGGATTTCGGCGAGGCGCTCAGACCGTTATTAAGTGTCTTCTCTCGAAAATAACAGTCAACCGCAATCCAAAATTTGTAAGGAATCAAAAGATTTTTGATGTATTTAGAGAAATTATACTTCTGCATAACTGAAGACTTCTTGTAGAAAACATTGTAAGTGCCAAAATCCAATTTTTTAGGAGAGAAAAAACTTCCCGAGCGGCTGCTTTGAAGGAACCATGATCCTTTAGCATTATTATTAATTATTTGCAAAAGGAAATTGCACTAAAATTCTATAGTACAGTACTACCACTGGTATGTAGAACATTTACCGATTGCAAACAAGTTTTTTAACACTAGAACTACCGAACATGTACTTAGTTATGCTTCCGCATTTATTTATATATAAATTATGACTGGAGAATTTAAGTTAATTAATGGATTCAATTATTCGCGTTATGTATATAAAATAAAAGTATATAACATCTCAAACAATGCGCCATGGTATATCTGAATAATTTAATTAAAATTGGTAGATAAGTCATTTTGACCCCTTTAGTAGCCCTAGTGTTAATTTTTGTGCATTCAGTGTTTTCTACAAGGATTCTTCAATTATTATTGACCTGCATAGTTATACAGTGAGTGTAAAAAGTATTCATACAGCAGCGATGTTAACAAAAACCTCACAGAACTTTGTTTCCGCATGAAAAAAATGGGAATATTTCCATAAAAAGTGTGGATTAATAATTTTTTTTTATGAAATTCATTGTAAAGATCTCTAAGAATATGTACGCATCACTTGTGTATTAATGTTACGTGCCAAATATTTAAACTCATTTTTGTCACTCCACAATTTTCTTTTTAACCACTTATCGTTCATTAGTTACCAACCGGTATAAGATTCTCGATAATGCTATGCATTGTGGGAAAGCCCTGGTCGAGAACCTTCCAAAACAAAATCAGTCATGTAGCACCAGAAAGGAAGTATAAAATTCCTTCTTGGAATTATCATCGTCAGCGTATGCCTTGGACCACCCGAATTGTAGCGATAGCGACAACGAACACCAGAGCTCAATTATACGCGTGAGGAAAGGAATGGAATTCTTTTTCTTTTTCTTTTTCTATAGTTTAAACCGTATACAATAGCTCTTATCTATATTTTTCCACTAGATTTACCATAATTAAAAATTGTTTCTTTTCTTTTCTAAATTATAGCAACTTTGACTAATGCTACGCATTATGGAATATTCCTGAGTCAAAGTGGCATTCTAAATTAATCTTTCTTTAGTTAGTTGATCTATACACTATTCCTCCTCTCACACGTATAGGATTGCCACCGCCAAAACAAGATCATGCTTCCGAGTATGACGCTGTAAAAGTAATCTTATCGAGTTCTAGGAATTAGCATTATTCACAATTAAAAAACTATTAAAATTAGTGTAGCATCAATAGAGTCAAATCATTCTTTAAGTTCAATTAAGATTATATATTTTTCAGAGTAAACATAATGTTCAGTTTAGTAATTCATTAAAATCTTTTTATCATTTTATTAAAATTTAGATTATAGATAATTGCAGACAGTATTATTATTAATTATTAGAATTAATAATTTCTACAATTCTGTAAGATTACCGAAGAGCATACTACGGACCTCTGTTCCGTCGGGCGAGATTATCGCGCCACGTCAAGCTAGGAGCAGGAGGTATGATCTCAGACGTTGGGACCTCCCTCTTCAAGGGGCCCATAGATTATAAATTGACCTCCCAAACCTAGTTGCATTGCATTTGGCTAGCAAGTCGCATGGAGCGCAGTCAGTGTGCCCTTGGGTGATTTTTGAGCATAGTTTCGACGATTTGTTCGCGAAAAGACTCTTCCCCTCGTACATATAATTAAATTCAGTGAAAACCTTTAAATCCTTTCTTTATAATCGGCATTGTTCGTCAAGTCGCATAGTGCGCGAACCTTGCCCTTGTGACGGTTGAGCATAGTTTCGTTGATCTGTTCGCGGAAAGACTCAGTTACTCGTAAGAAAAACCAACTCATTATTCAAATTAACGCGTAATTAAGTAAGTGTAGTGCATTATAAATCATCCACTCGCCTCTTGAATCTGTGAAACAGACGGATTAACAACCAACACCCTTGTTACGAGAGCAATTGGTAAGTCCGAAATATCTATCAGCATTTTTATACCGACAGACCTAATGGAAGTAAAACCTAATTAACCGAATGCTAAGCATTGTGGGCCTTTCCCTGCGGTTGACGGTAACCGATTGTTGAAATTGTAACACGCGTGTAAAACGACAGATATTATCACCGTAATATTCATAGCTAATTGCTATCGGATAATTCCATGTACTTTCCAGCATCTATGTAACACCTCAAGATCTCCTAAATAGTTTTGTAATGCATGGTTTATTTTTGATTCAAATATTATTTTGTTCATTATACCTTGCATAGCCACATTCGGTATCCACATCTTACAATCATAGTCAATGAATGAGAACCTGTATAGGTTTAGCCACTTGGGACTCCCGTACAATCCTGTCTATATCTATTCCGTAGATATAATTATTTTTCTAAATTAGTTTTATTCTTTTATTCATCCACCACCCTAGCGCGTTACCTTAGTCGAGAGATCGCCACCACCGCTCGGCCCCCGAAAGCTCTCGACACACGCACACCACCGGCACTCGCGAGAGTGCCCAGGTAAACGCGCTACGTGACATTAAAATGTTTTAAATGATTAATAAAATCCTTTGGAACAGAATACGAATGTTAAGAATAACTTTAAATAAACATTTCATAGTTAAAGGCTCATTAATTAAGGATATAGGGCATGAAATTTAATTACTGAATTATAAGCAATTAAAATTTATTCACTTTCCGAAATTATGAAGTATGTATATTTATATTTTGCAAACTGCAATCCTTTTATGAGCTTTAATAAGAACTTTATTAATATGCCAGTAAATTAAAAAATTGGACATGGCATTTCTTTCACATCGTAACAAATTTTAAACTTGAGGAAATTATGTTTAATCAAAACTCTTTAGTAAAGGAAGCAGGAGACTCGATTAGAATTTCAATAAGCTTGTTACTAAATATGAAACTTAGTAAACAATATATTGTATATTAATTGTATATTTATGTACATATTTATGTACGTACCTTTAACTTTAACTAGTGACTTTTTAATTAGGCAACTTGCATTCAATATTATTCTCAATACTCATTCCACTACTTATAACTGTTTTATAATATAAATATATGGTAATATTATTTTGGAGAATTATTATTACGGTTACATTATTATTCAATATTGCACCTTGCTTTCGAATATTTATAATAAAACAGTTTTAAGTATGAAGTTTCCAGTATTTTCAATTTTCCGTGATTTCGGATATCTATATTAAAGCAATTTGGAATATAAAATTTCAAATATTTTTTATTGTATACGTTCAACGTTTTCGACGATTCTTAATAAAACAACCTGAAGTATAGAATTTTGACCTTTTGCACTACTTTGATGAGTCTGACTCGTATCACAGGTTCGGACCAAACCTGAATATCACGAGTGAGACTCGTGCTACGATTATGTCCCGGATTTTGCCCGGCTAAATGGTAGTGCATGGGGTTAATAATAAAATAATTTAGGTATCAAATTTTCATTACAAACACATCTGTAACAGTCTCCGAGAGATACTGCACACATTTTATCGAATTACGTTTTATAGGGAGCGCGCAAAGTAATTATTAAAGGGAGAAATATAGCACCGTTCGTTCCCTTTCATATTGATATTTACTAACATGCATCAAGTCGTTAAAGTACTCGTGAAACATTGATCACTATCGGTTTGGCAAATTGGCCGACTGAATTGTTTATAAATAATCGATCCTCCCTCTCTCGTCACCCTCTACATCACTTCTGGTATAGTCGTTTTTTCAAATTTTCATTGGTGAATGTCGCCCCGCAAATAATATTTATATCAAGAAAGGGCTGCTACGTGAATGTAAATCGTTTTTTTTTCATTTATTTAGTAAAGCAATGATTTTGATGACGACGCTTGAACTTGTTATTAATTCCTTTGAATGTAACTTCGATATTCAGGACGGTTGATACCATGTTCATTATACACCCGTCACTCGATTTACACGGAAGAAAACCGCGTAAATAGAGTCCGCCAATATGAAAAATATACTAAAGAAAAAAGTCGATATAAGTTATAAAAATATTGATTTCATATATGATACTTTCATAAAAAAATAATAATGAAATTTCAGAAAAACCAAAATCAATTTTATTCGTTGTCGGTGTTAGTAATGTAATCCGAAATAATCAACCTTTTATTTTTAATTGGCACAATGTCACTATCTTCAACCGATCAAGTTTGAATATGCTCACTACAAACGAAATAAACGGTCAGAATGATGTAATTAGTAACTTAAGTAAGAATTATCGTCTCGGTGGCAGATAGTGCATTCATTAACCCTTTCGCTGCGAACAGCGCCTTTAGGCGCTCAACTATAGACGCTTCTCCTGAGCGAACAGCGCCTATAGGCGCTGTGCATTTATTTTGCATTTTTGCTATTAATAACTGCAAAATAATGGCCATTAATTCGTTTGTCTTCGATTATTAAAGATTATTAAAAATTACTAATATTGTTCTTCTTATTATTATTATTGTTTGGCTATTATTATTGTTATTCAAAATTGGCTCCGCACACCGTTTTAGGAACGATATTATCGCGCGGACAACCTTCTACTATCGCGCCTGCTGCGGAGAGAGCAATTCTTTTCTGAGCACTCCGCAGCGAAAGGGTTAAAGATTATAGAAAAATGTATTTTCTGACCAAGTAAGATGAGATCGCGTAAATTGGTACTGCTTATAAAAAAAGGTTGGCGGAAACGGAGGGATTATTTACCGCGTAAATCGGGGGACGGGTACATCTAAGTCACTTTCTTAATAAAATCTGTTTAAAGTCTCATTCTATTTAATATAACAACCCATGATGCATTTGTCTCGATCGTTAAAACATAAAGATTTTGTTCCTCTAAAACCGGAGAAAAATCTCTTCGAAACTTAAAGATATCTTTTGCTCAATATTCCCTGATTTTTGCTTTCAGTTATTGAAACGATAACGCAGGGGGACGTGAATTTTCGAGTACTGACTTTGGATGAGAATTATTAAATCTTCAAAGAGATCTTTGACGATCGTGATCCCCCCATAAAATAGCAAGATCGAAGAGTGCCAATGCCAGAATGCCAATGGAGAAAAATCAACAACATCATCGAAGGAACCCCAAATTTATACGTTCCTTGAATACTGAACAGGCGTCTTATGTAAAATTTATTAATAATGCTCCGCGCGATGTCAGTTTGTATTGGATCAATTATGAAGGCCGGGCAGTCTGGTATGGTGACTTGCCACCCGGGGCCAGCATGAATATTGTCACATATATCACTCATCCCTGGATTGTCATTGATAAGGAAACGATGGACAGGTAGGATTACGTAATATAATTCAAGGTTTATTCTTCGATAGTTCAATCGCAGATACGTAAATACTTGATATTACTGGTATTCTTGATAACAATTTGATTAAGGTATTGATTAAGGTAATAATTCATATTACTGGAAAATATAGAATCATATAAATGTGCTGCATATCGAAAATTTATTCTCCGGAAGTTCAATCACAGATACATTAATACTTGATGTTACTGAAATTCTTGATAACAATTTGATTAAGGCATTGCATAATAAATAATTCATTTTGTCGGAAAATATAGAATCATACAAATGTGCTGTATATCGAAGGTTTATTCTGTTGTACTGCGATTGTAGATGCGGCAATATTCGGCATTCATTCATGCTTGATAATAATTTAATATATTCAATTAATTTTAAAACAGGGCACAAAGTAAAAACTAATATTTTACAGTTTTAATACTCTGGTTATCATAGTACAGCTTTGTAGATATGTTACGACACGGACAGTTTATTCCACAATAGTTCAATCGTGGGTGCGTCTTCTGTCATATTACGTCGAATACATGGGAATACTTGTCATTTTTAATATTCTGGATATTATAATAGAGGTACGTCCTCTGTCATATTATGGCGAATAGAAAGAAATATTTCACATTTTTAATGCTCCAGATGTTATTGGAATTCTTGACATTAATTTTAATGAAATGCACAATTCATTTTGAAGGAAAGCGTTGAGCCATATATTTTTGTTACATACTGAAACTTTATTCCAAAGTAGTCCAGTTACAGATATGCCTTCTACCATATTCTGTCGAATATAAAAAGTTATTATATACAGTAAAGTCTCTTTGTATGCGATAAATACGTTCCACAGAAATCCGCACAAAAAAGATATAGCTTGCTTTGTAAAATTAGGGATAGGTTTTTGAGATACCAGCAGCACCAAAGAGGTAACTTCCACATTTCCAATTGTTTTATTTTGTTTACGCGTAAAAAGATTTTTAATTCGAACGAGAAAAGCTTTATCTGTGTGTGAAAATTATTCCCATCTCTCTTAATTCCTAGTACAAAAACATAAAAAGAACGAAAATATAGGATTCTAGAAAGAAAGCATGCCGTGATTGTAGAGGGGGGGGGGGCAATTCTGTATACAACTTATGGAGGAATACTTATACAATATATAATATATAACCTCCATAATACACATATAATACAGGTAACACTTGTACAACGCGGTTCACAAATTGTGGCGATCTTTGTATAACGCGGCCCTTATACAATACGACTTCGATATAACGCGTGTATTTAATCCGAGTTCCGCATAACGCGACCTTTCTCTGAAACCTAACTCCGGCGTTACACGAGAGTCGCTAAAATACGATAGGACGATAAAATGTAAATTTCGAACGTGAAATATCCCCCACGAACCATCGCCTAGTTATATGCTGTGCTACAACTTAAATCGCACCTTTAATCAGACCGTTATCAAGACCGATCAAAGTGATTAAGTACCGTCACTAATTATATTATCAGAAGTACCTAAATTAATTGAGATCAATTCATCATTATAACATTTTACAAAAGTATACATAGGGTGTTCCATTGTTATTCAAACACCCGGAACATGCAGTTCTCACATGGATAAACTAGAACGCCCCTTATCTCTTAATCTGAGTTTTCGTTTGCGAGTTATTAATTTTTATAGTTCCTGATCTTTGCTTTTAATTTACCTAATTCAAAAACCGTAACTGCTGATTCGGCACAATGTGTGTGTTTATGCCTGAGATTCCCCGAAAATTGTTCACTCTTCGGTACAATCCCTCAAAAATATTTTGGTTTTGATTGTACATGGGTGCATTTATTTTCAATGGCCCGAATATGGGCCACATATTTATTTTGAAAATATACAATACCTCCGGATAGTTCCAAAAGGTACTCATGTACAAACACACATATTGCGCCTGTTAGCTGTCCACCCGTTGAATGCCGTTGTGACATTCACGGTTAACCAACGATATCTTAAAGGTTAGGTTACAAAAATACTAATTAATTAATTCTACTGACGGTGGAATGCAAGGAATAGAATGAATAAACGTTTTCAGGTACACACTAAATCAGGCGGAGGTCTTTTTTCCTGGTCCGAACATAGTAAAATCTGTGCGAATCGGAGAAAACTATGTACTTACTCGCGAGAGGACACTCGTCTACATTACTCGGCCATTTTACACATTGCGCGAATTGTGTCTGAGGACCATTAAAAAGAGTCTCACCAACAACCAACAAGCTTTTCTCCTAGATATTCCAAGGAGCCTTCAATACGAGCTTTTCGCAATGTTACCACAATTACAAGATGATGGTAATGCCGATGACAATAAAGATTCTTAACTTTGAAATCTCCGAGAATTTATGAATATTTTCGACATTTGTAATTGTATTTTTATATGTTCCATGTATACGTTCTTGTTAAATACGTACGAATCATACAAATAAGTTGAAGAATATATCTTCGAACACTGCTTTCAAGTGTTTTTAGTATTCATATTTGCATTGTATCTGGATATATTAATACTATAATCGTGGATAATACTCTTTTATTTCAGATTATCGAAGTAATTTTCAATTGACTTTTTCTATATCAAGCCTGATAATCTTTCAATTACTGTTAATTTTACCTTATTTTTATATGCAATGTAATATAGTCTTATTGAACTGTGATTACCAAAAAGTAAATAGTTTATGTCATTAATTCTGAAGAAATATTGAAGGACTATAAGAGAAGTACTGACTTTAAATCACACGTTTCCTTATAAAAATTGTATGGGCGTTAAACAATGGGATCTTTTGTCACGAAGCCTACAAGCAGATAATCAAATTGATTAATAAGTAATTCTATTAGGGATACCGGAAAGTAATCAGTTCGGGAATTTTGCTGCATCGAAATTTGCGAATTTGATTTTTACAAAAAGAGAATTTTGGCATTGGAGGATTGTCGGTTAATGATCATAGATAACGATGGGGATTATCTAATAGAATAATGTTTAGTATGTAAAGATAAATGGAGTTTCACAAAGTATGTGAAAAATAATTGATTACTTTCCGGTACCCCTAATATAAATACAACTATGTGCTTTGTATAATATATTTAATACTCTAGACTCTAGATAATAATGCATTACTGTAAATAAAGTTGAAATAACGGTTATGTTTACGGAGATTAAAGAGGGATTGATCAAATATCCTGTAAGATAGAAAGATAAACTATTAAAGTAATAAACAATAATAATGAAATTGAATAATATACTTCATATTTTATGCCTGCTATAACTCAACCACGCCACCAAAATTAAGGCGGGTCAACATACGTACGGGTTTCACAATATAATAATAATTAATGATATCTCGATTCACTAAGATCGATAAAATTATCGATACATTTAATAATATGTAAAAACAACTAAACTTTGCATTACAAAAATGAAGTACAGATTAATCAATATCGTAACATTAATCAGTAATGCCCATTTCTTTTAAATTTTTTCATCGGCAGAACTAGTTTTAGATAAACGTATTATATAAATGTATTTACAATTTTTTTGTAATATTTGGCTTTTAAGAGCCAAACCGAGCTGACAAAGTCCTGACCGCAAAGTTATTTAAACGTTTCCTTTGCAATCTTCCGAAAGTAACTAAGATAATGTTTGAAGGAAATAGCTGGTAAGAAAATTTTAGTCGAAAGTCGCAGATTGTTAGCCAGTGGTTCGTTTCCACAAATCGTAAGTGGAGTTACCGAGTTATTAAAGCGATCCTCATCTCCGTTCAGAACCGGGTATCCTTTCGCAATCAACGATGCGAGTCGGAGCCGCGGCTAAAACTTTCCTTCGGGATGTTCCCACCTAGTGAAGTACATACGTGCGTTGATTAACCATTAGCCGAGTTAAATACACTTCTCCCTGAAACAGCCCCGTTGTAATACATACATTGTCAAACCGAGATAATGAAAACCCGGCTTGCCTTGAATTTTCAGCCTTTGCTATGGAAACTTCACTCAAATCTAACTAGAAATCCATTCAATATGTACCTCGTGAATGACTTAAGCACCGCCCGCATACCAGATTCTGTATTATAATCTTCTTATAAATACACGGAAATTATACTGCTTCTTGACAAAGATAAAGTAATTAAGCTTGAAATCATTGAAAACTTACAAGCCATTTAAGCACGCAAAACTAGATTTGAAGGAAAAATACAGAAATTATGCCGCTCCTTGACGAAGATAAAGTAAATAAGCTTGAAATCATTGAAAACTAACAAGGCTTTAAATATGCAGAAATAAATTGGAAGGAATCATAATTAAATATACGTTTCGTTTGTGTCACGCAATGATCGCAATCATTATTTTGGTTCGACATCAAAATATTATGATCTTCTGATAAATACACAAAAATTAGG
The DNA here is from genome assembly GCA_910591585.2 of Nysson spinosus. Classification (NCBI taxonomy): domain Eukaryota; kingdom Metazoa; phylum Arthropoda; class Insecta; order Hymenoptera; family Crabronidae; genus Nysson; species Nysson spinosus. The sequence goes on from OU342835.1 coordinate 1,253,035, forward strand.
CTGCTCATTGATAAAGATAAAGGAATCAGGCTGGCAATTATTGAAAAGGTACAGTCATAAAATATGCAGAGATAAAACGGAAGGAATTATAATTGATATTGTTACGTTTTGATCGCGTCATCTTGCAATTAACGACAGGTCAATGGATCATAAATTCCGTGGATAAATAATAATAAATAACTGTACCGATAATTATGAGAGTGGTCTAAGTAATTTTTTAAATAATTATATTTGAAATTCCGGTTTATAAATATATTTATATTGAATCTGTGACAAGGATATTGAAATATATTGCCAATAAATTGATTCTAAATGTCAGTATCGTAACTATTTATAACCTAAGAAGCTTTTAATCACATTTCCAGGAATAATTTATTTTATAGTTATAAACAGTAAGTGTATTTAACCAGACAATTGATATAATTAACAATTAACGTAAGCGATATTTCGCATTTGCGGAATACGAAGTACAATATTCTAATTGCTATTAATATGCTTAATAATACATATGGAGCTTACTATTGTGCCTTATAATTATGTTATAATCGTGTTGTTTAAAGCTAAAAAATGTGAAACTTAAATATTTTTTTGTAAATATGAAAGAATTGTCAACAGTACATAAAACTGTATTAAACTGTATATGCATACGTTATATGTACACATATGTTAATTATAGTCAAAGCGAAATGTTAGTTTGCGGAATGATGAAGATTAATTAAATCAATCTCGCTTTCGCGTCGGATATTTGCATTTCCGTTCCCAATTCCCGATAGATATCGGCAGGATAAAATTAAATTAATACTTTAGTATTGGTAAAGAAATAGAATTTCGTGGAGTTTATTATTCCATTTTATTATATTACACACGTCAATATTTGTTACCGTATCACACAAACGGGATTATTTACTTCAACCGGGAAAATAAAATAAATATTAAAATATGCCGAGCATTTTTGAAATATTGGTGAGCAACAAGGATCATTGTGAATTCAGTAACCCTTAATGGCTATCAAGGAGAAAATTCAGTAATTCAAGTAACACTAGTAACACTAATTGAAGACTTCTTGTAGAAAATACTGTAAGCAAAAAATGACATTTTTCTGGAGAGAAAAAAGCTTCCCGAGCGGCTGCTTTGAAGGAACCATGATCCTTTAGCATTATTATTAATTATTTACAAAAGGAAATTGTAGTAAAATTCTATAATATAGAATTACCACTGGTATGTAGAACATTTACCGATTGTAAAAAAAAATTCTAATATTAGCGCTTTCACTGTTTTCTACAAGAAGTCTTCAATTTTTGGATACTCATTCAGATTATCAGTAGTCACCGCGTTATCATAGAATATTAGATCATTTCTTTCACATTTGCTATAAACCTACATTTACTTACATTAACTTGCTCCCTTTTAATGATACCGTTTAATAATTATGGTTATGAAATTAGCTTAGGAAATATTCGTGCAATGGTTCTGAAAGCAAACCGAAGAGAGTTAATAATTTCATTTCATTTTGAGGAGACAACAGTCAATTATTTAATGTAAGGGAGAAAAGAAAGTACATGTTAAAATAAAGTAAAGCTTTTTCGGGTTAATTGCGTACTACTTGCAGTAAGGATCATTGTGGACTCATTAAACGTAATTGACACAGAACTTTCATTGGAAATATTAGCATAATGGTTGAGGAAGCTGGCCAAAGAGAGTTGGTGATGACTCAATCTCATCTGCGCTCACTCGAGGAGACGACAGTCAATTAAATGCGCACTAAATGGACTCTGGTTACTACCTCGTTAATCTACTCCGATTCTAATGGGTCTTAAATGTGCCGAAATGTCACCGGACACTGGAAATCTAACTGCTCACCACAGAGTCGAAGAATTACTTCAATCATTATGTTTGCGGTGACACTTTGTGTTTTAATGAGATCTTTCATTTCGAATGTAATGTTAGTACATTATGCGGAAAAGTTGCCGTGATAAACCGTTATCAAGTGGATAATTAGTGATTTTAGCGGTGAGAATGAAGTGAAGATTCTTACTAACATGATTATTAAATCATACCTCTTTTATTAGTACTTCGATCTTTTCGAGTATCAAGTAAATAATAAAGTTATAGATTTCCATGAAATCGCAGATTGTACATTGTATAAAGTTCAATAAGTGTTGAAGAGAATATTGATGTTATTAAAAATGGTAAAAGTATCCAATTAACGATCATCATTTTGCTAATATAAGATGTATAAAATATTGTTTGGTATTTTATAAATCTCGTGCGAAACTGGAAAAAATTATTCTGATTTATATGGTGTTATCATATTAGTCATTAAAATATGTATCGTTACTTGTACAGTGAAATATGCGTAAATGTATGGAAATCGCGTCTAATTTTAAACCCCATTTTGGAAAACGCGTGGGCAATCGCACCTAAATATTATGTACTATAGAATTAGTTGTGTATATACTACGTCTCTTCAAAATCTCGTTGGAAAATCTCACAAACCACTGACAAACTCTCGTGAATTCCAAACGTTTCATTCAAAGTATTGCAGTTTTTCCCTCCGTGCAAACACCTACCGGTTGGAAGCAGTAAACACTTTTCGTGCTTGTCGTACATGGGGCTCGCGAAGTGTGCGAATGTTGTGTAATTTTTAATTGAATTCGTTAATACTTACCTAGTAAGTTAAGCTCCATGTTAGTTTAAAGTGTTTGCTGTTTAGTCCGGGAGTGAAAGTGAAGATCACTTTTATTCACAAATATATGTAGATTCTTCTCATCGTACATTTCGTGAAAGTGTGGTGCAACTTAACCTACACTGCAAGGGAGTACAGTAGACTTCCGTATAACGCGGTTAATACGTTACGTGTTGTATGAAATCGCGTTATATGAGGAAAATTCTCAATAACAATAAATAACACGAATAATATATGCAACATCTTTGGGATGACTATTATCATATCAAATTTTGTTTTCTACGTTTTAACAATTACGAAACTGAAGAAATCGGTAGTGATGAAGGTAACACGCTATGCTATGCTCGACTAAAATGAACGATGAATTTCCGCATTTTATTATATAGCGCGTCGTACGAGAATCGCGTTTTACAAAAAAGGTCGTCGTAATATCTTTAGCGTGTTGTAGGAATTCGCGTTACATACGAGTTTACTGTACGAAGATTGGATTCATTATTTCCGGCCTTTATTGTGGCATTCAAACGAGCTTTCTACATCTTGTTGTAAGTTTTTCCTATATTTGTTATACTACTTCTTTATATTAACTCTCTATAATGCCATGTAACTTTGAAGTTACGTACTGATCTATCCGTATCTTCTGTTTCCTTTCATTTTCGAGTAGTAATAATAATTATAAAAGCAGTTGCGACAATCGCACCTTTTTCAGCGCATTTAAGTAATAACTTTGTAACTATTTTCACGTATGTAGCTTCTTTTGATTCACATTTAACTAGTTTCGCGTTACACAATTTTCTTGTATACATGTCCAAAATTGGATTATACAATAAGGTTAAGATGCTTTGAAATCCCTGTTTATTAACCTATTGCGCGAGGCTAATCACGGAAGCCGTGTTATTAAAGAATTGACACAGTTTCTTAACTCTAACTTATCACTTCAGAAAATTCGACGGTAAAGTTTGATACGCGGTGCGCGCGAGTGTGGATTGCGAACGACTGACTGACGCTATTTCTATGGTGAATTTAAGTAAATCTTAATGTCGTCTCTTAATCACCGTTTGCGTTTTCGCAATAAATTTAGTGGCGACTGAGGGTCGCCTCCGAGCGCAAAGGGTTAAATTGTGAATGAAGAAGGCGGAAATCTACATGCCTGGACGTTTGATCCTTCATAAATCTATAAAGCCAGTTTTTATATGATTGTTGTTAGCCGTTTGTATACAATCGTTTTATATCGCGTTAATAGAGTGTTCGCTCCATAAATAGTACTATAAATAAATAGTATGTAATTGTGTTTGTGATTATGAAAGTAGTCTAAGGCATTTTTTATGTATGCCACTTTTAAAATAAATGTATTGGCAATTTCGTTTAATACACATGGTGTATATAATTCTATTGACACAATGACAATGAAAGTTATCGACAATACTTTAATTTTAGATATGAAGGTCGTATCGTATCATATCGTATCATATCGTATCTATTAGGGGGTCCAATAAGTTCGTTCCGTTTTCAGCCGTTACAGTAAAACGCCGTTTTTTTCAAATACAATTTATTTTATTCACATACATAGTCACCATTCTTTTCAATTACTTCTTGCCACTTCTCACGTAGCTTCATAATTCCTTTCGGATGAAAGTCTTTCGTTTTTTTATTAAAAAACTCCGCCACGTGCTTTTGGAGGAACTCAAAGTTTTCAAATTTTTTTCCGGTAACCGAATTTTGAATGCACCGAAATAAATAATAATCTGATGGGGCTATGTCAGGAGAGTACGGAGGGTGTGGCAGGACCTCCCAGCCAAAGTCATTCAATTTTTCAATAACATTTCTTGCCACGTGTGGTCGAGCGTTGTCGTGCTGTAATATCACGGCCCTTTTGTTGGCTCATGCTGGCCTTTTTTCTGAATTTCTTCCTTTAATCGGTCCAATTGGTCGTAATGTTTGTCGACATTGATGGTACAGTTGTTTGGCAAAAATGTATAATAAACAATTCCTTCCTAATCCCACCTAATCCCTCCGTCAGTTCGTGCGGCACCCACATATTCAACTTTGAAATTAATCCCATCTTCCGTAAACAATTATGCACGGTGGATTTTTTCATTTGAAGTTCCGATGCAATTTCACGCACTTGAATCCAACGATTTTGCACCACTAATGCACGTACAGCACTGTTGCCAGCAGTATGTGGTCGTCCAGCGCGATGGTCATCTTCTAATGAAAAATTTCCTCCACGAAAACGATCAAACCATTTTCTGCACGTACGATCTGTTACAGAACCTTCCCCGTAAACAACACAAATATTTCTCGAAGTTTCCGAAGCGTTATACCCTTTACGAAACTCGTATAACATGATGTGTCGAAAACGAATTTTTTTTTCCGGCATGATTTTAGTTTAGATATTACAGAAAAACTTAAAAAAATACGTCTAATTCGCACGAAAGCAAAACTAGAAGTGTACTGGAATATGTACATTTTTACCTGAGTATGTATTGTGGTTTATTACTCAGGTAAGAAGGTAATAAAGTCGCCGCGCCGAAAACGGAACGAACTTATTGGACCACCTAATATTTATAACTCAACGAGATTTTTATAATTCTTTCCGGGATAGCAACTTCGGTTACTTTCATAAATACGGCATAATTAATGATTAACCAGACACTGATAACTTCAATTACAAACATGTAATCCATGTAACATTAAACTACAAGATACATCCTGAGTCATGATTAAAGTAAAGTTTCATTTTAAATATTTAGTATAATTTTGTTGCCGCAAGACTGCGATTAGCCGTTTTTTTCATCAAATCCTATAATACTATATTCGATCGTATTATTCAAAATTATCGGCATTTAATATGCCTTTTGCAATAAATATATCGTATTTACTGACAAATAAACTACACAAAGAAGACATGGCCATATATAAACAAATATTTCAGATATTCCCATAAATCCGTTCATTGTCAGGTTTCTTAAACTACGACGCCATATATTCTCCAATGCAGAGAGAGATTTATTTTTGCTCACATTGTACGGCAGATGTATTGAAAAGTAAAGTGTGCGTGGTGCGGTGAAAGAGATTCGGTGTTTGTGTTTTAAAGGATTGTTAAAGTAAAGTATACCTTTTCTTCTCGTCGAAAATCCATCGGTTTACCATTCGTAAGGTACGAGGTACATTTGTATACAAACCGTGGGGAGATACATGCAGCTTTATTTACAAACGAATGTACGGTTTCTGTGTCCCGTGTCTACCGTGATGAGGCTCCCCATAAAAGAAACGAGTGAACGCATGAAATCAAGTACGAAGCGATGGGAGATATAAAATCGACATGAATCTGGATTCTCGTGATCAGATTCTACAAAAAGCAACGCGAATGCGTGAAACAGAGTTTTCTTATTCAAAAAATCAGTTTTTCCACACGTAATCCTTGTACATTGTACAATAGTAGTTAGATCCTTAATATAGAATGCGAAAAATTGTTAACTTATACATATATATTTATTATTGTATATATTATGTATGTTTATATATATGTTTTGAATATTTCTGTTACGCTTTTCGAGTGGTTAGTGAGATGATATCAAACATGAGCCATTATTTTTGAGTCGTATTAGCTCGGTTTTTAAAACACGGAGTTAAAACTCGTTTGTGCTACAGACTCTTCAGAAACCTTCGTTTCAATATTTGTATTAGTTACGGGAAAAGGTTCGTGCGGATTTTTAAATCGGAATTCAAATATTGTCGACATTCTGGGTAGCAATTTTATTTAAGGAAGTAGTCACCATTCATTTCTATAACTTCTATAACTCTTTTCCAACGTTCTACAAGCTTATACATTCCTTTTTTTGTCAAAATCTGATGTTTTACTTGCGAAGAATGAATTAATTGCTGATTTGATTTTGGCGTCTGTTTTAAAACTGCTATTTGCAAGGAAGTTTGACATTGATAAAAAAGGTGGTAATCTGAAGAAGACAGATCAGGACTGTAAGGAGGATGAGATAAAACTTTCCATTCGACATCCTTTATTTTTTGGCGAGTCGTAGTTGCAATATGAGGCTGTGCGTTGTCATGTATAATTCATTCTTTGCAAGTTAAACACCAGATTTTTGCAAAAAAAGGAATGTATAAGATTGTATAACATTGGAAACGAGTTTTAGAAATGAATGGTGGCTACCTTCTCAAATAAAATTACTGTCCAAAATGTTCAAAGTATTTGAAACCTGATTTCAAAATCCGCACGAACCTTTTCCGCTACTTAATAGTATTAAAGTAAAATGAGAAAACGGACTTATACCAGTTTCAGAAGTAAAGGCTTATACATTGAACTGAAAATATAAAGCTCGATGCATTACATGCGAAAAGATAAAAAAAACAGAATCATAAGACGAGCAGAAATAGCAAACGAAAGAACGTGCATAAATATAATATTAGGGGTACCGTAAAGTAATCAATTCCGGAGTGGAGAATTGTTTCCCATCGAAAGTTGGGAATTTGATGTTTTCAAAAAGGGAATTATGGCATTGGAGGATCATCGGTCAAGGATCATAGATAACGATGGCGATTATCTAATAGAATAATGTTGAATATTGCGAAATGAAAAAATTCGTAAAGACCTCAAATCAATTCCATTGACGACGAAATCGACCGTCTGTGTCACAGATACAAAATACGGAGTTTCCTAAAGTATGTGAATAATAATGAATTACTTTCCGGTACCACTAATAGTTTATTATAAATAAAGCATATTCATTTGTACTTACAATTAGTTTGAAGCCAACTTCCACTTGGCAACGTCTAAGAACAACTTTTAATAAAAAGATCATTATTTACTAAGCGATATCCCTTGGTAGATCTTTTCCTAAAGTCATTTAAGACGTGAACTTGAAAGTATATTTATTATGCAAAGTAGGGAAGTGTTATAAAGATAAAGAGATTTTCGTAGTTTCAACTTCTTCTTTTCTGTAATATTTCTGGGATATTGAAAGAGTAAGAATACTTCAGATTAAGGTGAAAATTAAAGTGTTCAATAATATGAGTGTTGAGAACGTTGTACATAATTGTAATTGGTCAAACAAGAATGCTATTACTTTTATTTGATGCATTGCAGACGTTGATGTTTTATATCCAGTTTCTCGAAAACGATTACTTTAAATCTGCATTTCGATTGCTTCCCATGTAATCAACATTTCATTATTATAACTTCATTGAAACTCGACTGTTGATACCAATTCTGTTGAGATAATTAAATTTTTGTATTATTAAACTATTTCAAATGTAAACATTCTTATCGAATGAAAATGGAACGGAAAATTAAATTATTGGATTTTGGGCATTGAAATAAGTGAATGTGAACTTCATGGAAACAGCAATTAAAATTCACACTAATTTATTACTAAAGTATACACGGTGAAATGTATACACGTTAAATAAAACAGAGAACCTGAAAAGCTTTGTACTTCAGGGTTTCGTTACTACACGATTTATTGAAGACGACTCAATCCTTCTCACTCGCATAAAAGAAACACGATCGGTTTGATATTATAATAATCTGATATTATTTTAAGAACGGTTAAAGAACATACAAATCTGAACATTATAAGAAACAAAAGACAATCGGTTAACGCTCTAAGAAAACACTAAATAACTTATCATCCCATACGCAAAATAGGTTTGTGAAAGATGAATGGATTAAATACATTCATTTTGTGCATTCTAATTGAAAAATCTTAAACGGATTTTTTGGGAAATACTCTTTGCACATTCTTGTTATATTTCCTCGTTCTCGAAGTATTCGTATTTATAAATTGACCTCGATATTCTCGTTAAAACATGACGGGTATCACGTTCCACTCTCGATTCTGATCGATGGAACTCGCCGCCGGGCAGTTTCGCTATACACCAGAGGATGTGCTTTTACGAGCAATTCAGTTTTTCTGTATCCCTGCAGCCCCCAATTCCCGGCTTCCTAAAAGTTCCGCGTGAAAGTTGAAACCATCGTTTTATTCACCGTTTGGTGAATAAAAATGAAAACGTGTTACTGGTTACCCAATCAAGTAAGTATTGCCAGATTTAATCAATCACGATAACGAGAACATCGATGTTAAAATTGTTTTCCAGTGTTATCATTTCCTATGTATAGTCATCCATCTTATATATTTCCTTATATCGTCCTGTTCTATATGATTTTACTATAAAAGGATCAATCTTTGTTTTCAGTAAAAAGTCACTCTTCCGTAAAGAATTTAGATTTTTTTTCGAAAACTGAAGCCGGTGGAGGTAAAATAATGTTGAACAACGTTATTTAAATGTCCATTTATTGTTATTTCAAACCCTGCGGTTAAAACTGCCATGTCATGTTATACTTTGCAGCTGTACAGTTATATTTGTCCGCGTATGAACCGATCACGTTGGAGAATAGAAAAAGAAGATTTAGAAAGTCAATAAACTTGTAATCGTTGTTTTGCCTCGTTAAGTTCGTTTCCATAGAATATTCTTTTAGGAACGTTCGAAACTTGTTTCTTGTATCATACAATTGTTAAATATTACATATATCTACAGGTAGTGCCAAAGTATTTGTAACTTTGTAACTCGAACTTTGTTTAATTAACACATTTAAACAAAAAAATATTATTTATCCATATCTTGTATGGAAATATTCGCAACTTGTATTATGCGGAAACAAAGTTCTATGAGGTTTTCGTTAAAATTCGTTGCTGTACCAATACTTTTTACACTCACTGTGTATTTTGAAGTATCCAAGTAACTGTTCTGAATATGATCTATTCCAACATTATGATATTTCGGTATGAAATGAATGAGTTGTTTACATGTTATCCGTATAACAAGCAACAGTTTTCTTCACAGTAACTTTACGAGCAATGCAAATGCAAGTATTTGCATTTAGCTCGCTCATATTATCAACAAAATTATTCACTCCGATATAGAAAATCAATATGAACGATTTCCATTTAACACGGAGAATAGTCGTAACGAAAAATCAATTATCTAAATCCCATGGAATAAAAATAAAATTTGATTCGATGGGAGTTTAATCGCAGGGTATACATCCGGTTGAATGATCATTTTAATATTCGAACAGTGATGCACATACACGGTTGAACAATCTTTAATTACGCATACGTAGATGGAAAGTTGAAATACGCTGGACAGACACAGAGGGATAGGTCTGTTGTTTAAACTCGGAATATATATCCGGTCGGACGTAGGAAACTCGCGAATCAGTTGACGCGAGAATCAAGCTGTAACTGTAACCGGTAGATCGGCATAGTTCATAGACGAAGTTTGTTAGCGTACCTACTTGCTGAGCTCAGGTTTAATACTGGTTTAATCATGGTAAGGTCCGAACTTCGTCGTCTGTGGTTTTTGGTTTCCCTGTTATTCCCCCTTATAGGGGAAGTACTGAAGATCGCGCAAACACCGCCGAGAAAACCACACGGCTCCCGAAGGTGCAACTACTTCGATTACAACCGGAAACTCCACGGTACATCAGTTTAAACCGTACCTCTTACAGTAACCGGTTACCTTAACTGCTCATAGAAATTTGATTCAGTGTCCACTACTAGGGTACTCCCGCAAAATGCAGGGGACGCATTGTATACCGCGTTGTATGAACCCGTGTTACACGAGTTACTGTTTGTTCTACTGTGCAGATTTGTTTTGATTGTTTCTTTCGTTTCTATTTCTTTCTATTTTATTGTTATATTTATGTAGGGATTGTCGTTGATTTTTCATTGCTGAGGTAGACGAGATAGATATAGTTTACGTGGATAAATAACTATATATATAGTCGCCAAATGATCGCACACAGGTAATAAATACTTCCTGACGAAAATCTGAATCTTAAGTGACTAGTATTAGCAACCGGCTCATGTTTACAAACATTGTAACGAAACATAAAGTAGGTACTCCAGAACACTTGCCGGCAGACCGAAATAATTCAGAAAACTTTTAGCTACAATCACTTCCTAACGAGTAAGGTTAAGGTATAAGTACGTTAGAACTTTCATATAGAGCACAAAAAACTCCTTCAACCGTTGTAGCAAATTATATAGGTTTTCATTTAAGAAAAATATGCAGTTGTATTTTTCTGATGAACCGCTGCACAAAAGTGTCTAAAATTATTTGCATATTATGCATCGTCCAATACCATTTACCTTTGATTTATCATATTTCTTCTTATTTCCAACCGGTTAGGAGGTACAGCCTGTCCCAGTTGCGTTGCTACTGTATCAATGTTCGACTTATCAAATAGAGATTCATATCAATAGTTCGAGAAATAAGTTGTTCGGTTTTAGTAGAAGCTTGGAATGCGTTCGAACTTAAAGCAGCGTCCTTCAGGGCGTCCTTTAATCGTGTCAGTTCGCGGTATGAAATTTGCAAAGTATCAGCTTCTGGGAGAGAGTTTCTACATTTGATATGGGAGACATTGTAACTTCTACTATCAATTTGAAATTTCTAGGTCGCATTCTGTGTCTATATCAAGATCTTAATTAATGATTCAATTTCAGTAAATGGCTTTGTTCACCTGAACAGGAATTATTTCTCTAATGGTACGAGTCTATACACAATTTAGAGTGGAGGACATTTATACAGTGTGCGACAAAATGATAGTCGACTCAACATTTTTATTTATTTTGGAAAATATACACAAGAAATCATAAATTTTGTCCATCCAATATATTGCATGTCCCACTATTCGTAAACATACAAAAAATCGATTTAGTAAACATGGTTTACGTGAGTTATGGAAAGAAATGTAAATAGAAGCCAAAGTTGGTGCGACAAAGTGATAGCACACTGTACGCAAAATATGTCTGTACGATTAATAAATAATTTATTCATATTTTGTATTACATCCTTGATCCTGTAATAGTTCGATTAAACTATTCGGTATCGATTCATATAGTTTTTTAATTTCCTCTTGTGATAACCAGTTTTATTCTTCAAATACATTAGGAGAAAATACGTATTTTATGCGCTTTTTATTAGAATTTATTACTTCGGTAAACTTCTTTTACCCGACAGATTATATACCTAAATTGAATTTATTTTAAAACATAATAAAAGCCAATCTAAACCGTCAGTTAAATTGACTTTGTCTATGTAGGGTTTCATAATTAACATTCTTTTCTTTTGCAATTTCAACTTGATTTGAGATACATTGATGTACCTGTTTTTTAAACTAATTGATGCTCTGCGCACTAAGGCCACTGGCGTAGAGATTACATTATTAATTAATATAAAGAGGGTCCTACGTATCAGGCCACCTAATTACGTATTATGTATTAAACGCATATGTATGCATATAATTTCTATATCAATGATCTAATCTTAATGCGATGAGTATCAGTTAATAAACGTTCTCGTATTTCTATTCATTGCGGCAAATGATGAGTGACTATAAATCTACCGAGCAACTAATTTCACTAATAATCACTTTGGGTTCGGAAGAATCTAGCACGGAAGCGAACGTGTTGAAATATTGGATCAAAGAGTGAAATCTGTTCTGTTCATTTAATTATAATGCACATCGAAGCGGATGTCCAATAAACAATGGATTGTACTTCGCGAACATTATTTCCTGGTATCCGCAGATTTCTCACCACTCACTGTTTTGTATATTCAGTTATTTGCATTCATTGAATTGTGGTATATCTCATTCACTTTGTATTCAACATTCAATTCTAGGAACGAAGTGTTATTACGCAAATGAAACCTTTACTGCGCTCTATTTATTCGGTCATTTTGCTCAAAGTAACAATTTGCAAATGTGTGATCAGCTGTTCACATTAATTTTGTTAGTCGAGGTATTTCTGTGTGTCAACAAGTTGTAGAGAACTGCAATTATGTAGAGTGTTAAAACAAGGGTCCGATATTCAAAGGGTTTATATTGCTTACTGAGAGAAGCAAAAAATGTCTAATCAACATAGGTCCCAAATGCAATCATTTTGAAGTAAGATCAACTTTTATCATTGATTAGCATTCGATGTCATAAGTGAATCTCTTCACAATACATTGAATATTACACTTCATAGACGCAAATTTAGTATAAATCTTCATATTTGTAGATGTTCGGTACGTCTTCCTTCCATGTCTATACAATGTTATTTCTTACAAAGCCTTTATTTCTATACAAAGCGATGTACATTTCCAAATATTTCTTCCATGCAACAAAACAATTATCCACAGTGGCAGTGTTTTTTTGTCATTTTTTCCCCATTGAAAAGTTGCATATTTCCGACGGTAAAATGGAACGGTTAGCAAGGTCGCTAAAACGTCATCCAGGAGAATTATAGCTCTGGAATGAGCTCGATGACCGTAGAAATTCCTACATCGGAGTGCCATCGAACGAAAGCGTGGAAGCGATATTCCGATGCCGAGGACGTCGACGAGCACCGTAATTCATTAGACGCGCGTCAATACGCAGTAGTAACGAGCTCCTACGATTCCGGCTTCCCAGTTTTCCAGCTTTTCCTCAGCTGACGTGTTAACTCCGATCGTCAAATTGCTCGCAGAACTCCGGGGTTTTATAACGTTGCGATCTACGGCATATCAAGATCTCGGTTTAACGAACTTCCATTATTTTCCGTTCCTTTTTAACCCAAATTTTAACATACCGGATAGGACCTGGATGATTTGACCCGAGAATCTTCCGATAGTTACATATGTACGTTACTGAGAAACTCTCTTGAAAAAAGCTATCAAGATTTTTGATCGACGTCATTTATAAGGGGCCGATGTCGCGGTTTAACGAGACCTCATCATTTTTCAATGCTTCTTAACCCAAATATTTTTGTTCATATGAAACTGACCAATGTGATGATTCGTACTCTTTTAATGATTCTGGAATAGGGTAAATGTGTAGTTATTTTGGGGAGAACATATTGATTGGTTTTGATGAATAATAGGTAAATATATGTTTGCTAACAATGTGTATATTTATATATTACGGTTAATAATAATGAAAATATTTATGCAGGGAATATTAACATCAAAATCTCGTACACAATTGGCAAACTCCCGCCGGCAACTCAAAAGACTGGGAAAAGTTATTGAAATCGTTAAAAAGTGAAACATGTTTCCCTGTGCTTTCAATAAATTGGGCACTAATAAACGTGCAGAAGAAGTAATGTACCAAAAATATGTTTTGTTTAAAATTATTATTCATTTTGTACGAGAAGTTCCATTCAAACGTATACCAAAAGCTCTTTTTGCCAACGCGCGGATTTATCGATGAATAATTAAACCTTAAATGGAATGTTATCAGTCGGATGAACGCTGAGAAGTTAGCAGACTATGTTAAAGGCAAATTCAGATTAGTAAAGCACGCAGACAACTGCAGGTGCAAAAATAGATGAGAAACTAAATCGTTTCAAGAGTTTACGTGTACGTGAAAAACCGGTACGCGTTGGATTTATTTTTCAATATATAATTTTTCATTAATTCCGCAGTCTCGCGCTTGTATATACATCTGACACATATTGACAATCACTAATTAAATTGTCCGGAACTTTTTGGTTCGAATCCACGTCCGCCTCTGGAATTTCCATTTTATTAATTACACAGAGATGAGTCTGGCTGCGCTGATGCGTTATGCACCGATGAACTTATAGCTTTACGCTCGCCAATATGTTTAGCCGGTTAGCAAATTTTATAGATTTTATCACGCACGTGGACATATGTTTTTATTAAAACTCGAAATATTATTTAATAGCAGTCAGTTTTTGGTTAAGAACCTACCCGAGTTGTTAATCATTAGATAAACATGAGCATCAATTTGTATAAATTTACACTATTATATAAATTTGAAACAGGGTAAGTATTCATAGATATAGTTACCGGAAATTAATCAATTCGGGAGTTTAGCATTTTTCACATCTAAAGTTGGAAAATGTTTTTTTTTCAAAAAAGGAGGGCAATGGAGAATCGCCGGTCAAGGATCATAGAAACAATGGGGATTATCTAATAGAATAATGTTTAATACGAACAAATAAATGGAGTTTCATAAAGTATGTGAAAGATAATTGATTACTGTCCGGTACCCCTAATATACAATGTTATCATTGTTTTGTATCATCTTTACGTTTACTCTAAAAAGTGTATGTTTTACAATAACAATAGGGTATCATCGGTAGCCTACGGCAAATTGAACGTGTTAACCGATCTTCCATTCATTAAATAATAAATTTCAATGCATGATATTGACAATGATAATTATAGTATTCCGTTTATCATAACATGCCAATATTTGATATTGATCTGCATATAAATTAGTTCAAATGCGAACCAAGTCGTTAATACTTATCGTATATTACACTTATTGATACGCAAACCTCGCATTTCTGAACGCTTCTCTATCAAATGGTGCATGCAGTATCGCGCCAATGAGCCCGTCAATTAATTAGTAAACGTCAATCCGTATCCCTGATTATCAGGCTTTCGTAAATTTTAGACGCTAGGGTATTATAATTGCATACCGTTCTGGAACGGCATACTATCTGCTCTAATTATCGTAGAGATCCGTATTCGTATTTAAACGAAAGGGGATATTTAAAACAAAGACGCCATTTCCAATTCAATGATTCAATTGGTAACGTTTAATATATCGCGCTTTTAGATAGAAACGGAGATACAATATGCTTCAATATGAATCTCAACAATTAATCAGCATCTGATATTTTGAATTTCAATAAATATATACAGCGAGTGTAAGAAGTATTCGCACAGCAGGGAATTTTAACAAAAACCTCGTAGAACTTTGTTTCTGCATGAAACAAATTGTGAATATTTCCATAAAAAAAAGGAATAAATAATATTCTTTTTATGAAATTCTTTGCGAACATCTATAAGAACATGTGTTTACCTACCACTTGCTTGTTAAAATATTTTGAATAAACAAAGTTCTATGAAGTTTTTGTTAAAATTCGTTGCTGTACGAATACTTTTTACAATCGTTGTATATCTGCGTGCGTGATAAAATTAACAAAATTTGCTAACTGGCTAAACATATTCGCAAACGAAAAAGCTACAAATTCATCGATGCACAGCGCATCATGTAACGTAATTAAAATGTACATTAATTCACGCTTTTCCAATCATTTCTTTAATACACTCATATCATATAATACAATGAAGGTACGATCTGACTTTATTAATTCACGATTAATTAATTAATTTCAGAACGAATAACAAAATTATTTTTAAGTACTGCAATAATACTTTCACCTTGTATTTATATAATCACATGATGCAATATTTAATGGTACAAGTAACATGGAAGTCATATTTGCCAGAATTAATGTGTTTCAAGAAAACTATTAAATATCAAATTGAATTACCATTCTGTATCATTAATACAATTGTAACACAATAAATGCGCGTTTCATATATTTGACAATTTTCTTTAAATTCTGCACATTTTATATTATCGAAACAAAAATACGTTTAATTAACAAGTTCACTTAGCCCTACTTAATTATCGGCAAAATAATTAATTTCAATGATATCGAGACTTATTTACGCGTAATATCGTAAACGAACGTGGTCGCAATATTCAAAGGCTTTTTAGCAGCATGTAACGCTATAATAGTAGCACTGAGATTAAGATACACGGGGGGTGTATACGATGGGGTCGAAGCTCTCGATATTTCCGCAGAGAGCGGTACGAATGGTGAAGCCACATCGTCGTAATTAGCGCGCCAATTAATTAGCAATCGCTAAATCGTACGATGTACTGGGAGGGGGGGACGAGTGTATTGTATGGAATGCTGCAGCGGTGCTCTACCGGCAGACGCCGAAATCTAATTAGAAGAACAATTGACACGACGTAACGCTCGTTTTCTTGTAATTACTTATAATTAGTGTCTGTTTGTAGGTACTAATTGCTAGTTGCACATGGATAACATTGTAACAAGGCGTTAAATGTAATGGGAAAGTACATTTCAATTATCGGCAAAATCGTTCAGTTCCGTTTTTATGGAATCCCACTGATATGCCTTATCGATATTTCTGAATTATCAAATTCCTCGTTTTACTATATGAGACATTCCGTTGTAGAACATGAAAACTAACAAAAAGTACACTTTGGGGAAATCGATTGTAAAGTTTTGAATCAATACCTATTTTTTGTTAATATACATATGTTATATTCTTTCAGAATGTAAATTTTACTAGCGGCTCCTCATAGTATATTTTGTTTAGATATAAGATGTAATTTAAGAAGAGAAGTACACACAGTCAGATACCATGTTTTACGACCGAATGCCTCATGTTGGTACTGCCGTGCATTTGCGAGTAGTTTGTTTTCGTGTTAATTAATCCTTTGCACTTGAGATTATTTATAATTATTTAGACTTATCCCGGCAACTCGGGTGGCGATTGAGAGGCGACATTAAGATTTACTACATCGTTGTTGATAATTAAACTCTTTCCACTCGCAGGTGGTTTCAGTTGCCATTCAGTTCATTGCGACAAATCTGGTGACGACTGAGAGTTCAGTTACATTCTATTATTAGACAAATTTGTTGAAATCGTAGGATCTTGGTATATTTTCTGAAATTATATTTTTGTTACATATGGTCAACAAAATGATAATTAATTAGCACTAAAAAATTATTACCTTGAGCAAATAATGTTCTCAATGATTACTTTATTTTGACTGTTCGTGTGAAAATTGACTGAGCAACATAATCTCTTCTCTTAACATAAACAATTTCCGAGTAATGTCTTAAAACAATATTAAACGGGATCCGCTGAATATTAAATTAAACGAAACTAATAAAATAACAAGTACACTTGGAGTATCACGCTTGAAATCAGAGGTGCCTGGCACGCACACTTGGAGTGCTACGGGGTTAAACTGACAATGAGAGTTCGGAAACCTTTACACCGTTACATACAATAGCAACCAGAACAAACATTAATCGAATCACAGAGAACAACATAGAACAGTTTCTATCTCTTCTTACAGGGGGAACATCGTTGAAATTTAACGCTCCGCTCGGTGAGCATCCTTTTTTTTATTTGATGCTTGTCGAACGTTTGTCAGTACTCTGCTTGCCTACGTCTGACTCTTAACCGATAAGTAATTAATCGTAGAGACGGAATAGCTCGTAACTATTCCCTGTAAACTGAAGCCACTGATTCTCCTCTTTGCCCATAGAAATTCTATCCCCGTGGAAATTCCAACCAACACAAAGGGAGAACTTTTGTGGATTTCAGGAATACACTGAATTCTTTATGCTATTCGTATTTTGTGCATTTCCCGGACTCACTCGATATGAAATACAAACTTTCTGTTTTATATTTTGGTGATTGTCACTGATTAACATCAGAGATTCTGCGATTACAATGAAATTTAAAGCGCTTTAATGACGTCTTTAACTGTTCGGTTATTTACTGATTTACTCGTGAACAGCGACGGATTCGTATTAATATAACATTGGAGGATTTTAAATTTGTTGGCCTGCACGGGTTTGTAATTAACGGGATATTGTAATAAGCGGCCGGGTTAACGAGCGGGCTCTAATGCATAAAATAACATAGCTGCGTACATATTTCCTAATCATACTCGATTATCGCTTACACGGGCGGTTATGACATGAGTTTAGGGGGCAGGTAATGTATAGCTGATGATAATACTGTAAATAGTTTATCTGTAAACGCTTGTGATGCTCATCAAAAAGTTAGTAAATTGCAAACAAAGTTTAGAGATAGATATAAAGTAATGAAATGCGCAAAAAAGCTTGTTTATACTTGAAAAGATTCTCTATTTCAGATAACAGAATTACAAAAATGTATTGCCTTTTTATGATGTTTATCAGATACTTTGAATAAAGCTTTCATTCTTAGATCGTTTACATTAAATTGTGCACATCCGTCTATTTATAGTTTAAAGATCACAAAATTCGAAATTTGAAGGAAAGTAGATTCTAGAGTACTTTATAGTTGTCGAATAGAATGATGCACATATCAGCGATCTGAATTAATGCTGAAGAAATTGAGGGTTGGTTTGTTGCAAATATAACAATTAGTTTACCAGATAATATCAAATGAATAAATCCACTCATTCTTAACCGTTATTTCTTTAATTATACGTACAACGTAACGTCGTTTACTGCAATCTTGTCCAAACATTTGAATAAGTTCACACTAGTTTGTTACAACTCTCCGAATGTTTGCATATTTCGTAGAACCCTGTCTCAACATCAAACAAAACCTGACTAGGTCTACTGAATATGTAATGAGGAATACTTCCCGGCGACCAACAACGATCAAAATCGAAAGTCCTACCGACATCCGATGTCCCTGAAATCGAATTTTTATTCTAACGACATGCGTGATACTTTCGTTTTGAAATCAGTGTATGCACGTCCATTCACCACGATCGAGGGAATACTTTATCGTGCATGAATAATGTATCTCGCAGTGGTGATAGCGTGGGGCGAACATTTAGGTAGCGTGGACCAATATTGATACACCCTCTCATTGTGTTTCTCTTTGGCTACGTCCTTTTCCTTCCATTTCTCTCTCTCTCTCTCGTACTATTCAGCTTTTCTCTTTCGTGTGCCATACGTGTAGTATGCACGCGTTTCAAGTTGTCCCTTGAGAGTTAACCTGGCAGACGCAGCCGTTTGTAACTGCCGACGTTACCTAGAACTACCGCGTAACTAGCTACCTGCAAACAGATCTCATGTAACGACTAGTCAACAGTAGGACCAAATCTTCAGGACGACAGACAGCTCTCGAGTATACGTTAAACTCGTACTTATCGTCGGTGTCAAGAATTATAAGACCCTTTCTGCTTGTTTGCCAGAGGTTTGATGAGCTTTTTGTATTTGAAGCTTTATCTCTTGATTTCTATTTCAGTTAGTCTTTTGTAGTTATTTTTGCCATCAGATATAACTCGTTAGGAAAATTACCAGATACTGGGAAGTTCATCGATTTACAGTGACCATGTAACTAGATTTTTGTAACATCAAGCTATGGTTCGCGTTTGGTAATGAGAACATTCATTTAGTTTGCTTTAGCGTTTTCATGATTGTTTTTATTCATGTATGGCATAATAGTTCCTTTATTCATTCGATGCATTCCGAGGTACATTTTTGTTCAATAGTAAATTTTAAAGGCCAAATACATGATTGATTTTGGATAATGGAATGTATTGATGACACATTGCTTCAAAATTGATGTTATTCCTCACTCTACGCACACCTATATGTATACTTGCATAATAAAATAGGATTAATTGAATGGTCAAAGTAGGTGTTGACGATCGGGATTCGTTTAAACCAATTTTACTGTGGAACTCTCGCAGACAAATAATACGAAGTTGTAATTTTCTGGAATCCTTTTGTTGACTGACTGTTACGCTTGTTGCAAGATATCTATTATTGCGTCCCAACAGTAAGATATTATACGAAAGTGTATGTGCACATAAATACACTAAGCAAGGTACACCCTAAATACTAGGTAACAACTAATAAGGCCCATTTTTTATAAAATTAAAAATCTTTGTTTATTTAAAATTCAACTCGATCTAAAATGCTTTTGTGTCGATGTGGTTTCCGCATTCCATCATGATAAAAACGTGGCGTCGATGAAGTTTGAATTTTTAAAACCACGTTGACGGTTTCAGCTCGTTAAAGGATATTTTACAAACGTTATCGATAGCACTTTAAATCCACAGAATGTTGAAGAATGTTCAAATATGATATATTAGTTTGATGCGCATAAAGTTAAACGCATCGAATTAATCGGTTGAAGATTTATTGTGCAATACCACGTGCAACGTAGGAGCCACAGTGGACACGCAAGTGTCGCTTGACAGCGTTACAAACCAAGTTAGCGTGATCCACGTTCATTCTACCATGAAACAATTTCTGTCGTAATTCAGGACGCTGGGTTGTGCGTTTGCATCTATTGTGAATCAAATGTCAATCACGGGAAAATGATTCGGGTTCGCAGGAACTTGCTTTGTGATGCTACCAACCGATAAACACCATGGGTTTGATATTATTTTCACCCAAATTTCTTGCATCGATGAACTCCGAATATTTCAATTACAGTAGCCTAATTTTCCTAATGTTTGTAATATTACATATTGCTTTTTTCTAATATTATTTCATTCACGCACATAGATTATTAATATTTATAATAACTTCCGACTACCAGCCCTAATATTCCATTGTATTGCATCGTATTTGGCGAACGTGTTAATTGAAATATCGAAAATCTTCATAACAATTTACGTACAATTAATTCACAATTTATCGGCTCAATTCATCCATTGTTTAACGTAACTCGATGTTTCAACATGCTCGTATTTCAGTTTCAAGTGATTCTGTTTCGCGATTTAATTTGTTAAATTATATATCGTGTTAACATTTACCTCTATTGCCTACTCCGAAATGTTTCATTAAAACTACATCAGTAAAACTCGGAGCAAATCTATGAAGTATACAATTTTTGTAAAACTTTCACAAATTTTCAATTTTTTCTCGAAATCAGATCAATTTCAACGTTATTGAAGAATCGAATATCTTCGATTATGCTCTTCCTCATCCGAGTAGACATCTTAACTAGTTTGCGTTGCACGATAATCAATTATCAGTAATTGACTCGACGAGTTCGAAGTGTCTAATGTACTTAAGATTATCCTTTCCGTATTTACTCGTTTCTTCGAGTGGCCTTTTAGAAACTGTGCAATCATGGTTGGATTGCAACACGCGATCCTTCAATAAGTCGTGTCTGCTGTAAGGATAGTTACTTCAACGGAAGACCTTTAATTTACCGAGCATCAACTGCCTGGTCAAAATAGAAAGTTCACGGGTTCCGCGATAATAGTGATTTTCTTCCTCCCGTATCTCGTTGTTGGCTTTCACTATTCGACATGCAATTATGCGTGGAATTCACCGAAGAATTTATCGACAAATCGATCGAAATACGAACCTTTCACGTGCTTTTAGAAGCGCTACGACAATACCTTCACGTGTGACATAATTCGTTATTCCACATGAAAGAGATCCCACGAAACCATTAACTCGAGCCGATGCCAATTCGATTTCACATCGAGTGCACCATTCTTTTTTACGTAATCATAGTTAGGTATTAATCATTGTCCTTCAGTCTCAATTTAATTGAATGGAAATCACGGTGTAATTGATTACATTAATTATACATTTTCCAGGAAACGATCCAAGAATATTTTCATATTGCAACTGATAGAATTATCAGATTTACATAGTGTTATGCGGGTCACTTCCCTTGGTACGGTTTTGTACATGATACGCACACTACCGGCTATAAGATTGGGATCGCTTACTTTGTCTTCATTCTGACGTTTACCTTAAACGTCAAAAATATGTAAAATAGCAATAATGAAAAAAGGGGGATACTGCGACGAATCGCGTATTAAGCGAAATGTATAATTAATATAGAATAAAATATTCGAAATTTATGCAACTCTTCTGCTTATAATATCAACGTACACCAATCTACAGATATATACAAACAAAAGTATCCCATTCCATTTCATAGACAACATATTGAATAATTTGCTTAACGATAGAAAGTGATGCCAAACTTATGGCCGGTAGTGTATGTGTGATTTATCGTATATGAGTATGATGGCTGTTCGAAGTTTATTGAACGAGAGGGCAATCGTATCGTTTATCGAATAAATTTTCTGAGAGTGGAGTGGCGAGGAACAATCGAGAGAATTCTGCACGGGGACTACATCATTTTCCGAAGTGTCAGGAGAAACGAGAAACGTTTCCGCGATAAAGAAACCACAAAGCAATATGTTTCCTTAGGGAATACCGTGTCCGAATCTCGATTGTTCCGAACGTTTGTTACGGTCAGTTACTTTCAGCGAACGGCAAAGTAATCCCACCGGAATATTTTCTTCTTCCCTGGGATCATATTTAGCGGTTTTTATATTTTTCATTGTCATCTTCCATTTTCTTGATCGATCAATGTGACGTTCAACTTCTTTGATGTTTTTCGAACTTGATCATTGTAAATATAATCGTAAAATTATACGAATTTTACTGCTATAGTTATGTAGCCGTTTATATTGTTCTATAATTTATATTTTACATACAAAAAAAGAATCGCTTGGTTTGAAGACCCAAACGTATTGATTAGTAAATATTTTTTTAATTGTTCCTTTTACATCTTGATCCGTTCACAGATTAGATATTGAAATTAAATAATATGAAGTTCATTCACTATTTAATTCATAATTCCATAGACAAAGGCACTTTAACACGTTAAGCGCCGTGCCGAAATCCGTGGTATACGATACCCCGCGGTACGCGCCTGTAACGTCTATGTAACGTCAACAAATAAAACCGTTTAAGCTTTCTACGATACATTGGTTACTTTACATCATTATCGTAACGTAAAAAATATTAAAAATTTTACGAATTTTAGCGATATATTTGTTTCGGATTTTAATAATATTGGCAAGCAATATTGAACACCAACATAATTCTTTTTCACCTTTAATAGATGAAGTAACGAAATCTAATAATGCAAGATCTTAAAAATTCAATGATGAACGTAGTTTATACCCCAGGTTACATCTTCTAGGTCTGACCAGTGCAAGGATCCATACACTTGCACATGCTTCGCGGCACCCTCACAAAATGAAAATAATAATTTGATCCTGCACATGTCACTTTGAAACGATTGCCAAATATACTCTAGCATAATGAATTTAATTCGTTCTGTACTATGGGGCTTGAAAATAATTGTGGGCATTAAATCGACGTGTGTAACGAAACACTTATTAAGTCGAGAGGCACTAAAACTGAATTGCTCTCGAGGTTCATTAGGGTCAGTTACTTAGAACGTTAACAAAGTAACCCCCGCGGAATATTTCCCCTTTTGCGTAAAGGTATTCAACCGCTTTTACGTCCCTCTTCGAAAGTTACGAGGTTTCACCCTTCGCGTCTCTCTCTCTCTCTCTCTCTCTCTCTCTCTCTCTCTCTCTCTCTCTCTCTCTCTCTTCGTTTTTTCTCAAATATCAAACACCCGTTTGTCGAAGTACGAGCAAGAAAATTCCTTCGAGTTTCATTGGCGGGATGTATTTCAATGTTAAACGACCGGCCATTATAATGCTGTAATTTAAATCGGGAGCGCTTTATAACCGGGAATCTCGATTGTTGCTCGCGTCGGTTATGGTCAGATATTTTTAACAACGCTCAAGATAATATCCCCATTATATTTCTTTATGGGATGCGTGGGTGTTTGCCAGTTTTACATCTCCCTTTCAAAGCTTAAGATTCCACGTTTCTGTTCTACGATATTCTGATATGATGCTTGCGCATTTTATAGGACAATGCTAAAATGGTTTTCATTTTAATGGGACGTAAAATGGTGCCTGACTTATGTCATTTATTCTTTACTGGAAAATGGACAATCTGTGCTTCAATTATTTTAGAAAGATGATATACAAAGTACCAGTGTTTTGTATGGATTATTGAATATTAGTAAGAATATTGGAATATTAGTAAGAATATTGGAATATTAGAATATTAGTATATAATATAAACACAGTTTAGCGAAATATTTCTGGTTACATTAATAATTTACATTATTATTGTTACATTAAATATAATCCAGATAGTTGGCAGTTAGTAACTTTAATTTTGGATTTTACTTACCGTTATTAATTTCAAATGTTTTGACTCAACGTTTGGCTGTTTATTTATAATTCCGGTAAGTAGAGAAATTAAAATTAACGAGCCGGCCGCGTTGCCAAGTTTCTGTTGCCGGAACATTTATAAATCTGACAGATTGGTTCTCGATTGCTCTCGATGTTTATCACGTTCAATTACCTTAAAGGGCGACCGAGTCATTTCCGTGGAATGAATTCACCCTCTCGCCTCTACGCGTATTTTAACTTTCGTATTTCATCCGAATACACGGAATGCAAGCTGCAAATTTATGCAGCTTATCACTTCTACCCGTACGACCTTCGTTAGAAACTTCCCGCTGCTTCATTGTGAGAACTAATTTCCTTCTGCTGAAATATGGATTTTCATCCATCATGCCAAAATAAAGAAATTCTGGAATCCTATATTCAAACTGGTGGGATTATTTATACTCCCGGGAATTACTTATACGCATTTTTAGGGTAAAAACGGTAAGATATATTGAACATTGTAGCAAACTACAATTAAAAAGGATGGTTTCGTATACACTACTAACAAGGTAAACACACTATCAAGGTCAAACGGCTTCAATGTGAAGAACGTGAAAGACGATGAAAAACGCCTCGCTCTTTTTCGATCCTTTACTTTTCCGAGCGATATCATTTCATACGATTATTTTCGCAGTTTTGAAAAATGTTTCAATCGTATGAAATAAAATTTAATTCAACATTACAAAAGAAAATAATATGTAAATGTTATCTATGAGTGCCGATTAAATCAATAACAATATTTAAGTTAATTCATGATATTGTAGTATTGAATGTTATCTGCCACATTAAATAAAAGTTTTAACTTTGTTAGATCAACCCAGAATTTTAATCGTACAATCATGTACAGGTAACCCTCGTACAACGCGGTACTTATATATAACGCGTGTATGTAAGTCCGAGTTTCCCTAACCCCCTAACTAACCCCCGCGTTATACGAAGGCACATGTACTTGATAATCTACTCGTTTCAATACTATTGAATTAACACGTTATCAATTTTAACAAAATTTCATTTATTATGTAAATGACGCTGAATTATGAATAATAATTCTGTAATATAATTCATGTATTACTCGGATACAATAATTAATCCCTTAATCGAAAAATAGCGAGTCCGACTCGTCATGATAATTTAATGTCAAAGTATACAATGGCGAGCTACACACATCATGAGATTTGAAGTATTGTTTTAAGGGTAACGGAAAGTAAGAAATCATTTTTCACATACTTTATGAAATTTCATTTATTTTTTTCCATTAGATAATCCCCATCGTTATTTATGATACTTGACCGATGATCAAACAATACCATAATTCCCTTTTTGAAAAAATCAACTTCCCAAGCTTCGATGTAGCAAAAATTCTCCACTCCCGACTTAATTACTTTCCCGTACCCCTAAACTAATTAATCAGATGTAGCTTGCATAAATTTGTTTTCTTTTCGATCGCTACTTATACTGACTTACCAAAGAAAATTCAATTGGAAGCATGTGAAAAATAATTTCAATTAAGTCGTAACGGGAGGGGTTAATCATGAGAATTTGATTCTCTTGAAGTATGAAAATACAGTGCATAATTTAAATGACGAAATGTTAATTGCTCGAGAGGTACGCGGCTCAATTCCACTTGATGTTCATTAGGGTCGGTTACTTTTAATGGCAGTAAAGTAATCCCTGCGGATTATTTTACCCTGAATGGAGGGTGGTACTTTGCTCTGTTGCCTGTCTCTTCGGAACCTTTAGATCCACGTCATCGTACCAAATTATTTATTATACGAACGTGCGGTTTTCATTGATGAAATGCTTTCCTTTCATATACAATATACAATATACACCCATCCCTCGATGTACGTAATCAGAAAATATATTCTTCTATCATTTTTAATGAATTTGTTATATGTATTTTAATCAGATGCAAATTCTTACTTAACTGTACTAATAAAATAATACATCATTTTCACCTTTTTTGATTGATTTATTGTAAGCACATTAAGCTTGATCGCACAAGCGATAACAAATTTTTGGTTTATCTGAATTTTAACTATTTTTTACGATTCTAAATCGTACTAAATCGATGACTACGAAAATGATTCTAAATTTACAATCATATGGAAAATGATTTCTATTATTTTTATATTTCTTAAGTGTGCCCTACTTTTTGTCTTTATGATAGGTTTTGTCTTCGTTTGTCGAAGAAAAATTGCCAATCTTCAGTATGTTTTATAGTATAAAACTAAAGAAATTTTGACAGTAGTATATTTAGAATGCATTTTATTTAAGGAAAGTTTAATCTCGATACAAATAAATCGATGAGTGTCAAACATAATTATAAAATTATTATCGCTGGAATATTATTTCACTATTACTTCTATATCTCTTGAAGATGTCCTCCTGTCTTTATAATTGGAAGTTGGTTTAAGAAGAGCTATGAATATTGCATTCTAACTACTGTGTATCGCATTGTTATAAAATTGAGGAAATTTCCATAACATTATATTTGGAATATATATTAATTGAAGAAATTTTAATATTATTACAAATAAAATCCACGATTTTCCGCGGATACTAAAAATATGTACAAAAATAATGTTTCCAGTGATTTTCAAATATTATTTTCCCTCTTTTACGAATGGTTTATTAAATCTGTAATATTACAAATTCAAATTTAACAAATAATAGTATAATTATTAAAATATACCACGTCAACATCCTTGAAATATTTTAAGGATAACTAGTGACTGTAAAATGTATTCATACAGCAAGGGATTTTAATAAAAACCTCGTAGAACTTTGTTCCCGCACGAAACAAATTATGAATAATTCTATAATAAATATTGATAAATAAATAAGTGCCACTTGTTTGTTAAAACGTTTTACGAATACTTTTTACAATCACTGTAGCTCATGTTATAAATAATCTTGCATTTAAACGGTAACTAAAAGTTGCAAAACGTATTGAAATCAAAGATTTCAATAATAACTTGTATTATTGGATCTTGCAGTTGTATAATACTACCAATGACATTGTCCACATATGTATGTATATATTTCTCTATTCGCAAGAATTATAACGTACATTTCACTTACACCAGTAAATCTAATCTGTGGTGTAGGAGATGCTTTAGAAACTCGGGATTTGTTGTACTTATTGTTAGTACACGAACTATGTGCACAGAGCCGAGCACAAACCCGGAGTTCTAACCCGACGAACATTGTTCGCACGTGCACTATTGTTGCACACAATAATGTACCGATACACAAATATACCCCCGCACTGTAATTCTGTAAACTCTGCTGTAGGCATTGCGCTCGTTCGTAACAAGTAAATTGCCATTTCCCTTCAGGAAATATTTTTCTTTGGTAAGTCGGTCTACTGACTCAATGCTAACTGTCGAACCACCAGCTTATCGCGTTACATTATGTGAATTAATTGGTTTCGTACGTTATTAAGAAACTTACAGTGGCTTTATTACTTGAAGAAGCTTTATTTCATTTCTTGCACCAGGATTAGTAAATTCTTAATAAAAATCATGTTTCTTAATAAAGTTAGTTTAAGGGATGTCTTATTGTATTAATGTACACTGTACAGTGTACACTGTACACCCGTCCCTCGATTTACGCGGTATCAATTTATATGATCTCATTTTATGCGGTCAGAAAATATATTTTTCTATAATCTGTAATGAATGCGCTATCTATCAATTAGATGCAAGTTCTTACTTAATTGTACTAATTACATTCTAACTTTTTTGGTTTATAATGAGTATGTTTAAACTTCAAGCAATGAAGGTAGTGACTTTGTGCCAATTAAAAAGAAAATGTGGATTGTTTTGTAAAATTGATTTTCTCTTCTTCTGAATTTTCATTGTTAATTTTTTGTGAAAATATATGAAATAAATATTTGTATAACTTATTATGGTTGGTTTCTTTAGTATTTTGTTTCTAAATGAAACCCCGTTTTACATTATATTCGTAGAACAAAGAAGATTCTATTTAAAAATTGCATGACGCTTGAAATGAGAGAAATACGGAATATGGGGTTTCATACATTATACGCACTGTATTCCTTTCCAACAGCTTATCAAACAATTTCAAGGAAGCAATTAACGTTATTCCAGCCTTTCATTCTCGTCAAGTCGATGTCCCTCTGTTTAACGTAAACTTTCCACCTTGGATAATTTTACCTGGTTCGTGTAAATGTCGTACCAACCAAAATATTAATATAACAGGTAGAACTTCTACGGCTGAACAAACTTGTCATCCCCCCCTGACCACATACACGTTTCATCTTTGATTATATCAATTGACAGACGATAATTTTCATCGTAGATACAAACTTCCAGATAAACTTATGTTGCTATAAACTAATTATGTTTTAACTCACATAAGGTGATCGTTTCATCGACAATTAGATTTTTGTAACTTTTAACTTACCTTTGGGCTACGTATATTTGAGATTCTATGCCGTTTTTTATCATTATCAATTGTTTTATTATTTTGTCCAATGCAAAGGGTTCTCCAAAAACCTTGACGCAATAAATAAGAAAATAATGAAATATGAATTTCAAGTTACAAATTAATTAGCTGCGAAATTACAAAATTATATATAAGTAAACGTAGATGTAGTCAAATCTAAGATATATCAATTATTTAACGCATAATTATTGATTAAATAACTCAAACATTACAACATTTTATAGAAATAAAAGTAGAAATAGTAGACTCTAGTGTACATCAACTAATGAACTCAGAATTATTAATGACTTAAAGATCAGAAACTTATATAAAAATATTTTTCTATACAAATAGCAATATTTTTATTTCCGGCTGTGGTATTAGTGAAGCTTGATACGATAAATAATATTTACAATTACAATTCTTATTTACGTTTATATCTGTTGACAAGATAATCTAACGATACATTTTATATCTTGGACTCCGTGCAGACTTTTATATTTTCTTAATTTAATATGCTGATCTTGATAGCTGGCCATCTTGATGCTTAAAGATACTTTGGAAAATTTTCTTCGAAGATGTTAATCCCGAAGGTAGTCTGGAATGCTGAGGTAAAGGGAATAATCTTTTTGACTGTAGCAGCGTACGCAAGGTTTTAGGAGTGTAAAAAAATGAATGCTCAAAGAAATTCCCAATTCCCTTTTGATCTGGCGCACTTCCTCGCATTATGAAATTTCTTTCCTTCCTGTAAAAGGCAATTGGCTTGAGTGTATCCTTAACGCTGTTCTCGGATTGAGTTCCCCGTGCTCCCAGTAAATTACATTTCCACAACGATTTGACATTCGGCTTCCTACGCGAGAGATACGATTACAGATTTTTTACAGAAATATCGAAACATTTCCTTCGGATCTTTCCTCCGTCTCTGTATTATTGATCCTGAGATTCAATTTCCCTCTTGGTACCTGCGACATGACTCGATATTCATATAATTACATATATAATACAGGGTGATCAAAAAAGTGTCGAAAACATTAGCTTATAGTGCTCATCGAGAGGAGGAAAAAATGTCTGATCAACATAATCGAATGCCGACAGTATCAAATTTAAAAAATAATACTTTATAATACACGTAGTATTAAAAAAATATATTTTAACATTTCTAATGAATTTTAGTAAAACTGTTATGAAACCAATGCAAGAATATTTTGAAAAGAAGTAACTAGGAATTGTACGAAGAAAGGCGTAACCTTTTGTAATACATGCAAGGGGAAACCTCACATTTGTTTAAAAAGTTTTAATCAAATTGAATAGAAAAGTGCAAATATATTTTTTGAATACTACATGAGTAATGGAGTATTGTATTCCAAATTTGATACTGTGAGTCGCCGACGTAGCGTTTGACGTGTTAACTATTATAATAATTCTGGAAATTCTGAAATATAGTAAAGCCACCCTTATTCGAATACCCTATTATCCAAACATTTTTGTCTTCCTATTAGTTCGGATCATGGAGGCTCTACTGTAGCTACTTAATTAATGTTTGATAGTCAATTATAGTAAACAGTCTATTTTGAGCCAGTTATAATTGAATGTAGTACACTGCTCTTACATTCATTAATCTATCGATAGTAACTGTAAGCTGGTAGAAAGTTTCCCGGTGAAATTCTCAACAGTGAATTTGGCCATAAGCGGGCGTTTCTTGCGCCCATTCGGATGCGATGGTTGTTTACGGCGGGGCGAAGATGGGAGGGTGAATTTCCGCGGTACACGAAAATTATGCAAGGAAACTGCGGCCTGCACTGGTTTCGATGTACTTTGGCACTTAGCAGCCGCGAATAAACCACGGGGAACGAGTAACGACCCACGCAGCTGCTAAACCGACCGACATGAGTAACTAGAAGAGCTTTAACCTCTTACCTTGGATACTGTAATACTACACTTTTCCTGTTACGTTTCAAAATACCACAACTCAGAATAAGACTTCCTTCGCACTACTTTTTCTTGCCGTAGGAAACACCTTAATGGTGACTTTCGTGGTGTTGGCCGGTATTACATTCCACTTGAGTGAGCATTTTATTCACTTTTTTATTACCACTCTCGTTTGTTATTCCGCTCTCGAGATAGTATGTTAAATGTACTTTAATATCCTGTTCTGAAAAGGATTATTATCGCAGTCTTTTCATAAAGTAAATGTATTTAGTTTTGGTGCGATAGCAGTGGAATGGGAAAGTAGGCTTGAAGAATGAATTAAAAGTTTGAATTTATGTGGTAAGTTAAAAGAGCGTGGTATTTTAGCCCGTTGTTTACTATTGTTATAATTTTTATTATCATATTGTATTTTATACAAGGTTTCCGCGCTAACACTGGACAGCCCATTATTTCGTAACGTATTACAGATAGAAACAATTTTTTATATGGAGATTGCATGGTACAAGAGAGCACATCTTTTGATGAAAGCACTTTCTTTTTGACTTTATTATTTAATAATATATGAAGGAAAAGTTCGTTGTTTTCTGAATGGAACTGCAATATATTTTTCATCAGAAATTTGTGAGTGCTTCTCAAGGCGAATTCATTAACCCTTCATGTGTCCGACCAGTTTCAATTAGTTTTTGAGATATCGAGCTTACAAATTTATCGATTTTTTGTGTATACAGAGGATACATAACGTCTTAAGAAGATTCATTATTAACTCATAAACTGATTGCCTCTCAGAACGTACAGGAATAAATCATTAATCAAGGATACCTAGTTTTTTATAAAAGGAGAAAAAAGTGCAATACTTATTATTATTATAATAATTATAGTAGATTCGAAATTTTCGATAAATAATGGGTCCATCGTACTGTACAATACTCAAGAAATTCAATATACTTAAAAATAACCTACATATAATTAAGAAATATTACACAATCCCACCGGATGACGTGCCAGAGACGCACCTGATGAAGTTTTTGGGATCCTATAATAGAACCCGAATAACTCAAATGTGAGTCTTTAAGTACGTTACACTTCGGTCTGGAAACGTTTGAGTACGTTTTGACTAAGTTGGTGTTTATAGAATTTTTTCTCAACATATGTGAAAAAGAAAAAAATTGGGGACAGATAGCTACTAGGATTCTTTTTTAGGCGAGTCCTTGCATATAGGAGACTTCTCCGACAATTATTTCCACATACCCGGTAATAAACTCTATTTACCATACGTCTCCTTCTATTTACCATATCTTCACCAGCTCTGTTCATCTCCTAGAACTATTCCCGTATATCCTGGCATCACCGAGCTTGTATCCATCTGCTGCTAGCAAAGCAGCCCTTCGCTTCGAATATTCGCCCGCGCCTTCTCATCCATATGCAATTACCAAAGAACCTCCAATATTACCGCGACACTCTAAGCACACTGTGCCGCTAATTAAGCAGACAGTTAACCAGATTAATTTTCATCGATAAGACTGTCCATTGCACTGGATAGGCTGATTTGATTTCGTGGATGATCGGGGAAGATTTGTAATCATTATGGAAAGAAAATGGTAACAGTATAAGGTACATTAAGATCATTTTTCCTGTCGTGCTGTTTGAAGGATGAAATGATGGCTTGTTTTTTGGATTCTCCAATTGTCGTTAATATTTATACGTCTTCAACGAATTATTTGTGTAATTAAAATATTTATTCTGGGCATTATTGTGCAATGTATGTTGTTAGAGATGTAATATATATTGTCTTCAGAAAGGGGTCCGATACTTAAAACATAGGTCCTAAAAACAATCCTTTCGGTGTAAAATCAACTTTTGTTATTGATTAGCATCCGACATCGTAAGTGAGTCCGTTCTAACTAAAAAACTAACGCCCAACTGTGAAGTTTCGCCTGATTTCATACTTTAAGCTTGAATAATAAAAATAGGTTCAATAGGAATTTCTTAATCAAAGCTTTTATACTGATAAGTAGGCTGAAAGTCTTGGTACGAAAAAGCGACAGAAATTTGAGGAAGACCTAATATTTATTCACGTTATTTATTCCTAAGACTTTATTAATCTTCACTTTAAAATTGTCTACTGTAACATTTTCTTACATTATTTATTTCTTATTTATTTCTTGCTATACTAAACACCATATAATGTTGCACCCGTTTTGTGGATTCTGTCAACATTCATCTTTAAACGAAATATTTCATTCTTATCTTCCAAAAAATTTTCTGGCAATCTTTTCATCCGTAATGTATGCGACCGTTATTTACAAGTTTTTTTCCTTTGTGCCGTTAAAGAAGCAGGAACGGAAGAAAACTTACGTGTTCTTATATGTATGCGAAAAGTTGACAGAATGGAAATTCGTATTTCACCGTAGAGCAGTTTTCCAGTTGCACCGACCCTTATTTATTGCCTCGTAAAAAAATAGTAGAACGTGAAAAACAATCAAAGCGTCGTGAGCAGGGTGCCCAGCCTGGATTTGTCCAATTTGCCTGCTACCAAACAAACGACGAAATTCTCTCTGACGTAAATTCAAACCCTTCCTCTTGCATGATTTTTTATTGTCAACACAAATGAAATCAATTGCACAATATTTTTTACATCGGACCGAAGGTTTTTCCAATGACATTACTGCTATTTATTTGCACTTTCCGAAAGCAATTTTAGAATTCCACCATCGCAAGGTAGTTACTTCCAAATAGTAACTTTTCAATATTAATTTATACCATCGTATTAAAAATCCAGTGTACGCTCATTACATTTCGCGGATATTTAATACTTTAATTAATAACCAGCAAGGAATCCTAGAATTCCATTTTGTATATTTTTCGAGATATTTAACGTGCAACAGCGAATGCTTGCAATTATCGGGAAACGTCCACTTACTAGTTTTCAGTCGTATGGATTATTATAATTTTCCTAACGAAACCGGGTAACAGAAGATAGCAGAAACCCCTGCGTAATTTGGAGGGGAATATAATAATAAGCCGAAGTAACTCGAGCAGGTACAAGGACCAGTTGAAAGTATATACGCCATCCATATTTTTCGAGCCCTGGATTAATAATATGAGTGGGTCGATATTTCAGAAGAACACTCGACTCCATTCTAGCACTAGAACATACTTCCGTCGACAGTTTAACTGCACCACTTAATTTGATAACATATCTTCTTTTATAATGGTGCAAATTTGTAAATTAAATAATGGTGCAAGAAGAGTGAATATCCTCCTTGAATTCTTATACTATAATAGTCTTCAATAATATGCGTTCACATAAAATTATATAAATTTCATTAACGCGTTCCTGATTGAAATCCATGTTAACGTCTAAAAATAAAACCGTTTAAGCACTCTACTATATATGGATTACTTGACATCGTTATAGTAATGTTAAAAGTATTGGAAATTTGACGAATATTAGCGATATAATATTTGATTCGAGTTTTAATAATATTGGCATCGGCGGTCATCGGTGACACCCCACGGCATCCGACGTCTTAAAGATTCATTATAATATATGATAGCATAAAGTTAATGTTTATAAGTTCGAGATTGGTCTGTTAGCTATCATATATTGGTCAGATTATGATAATCTTCGGTGAAGCTGGGTAATGGAAGATAGCGCAAATCCCGCCGCAATTCTGAGGAGAATCCAACAATGAGCCGAAGTGCCTCGAGGAGGTACAACCACCAATGGAAACACCTACTGTGTCTACATTGTACAACAATGTACACTGCTGGTGCACAGAAAGCAGGATGGATAGTGAACACCGTGGATAGAAGGGTAGGAGGAAGGAAAGAGATGGAGGTAGTGGGTGACGGTGGACGACTTAAGCTTATCTTCATTTACGGGAGTACAGTGTGCACGGCATAGTCTACTCATTAGCCGGGTACCTTGTCTTCCTTGAAATTCCCGGCGAAGTACAACTCGATTCATCCCGTGGAATTTATCTATTTCCACCCCTTTTTCTCTTCTCTTTCTAGGAATGACATTTCCCTCGTATTTTATCCCTTTCCTTTTATTAATTTTGCAACTTCCTTAACACTTTGCCGACCGATGTAGGAGATCGCTCTATTTCGTCTTGAAATACCAAATTTTATAGATATATTTTGCTTTCATTATTTTACTGAACTGCAGCTTCCGGATGCACCAAAGGTTGCACGGTGCATACATTAGACTCATGCGCGATGAGCATAACGACCGGTGTGACGATAAATAATTGCCTTATACAATTAGTAATAATAGAGATATGATATCGTTCTAATTTTGGCAACGATCGTGGTTTGCTGTTGTAAGATGTCGATGATCGACGTTTCGTGGACATTATATTTTGGAAACAAACAATGTCTACGTTTTAATATTACGTAATGTTTATATAAATCTTTTTGTGTATGTTTTTCAGAAGGTCTGATTGTTAATTAACAACTGCATCAAGTCCCAAATCCAACGGTTGTAAAAATGGAATAATTAAAGTGTAATTAATTGATTTGTTTGACGAACGAAACGCCGATCATCTTACCGAAAATACGACACTAATCTCGTATATACACAGGGCAATGATCCTAAGCATACAGCTAAACTTACAATGAAATATTTTAAGAAAATAAAATTCATTTGTTGTACTGGGATTCATAGAGACCAGATCTGAATCCGATCGAACATTTATGGGATCATATAAAAAGAAATTTGCCAATAAACCACAGACGAAACAACAATATTTTGATACAAGCGTTCAGGTTGAAATAACGTAATATAAGCATGGATATGATTAGTAAATTAATTTCCAGCATGTCAAACCGGCTTAAAGCTATGGTAGAAGCGAAAGGATACAACGCCTCTTAAATATGATATTTAATATGATTTTCGAAGCGTTAACCTACTTTCCAATGCTGCCATAATGGGCACAATAAGGATTTTCTTTCTGTTTCTATTTATTTACTAATATAAAATAAAATAAAAGTATTTCTATCACAGGTGCGAACGTCAAAGTGTTAATATTGAAAGTTGTGCTAGTTTAATTTATGAAGTATAGTAAAATATCAAAGTTTGAAAACGTGTGGTTCGAACTGAATGGACATACATTTTTTCCGAAGAAAGACTCTTGATAGTCGCTTGGTCAGTATTTATTTAGTTATGGGACGTAGGATGTATTTTATTATAGGAATTTCCATTTTTCTTTTCGATATGTATTCTTGCCCCCCCCCCCCCCCCCCGACTTTTGCGTACGTTGAACGTGACTCTTTTTTAATCCCGGAACTTATCTCAACCTTTTTCTATTCCCTTCCAGTATCCTTTTAGAAAAAGTATTTTCTTCGGATTTCATATCTTATATAATAGAATTTTCCTATAATATGAGAAGTTCCGTTTTTAAAGAAGTTGCGCTCTTCCATCTTTAATTTACTACGATTATTTGCCTGATATTATACATTCTTGAAACTTTATCATATTTTCGTATATTAACTGAAATATCAATTAATAATATTATCATTGAAACTTCCTCTATAAACTCGAAGCTTCTGTAATCATTATCTTGTTACCCAACCCTTCCGTGTTATTTCAAATGAAATTAATGATTTATCGAACGTTTATGTCTTCCAAGTAATTAATTAACTACTCTCAAGTTACTGTTCAGTGAACCTTACGAATATAATAATACGTTACTTACTAATTATCCTGAAGGAAAGAAAGAAAATAATATAGTAAAAGATCCAAAGTATCAAGATATCAGTTTAATCTTCGCACGGTTGATTGTCTTTTGTTCTTGCAACTCTTTTGTCCCTCTCGCTATATCATTATCGCGCCCGCTTTCCTGAATTATCAATAATGATCTTTCTCCTGCACAAAACGGTTCTAAATGAACTCAAGACTCCAAATTCCCATCAAATACAACTGACGACGTGCACCTTATCATGATTCTTGGAATAAACCATACGCGGAGTAAAAAATCTTTGATTATATTCGAGAACAGTGTAAATGTATTTAGCATTCAATTACTTTATATTAGGTGTATGCAAAAGTTTAGTCTTTTATATGCAGCCCACTAATAAAATTATTTTAAATTGAAATATTTTCCCGTCGTTTTGTATTTTCGTAAGGTTGCTATTGAACTTTCTAAAACGCCGTTTATTATTATTTAACAACAGTTTCAAGGCAACTGCATGAAATGGAAAAAATTCAGAATCTTGGAAAGACTAAAACCTTTGCATACACCTAATATGATATAATAACAAATTATTATGCGAACTATTTCTGTGATGAAGACATTAACGAATTTATTGATTTCCTTTAACTTTTGTGTATCTTTTATTTCCGTAACCCTTTACGGTGCGTTTAAGTAATAACTTCGTTACTATTTTCACGTAATGTACCTTCGATAGAATCACGTTTAACTAGATATACGTTGTACGATTTCCTTTTAGACACAAACAATTTGGCTGCAGCGAGTTAACAATAAAATATTCAGAATTCCGGACAACGTAAAAAACGTAAATCGAGCGTTGTACGAAGGTTATAGAATTTGATCTGAGATAAGAGTGACTCGTATAAATTTATTAAGACATTACGGATTAACAAGTTAGTTCGATAATGATATTAAACTTCATAGTATTACGTAATCCCCATGGAAATTGGCCATAATCCTTCATACTATCAATATAAATTATCGGCCGTATCCTCAAGTGAGTACTGGATAATTTGAAACAGTGACCAGCACTTAATTTATATGCAATAAATATTTTACAATGAGGACACATTACCGATATATTATACGGGTTCATTCCTCCCGGCTAGCAAATAAATTATCATCTTTCTCCGCTCGCCGGCGAACCAATCGGATATAAATCAAAGCGGACGGAGATATAAGTCCATTATATCGAACCATGAATAATCATGCGGCGAAGATAGTAGATATTCCTCAATGATAATCCGATAATACCAAGAACATCTCATTTTGGTGCAGGATAGCAGTTAGTTCATTAGACGGCAATTACGTATCGAATTTCTTGGATATCTGAGCTAAACCGTAATTTGAGTGTATTTTTCTCGGATTTCAATTAATCCGCCGTAATTAATATTGGGAAAATTTCGTATTTCGAGGATATTGTTACCTTCCGTTTTGTATTATCCGTTTACCCGATATTTCAAGCTTACTTAACTTCGAATAACTTTATTGGAGCAATTAACCTGGTGTCAGTTCGTGTTTTTTAATATTCTCCAATGCAATGGTTTTCAGTACACTCATTGTTAATAGTCATTATTCGAAAATCAGTTTTCCAGGAAACTCGGTTTAAATATCGGATTTTTAACTCCTTTTGTATTGATTTTTATCGTAGAATAAGTTGAAATCTGCAACCGATTATTATTATGTTTATATTACTGTTATAAATGAATTATACGTTTTCAATGTGCAATATCGATCATTGTGACAGTTTCACAGATTTACTTTACAATTCCACGCGGAATTAATAATTAAAGTTGCGGTTTCCATTTATTTTTGTAATAGGTCGCATTGTAACCCGTGCACTCATAACAATTAATATTTCAATTTATAAATAATTTTAGAGCGGCGTTTGACTAATGAAATTCAGTTCCAATCAATCATGGAAATCCGGTATTTTCGGAATCTGAATCTATCATCAACCAAAACCATGCGTATGAATAATTGAAAACTCTTCGTAGAAAATGCCGGAAGTGCCACAATTAAAAAATTTGTTTATAATTAATAGTCTACATACCAGTGATAATACTGTAGTATAGAATTTTAGTGCAATTTCCTTTTGAAAATAATTAATAATAACCCTAAAATAATGTACCACTGGTGCCACCAACGCGGCTTCTTGGGAAGTTTCTTTTCTCTCCTAAAAAATTTGACTTTTGGCATTTACAGTGTTTTCTGCAAGGAGTCTTCAATTAACGTATATTTCTTTGGCAAACGACGTAAGATGAAATTTGTTTTAGTGATTAAATACGTGGAAAGTAATAAGTAAAGTTGCATTCCGTGAGCAGTGAATCCTTAGTTAACTCCTGGAACTTGAAATGCTAAACTGCATAAACTGACAACACACCGTGGCTACCGGAATATGTATATCTTCTTGTCACGCCCACGACGTGTTAATTATACAGTCTTATTAAGCACACCGAAAAAACACCACTGTTACCGAACGAGATTATTTATTTTCATATTTTATCAGGCACCACACCATTTCTCATCGTTGCGTTTACAAAAATTTCATGAGCACTGAATCGTGTAATGGAATAATAAAATAGAACAATTGTATACGCACTTTACATAACAAACAATTCTACCATCTATTCCTTATACCGCCACTACGTGCATAAGTTAAATAAATAAATATACAATCGACCTCCCATAAACACGGTAAATAATCACTGGATATAACATGATACGTTTTCTGCATGGTTTCAGTTTACGCATCATTATTTTACGCGAGCAAAAGATATTTCTTATTACTCTGTTACGATATCAATATTCTCCATCCTTGCACAACACGATACTTGCTAACAGAATTACACGTTTCGTACATACATGGATGAAGGGAATCCTTCAAAATACATTGCAAAGAATTTAAGCCTCCTTGTGGAAAACAGTAAAAAGTTTACATTTTTCAGAAGTGAGGAAAACTTCCCGAAAGGCCACTTTGGAAGCACCAGCGGTAGCGTATTTTAGCATTATTAGTATCTATTTATAAAAAGGCATTGCACTAAAATACTAAATTACAGTATTACCACTGGTATGTAGAACAATTCTCCATTGAAAACAAAATCCTTTAATTTTGGTACTTTTAGTCTTTTCTACAAAGAATCTTCC
The DNA here is from genome assembly GCA_910591585.2 of Nysson spinosus. NCBI lineage: Eukaryota > Metazoa > Arthropoda > Insecta > Hymenoptera > Crabronidae > Nysson > Nysson spinosus. The sequence goes on from OU342835.1 coordinate 1,292,687, forward strand.
ATTATTATGTAATTCCGGAAGTATACTTTCTTATACTTTTACATTATCCTGTTTTTGTTTTGGTTGATTTGTGAACAGCTAATTAAATCCTGTTCTCACATATTAGGTAATAGCAGGTCAGATACTACATTTATCCTTATTATTAGCATACACAAATTATAGCATACAGTTGTACCTTTGTTTCTTTATTTATTTATTTAGTTAAGAAAGTATGAATTACCAAATAGATTCTAGGGAGAAATATTTTTATCCAACTACTGATACTTCTAGTAATTTTTACAATCCAATAATGTCCAACAAATATTCGAATCCAAGTTTTTTCTTTGTATATCATTTTGTACTGTCAGACCTGATTTATACGGTTTTCTCCCGCGTAAAAGGAAACCGTGTGGAGCAAATCTTCGTCATGCATTGAGTGTTAGTTATCTGTGAATTATAATTCTTTACAATTAATTTTGAATAAATTCTTTAATGAACTTGTTAAACATATAATTATTTTAGATGAAAGGATTTAAATTACAATGTTTCATAATTTAATGTTGAAAATTTAATTTGGACGAATGTTTAATTATTTCGAATTTTGTGGACACGTTTAAAAGCGTTACAAAGCATGGCAAAGTAGAGTAAAAAAATGCTATAATATGGAGGTTGAACGTGCAGCGTTAAAAGGGAACAAGCTACATCACCGTCCAATTTGTTACATTTTCTAAGAAGCTTTCTTGAGCTTAATTTAGAACTGTTACTTAGGACGTGGTGACTTAAAAGGGGAAAGATAAGTGCATTCTTAAAACGGGGTTTTCAAGAAACACTTTTTGTATAATATTGTTAACAATTGCACTAAAATTATATACTATAGTATTACTACGGTAGTAACTACAGTATACTGCTACTGTGTAGAACATTTATCCATTGTAAACAAAATTGGTTAATTTTGGCCTTTCAGTGTTTTCTACAAGGAGTCTCCAATTATTAATTAATTCGGAGTTGTTATACTTGCTTATACATCTTATATTATCCTACCCTTGATTTTGGTTGTATTGTTATTGTATTATTAACAAGTGTACTATTGTTAGTACAGTACAATAAATATTGTTAATAATTGTTAAGTATTATACAAAAATATACTACACAAAGATTCGACATACAAGACGCAAAATACTTCAGCAATATATTTCAAAAAATGGGAACTTATAAATTTGAACGTTTATTAAATTCCGCTGACCCGTCATTTTGACGGCTTCCGTAGTTCTATTAATACCATGAAATTCATATTTAATTCATAAACTGTATTGACTTCTACTGCATAGCGGAGTTGGTGACATTTAATGCAACCGAATGTGTTATATAAAAATGAAATATTCAGATCATAAATTAATTTATTAAATCCAAATGAAGGAACACAGCGCCACTTCCACTGCAAGAAATGGCACTATCAGTTCCATTTGGAGCACCAATGGCGGCGAGAAATTACCCTGCATAATTCGTTTGTCCTGCTGCTTTAGCTGACTGTTTGTCTTTCATTATATGGCGACCTAGTTTTTGAAAACATCGGTAAACTCGATACTCGTTTACCGTTTGTGTTCTCATCAATTTTTTAAAATCCACTCCCTCCGATTCCTGCAGCTCCAGTGCTGAAGAGAAAACATGGGGTCTTGTATTAATCAAATATTCAATTAATTCTAGTCCTCTCTCAATGATGTACTTTATTACAGATAGTTTATTTTCCTTGTTACCAGAGATAAACTTTAGGGCATAAATTAATTCATTGCAAATGAGTTTATTTTTAGAATAGTGATGCTAAAAAACAATTATCTGTTAACTTTAAACGTTCTTCATGGAACCTGAATATCATGAGATATCTTGCAAATATAATTATTAAAGATGCAAAATGTTTCATTGATTAATGGTCTGTATTCATTATTTCATTATTATATATCTGTATACGGGTTTGAAATTAGCTTTTAATCCCCTTTCCATAAAAAAGGTAGATAAATCTTCCGAGCTTAAATAAATAATAATCTAAAGATTGATAAGACTATATTATATTAAAAATAAAATGCGATAGAAATGAAAATCTATACAAGTAATTCCAAGATAATAAAACAATAATTTAAAGCGAATGTGAAACTATGAAATTAGATAAATTTATATAAAAAACATATAAAATTGTTTGTTTTAAAAACCGATTGCAAAAGAAATTTAACTTGAGGATAACATAAATTTATTTCTGAGTGACAGTAGAACTAGGAGATTAGGTAAACTTATCAATAAAGTATTAACTGTCACAAGTGTGGATTACAAAAATAATCACACTGCACGAGTATTTTTTCTGCAGCCGCTTCTTTTACATCCAGCTGGAATTTTAGGTATGCAAATTGTTGTCTCGTTTCGCGTTTCGTCATCTGGGACGAAGACATTTTTCCCGCCTTTTCTGGCCGTAAACTGAAGTGCATTTAGTAGCCCAGAATCTTCCTTACTCTGTCGAATGTATTAGAGCGTCGAGTTAATTGAATGCTCGTTGCTGCATCTGATTATAGCGGCAGCTTGAACTTGCCGTTTACAAGCACGATGCATATATACATCACTGTTCAATGTATACATGTGTATATATTATATTGGTATATGGATACATGTACATATATATGTGTATATATATATGCATATATATGTATACATGTCACAGGACAATGTCTATTTACTCACACATAGAGCTGGGTACCCTCCAGCAAGATCCGTTTAACGTTCATTGTCCTATGGCTCGCCGGAAATGAACATCCCCCGATCGGAATGTAATGCGAAGTTCTCTGCAATCAACCCACTCTATTCACATTGAAAAAAATATAATCTACTAATGTGGATGTGGACGTCGAAATCTGATGTGATTGGTCAGCATGAAATGTTGCATTTTATAGTTATCAAGCATTTTATTATAATGCAACTGTAATGAATGTAATATTGTCAAGCATTAAGATAATGTGTATAGAAATATTGTATTATTAGGTATTATTTATGTTTATGTGTTATACCTTCTTTAAAAGGTAACAAATGCAGTTCCAAAAATTCAAGTGCACTTAAAAAGCTTGTAGATCGATGAAATAAGAGGATAATGGAAAATATTTGTATGAATAAAGACCATTTTTCGTAAAAAAAGATCAAGTTCGTTTGATTTGATGGCTCATTATTAATTTGTGAACTGCCATATGTTCTGTAATTTTCATTGTATTTAATTTAAAAATTATATGAAGCTAGTTGAAAGCAGATGTTGCATTATCAAACTGGATAAATTTATATAAAATATGTTCGTAGTTTGTTGGCACAAAGACTGGTTGCAAATGGGATAAATTTGAAGATAATACGATTATTGAAAGGTTATATTGCAGCTGTTGATATATTTGCCCAAAATGAATGCAAAATAGAATCGGAGTTCAGTTTTGAGTATTTCATTAATAATATGGACATCGTACGGTGAAGCAATTAATCAGTCTGTTTGCATTTTTAGTATGATTGGAATCCTTAATTTGAATATGTATTTCATATTCAGATCGTTTCTAACTGCAGTTCTCTTTTACCGTGGTTTTTATCCTTTCAAGGTATCTAGAGGGAATATATTATAAAATATTCCGCTGCAATGCAGAACAGTGGGAGACTAAAATGTAAATTATGAAAATAGTAAAGTCGTTTTTTATGTTACTCATCATAATACTTCCGAACACTTTATTACGTGGCACGCTTTTTCAATAATATTATTTCTGGCGCTTTATATAATAATGGAATTAAATGCTTGGCAGCAATCTATAATATCTTTATGCATCTAGTTTTTAAATCGAATACCGAATATGAAATGTTCAGTTTTCAACTTATTGGAAATCTTCTTTCCTAAACATTCATTAATATGTTAATTTGATTATCTCACTTTTAAATTATATATCCAATGGAACGGTCAAATGAAATGGCATCAATTTTCTAAAATGGTTAAACCTAGTAATTTTAACACTAAAACTATCGAACATATACTCATTTATGCGCTTATCGGCTGGCGACACGTAGATGTGACTTCACACTACTAATTTTAGACCAGCATTATATAAACGATTCGAGATCGCAAATTTAACGTTTGTCTGTTAATGCTTTTCAACTGTCCTTGCGTTCCTCCCTTCCAATTTTGACGAGCATTGTTAGCGTTTATAATTCTCAAAAAAATTGGTTTTATAGATCTTCTGTATTTCACTAGAGAGATAATATATCGGCTGTAGCCGCGAGTTTTTGAGTGAAACGTGCGGTTATCAAAATGTTAACCTTGGAGTTCTTCCAAAAAGCAGCATCACGGCTTTCGATTTATTACTTTATTTACTTACTTTCGATTTAGTAATAAAATAAATCCGTGCGATATATTTATAATGTCAATGTATACAACAGGTTTGACTGTTCATTACTGAAATTCATACGTATAGATGATTGCAATTTAATTCGTAACCTTCCAAATAAGCCTAGATTCGAATGACGAGTTAACTCGTCATCTCTTGTTAGCAGGTTAAGTTAATAAAAGTCGTTCCGAAAAAATGTAGAAATCGACCCACTTTTTCTTTTCACAGCCTGCATATTATTATTGCATATTTTATGTTTCGCATTATTAATTCCTATCCCATCAATATCCAACCAATATCGATCACATACCTCTTATTTTCATTATCCGCATATTATTACCGCAGATTATATATTGTTCGTGTTATTACATCGTATGATATTTCCTTTTATATTATTTTAATTATAAATGAACAAAAGGTATAAAAAGGAACAGCGTCCGCTTTTCATTCCTTTTGTATTTCGCATTATTAATATTCAGATTGCTTGTCCCTTTTTACTTTGCAGAGATACAATCAATATTCCATCCAGACATTTACAACAAACCCTAGTATTCGATATTCATAGCAGTATGACCAACCACGCGAAAAATAAGAATATAAAGAAATATATTTTTCGTAAGTTAATGTGAGTAATTATGTACAGTGAGTGTAAAAAGAATTCGTACGGCAGTGAATTTTAACAAATGCCTCGTACAACTTTGTTTCCGCATGAAACAAATTGTAAATACTTCCATAAAGAATACGAATAAATAATATTTTTCTACGAAATTCATTGCGATTCATTCATTCATCAATTCATATAAAAAAATGTCTATCTACAATGCTTTAGGAAACGGCTGTCCAGTGTTACATGTATATATTGTATTATATAATCGATAAATAATGATTATATATAACATGTATTATAAAATATAATAATATTTTTATTTGTTTTTATCGGTTACTTCTTTGTTTTTGCTGAGTTCACTTTTGACATACAATCTTACATGAGATCAGTTCTCAGGACAATCTTTATGTATTTATTACTACATATATACTAAAGAGGACACACATCATTAATAGACTGATAAATAAATAATTAGCAGCTAATAATTAAGGGGTAATTAATTCTTAATTCTATGGCACTAAATACAATTTCATCGCGTAGCCGGGGAAATAAGCTTTGTCAGATTTTCCATCGAGATTTAATTGAGATAATTATTACTCGCTTCGAAGCTGATTAATATCCAAATGGTTTTTCATTTTACATAGTATTCCAATCCGTTTCACGTATAGTATGCAAAATAAATATTTGTCACGGCTGATGAAAACTGGTGCGATGTTGAGTTACATGAGATTACAGTTTGTGAGTGCAGAACGCGCAACAATTTGCTGCATATTTTCTGATCAAATCAATTAAATTTAATAGAGTGAGCCAGTGATAGTTTTATTGTGTGCCGCAAGGGAACTGATATTATTTATCCAATTTTCTATTTAACGGTTGCAGATAACTGCATTCTTGAAAATGATTCCGTTCGTTCGGTTATACTATACTAACAACAATATATATAGGGTGGTCCAAAAGTTAGCCAGCAATTTAAAAAATTAATAACTTTTGTGCTATATACCTTTTTTAATTTTTTCTGTCAGATTTGGATACTACGATCCGTCAGAATTTATTCTGAAAAGGTACACGTTAAAGTGAATTAAAGTGATTGAATTTTATTATGCGACAGAGCAAGAATTTGCGAAGTGAAAAGAGGAGGTTATTTGAAGGACTAATTTTCAAAATTTTATTTTAAAAATAGATTTACACTTTATATTTCTTATTTCAAGCCAAATTCACAACACACACACTAACCACATATTCGTACATTTATTAAGCGCCATAATCAAGCTCAAACTTACTAGCGCTAATCTTTCTTTTTTTTAAACGTTCTTTGACGGATTTTTATAAATGTATGTAATTTTAACAGAATTTCAATTTTAATGCGAACGACATTGAATTCTGAATAAAAATTCTTTAAGTAAGACAACAATATCTTTTTTTTATTACTAAGTATTATTAAACAACTTTTAACTTATTACTATCAGGCAGCAATAAATCGATTAATGTATTAGGTATTTGCATAAGTTCTTTGAATGGAAACAAATGCAATTCAGAAAATTCCAGTGCAGTTAAAAACCTTGTAGATCGGTGGAATAAGGTTATAGAAAATAATGGAGTATATCTTTTTGAATAAAAACTATTTTTCTTAAAAAAAGATCAAGTTCGTTTGATTTCATAAAACGACGAGAACTTATGCACACGCCTAATATATTTTCCGATATACAGTACACATACAATTTCATATGGCACGCTTAATCGATTGAAATCTTGAGCTCTTACACGAACGTCGGATATAGTTTGATATTTTTCGCGAACTGTCAGTAAAACAACAGACATTCCGGGTGGAGGTCGGTGGGGTAGAAATTATTCAAGTATCATAGTTGCGTCAATGTTCGCGTTCCATATCCCCGGGTCATTGCACCGTTCCAAGTTGCTATGCATGTGCTCCTATAACCGAGAATGATATTTACTATGATGCGACGAAATCGTCCCGAGGAATATAACTCGTTAAACATTCACGAGGTCCTGACAAAATCACTCGGTTTAATCCGTCTTGGAATATTCTCGTAGCGTTGCAGCTCGCGGATCGATCGTAAAATACGAAATTATTAAGCTACTCCGGGAATATTGAGTTAATATTTGTCGGGATATCAGCGTCTAAGACTGCAATTAACGAAAGAAATAATAAAGCGTTACAGTCAAGTGCTGCGGTATGAAGTTTTTCAACGATTATTGAGAATCACTGAAATTATATAAGAACGGTAAATTGGATACCAAACCATTGGGTCGGGTAAACTTGTCAACTGAAAGATTACTCGGCCTGTCAAGTATAGTTTAATTTGAAGATATCGCTGTTATGATGCCAATCTTTCAGTATGATGCAAATTGGTACTTGATAATCAATCTGATTTACTCGAAATTATTATTCTAAATGTATACTCGTTTTCATTAAACAAGTAACATAGGTAACAGACGGCAGTAGATCATTTTGATTAAGATTGCATCAGATTGGTTATTACTTATGGACATACGATATTAATGGATTATCTAATCAAGAAACAGGTAACGTTTAACACATGCACCGCCATGACGATCACTGAGCTTTCGGTTTACGCCTCATTGGCCACCCTGTCAATGACTGACACGCAATAAATGTTAATATATTAAACAACGATAAACCGGATGAGAATTTATTATTATTATATTCGATAAGACGTCGTGAAAGAAACTAATGATGAGAATGTAATAAATGAAGTAACAATACAAACTTTTAATAAACTGAACACTTTGTCTAACTTTCAAACGATTAAGAATTTCAAACAATAAATCTCTGACATGAATTCCGCCCGACGTCTGATACCTATGTACTTCTAAGGTCACACATACAAAAATATGCCAGATGGATTATCAATTCTAATAATCAAAAGATGACAAAAAGACAAGGAATTAATTTTCGGACAAACGATCAATCTTCGACAATGAATATCATCCGAAATCCCTGTCCCTTGTTGTAACGATGCGCGAGCAGTCTCGAGGGTTAAAAAAATGTTCCGTAGAATCAACGTCGGGTAAACTGACGATTTGTCACCTGGACAGTCCACCTTTTCTTTATGAGGTACTCGGTTTACGCATTAATCCTGCAGGATGAAAAAAGCCCGTGCAAACAACGTTTCAACGCCGGCACCGTCGCTTTATTTTCCTCCCTTCTTTTCCATTCTTCCCTTTCTTTCGTCTACGCCCGGTGTTTTCCTTCCCTTCGACCCACGCCTCTTTCCGTCCTACACTGGCCTTCTCTTTTTAACGCTCTTTTGTTATTACCTTCCATCGTTGCATACACCATCGTGGCTATGACACGCAACCCCGTAATTAAGCCGAGCTTTAATTTATTACTTGTAATTCACGATTATTAACAGAAAGAGAAAGGGAAAGCTCACCGGTTTAGCCAACCGTTTGCACGAACATATAATTAGTGATAACAATATATGCTCGGCACGGCAGTGTGTGCTTAATACGGAAAAAGGTACTTTACGGCGTGGCAATAGCATGCAGTATATTACTTTTATTATGATTCTGTTTGTATTATGTTATTTTTATCATTTCAGCTAATTATAAGAAATTTTACCTGGTTCAACGACCTCGGAATATTGACGTTTCAATTAATACCTTTGGGTATTTGTAGGTGATATTTTGCAGTGTCTATGTCTATATTTGTTATCCTGGGTTGTTTCCAAAATTCTGTCTACTATTTTCAACCTTCTTGAAATGTTCAATATACAATGCGATAATCTACGAGCCAATCATTGTTGACCTTATTTAACACTATCACGTTCCATCAGAAAGATCACTCGAAGATTAAAGCAAGTGCACTGAATTAGCTTGCACATTCATGTTCCAAGTCTAAATAGTCTGCGAATAATATAATTCTTCACTATAGAGTTTACTAAAAAACATAATGTGAGATATCGTTTCTAATGAAGTATAATTTTCTAACAAATCAAGCGCAGTTTTAAACTAGATATTAGTATCTTATATCTTGGCCATGATACCGTGTTATTTTTAATTCAAGCTTCTTAAGTCTCGGAGAACTTTATCTTACCCTTCTCAAAGTGTGGTTTTCTTACGCACGACATTGTAATTATTGCAGTTGCTCGCACAGTTAAGTAGAGGTTTAATCTTATACTTTTTATCACAAACGTTTCATTAAGCAGAAGTAAGACAATACAAGCTTTTGCCTCCGCTCCGTTCGCTAATCCTATTTCCACCCCAGTGGCTCGATAGGCAGCCACGCCACGTTGCCTTGCCTTGCCTTGCCAAGCCTTGCACTTAACACCCATTCATACATACTTATACCTTTTCATGTTACATTGTAGATTTCCTACGCAAAATTTACGAGAAACCTTTACGAAGAATTTATACTTCATCCAGCATCCCTAATAGTTCGTAGAATCGAATAAATTATTTAAATTGCACACGCAAACATTTAAGCTCTTTATTCTACCGATTCATTGCGGTCTACGCAAACACACCGCCATTTTCATACAAAGCCTACTACGGTTGGGAATTTCGTAATAAAAGGCGAAAGTTGGTGAAAAGCATCCAACTATTTACTTTACCTATGAAATTCCTTGAATGAAAGTGCATTATCTCTAAACCTGTAATTTGATAGTTCTATGATATAATTCGAAATTTCGTAATCTCTGAAGAAGGTTGATGTTATCGTACGAAGAAATTTCAGTTGAATCTAATCTAATGGTGTTCCTTATAAATTTAATCTATATTTAATATCTATATCCTGTACCAGGGGTGGGGAACCGATTCATGTTGGAAGTCCGAATTAATTGATCAATTGAAATAATTGAATATATAAAATACTGTAATAAAATAAAAAAAATGAAATAAAAAGACTTTCTGCTAACAGGAAGAACGATATACTAATTGAGATGAGCTACCCGATTGGTTCCGTTTGGATCCACCCGTGGCATACACCATCCGATTGGATAATTTCTTTGAACCACCGGTGGTACACGCCACCCGATGAGACAACCTCGTTTGCACAGTTATACAGTTATATTCACTTGTTCTATTCAACAATCACTTATTATATTCAAAGTGAGTCACTCGTTAGATCCGGGGTTTCAAACTCAAACGCCGCAAAGGCAGTCAATTAGATGTATTAGACGCCAGGAGCATTCAATACTATTCTGTGAACCAAAACATAACCTACAAAAAGGAAAGCTCTGACAACGGCCCTTTTGTTCCTTAGCCATTACGACTTATGTTTTAACCCTTTCGCTATGACGGAGTTGTCCGCGAATGCGCTATCCAGGTACGGGGCAATGCTAACGCAACGTACTTAAATTTTACTACGAAAAAAACGAAACTTTGAATGGCTAGTGACGTAAGGTATATTATTAATTCTTTACTCAAATCGCGGCAAACTAATACATAACAAATAAAAGATGAATTTATTTACAATACAACTAGAAAATATATTTAATAATATAATTTCGTGCGAAACGTTTCAATGCACGGATACACACAGAGTCCTACATTACATAATCACTAATGCGTTTGTCGTTGCACACCATTTTAAAATAAGAAAGATAAAAATGCATACCGTAAAATGTACTTGGCGTATTTGTAATAAGTAAAGAACGGAGTGTTTGGTGTGCTATTGGATCGTTACTTTCGCACTAATGTTCACATCGCCAGTCTCATAAATTTCGGAATATTAAATAAAAGAGAAACGAAACAGAAGAAATCGGTAACCATAGAGTTAACAGATATATTCTGTTAAAAATGAATGCGAAATTTAACAGATGACTAAAGTCACAGTCAGTGCACAGCGAGCGTCGGACGTTGTCACCGTTAGTAGAAAGGGTTAATCCCCGCAAAATGTTAGACACATTGATTTATAGAAATGGGATCATCAAGTCTACTGCCAGTTTGCGATCTCTGCGTTAGACAGTTAAAACGGCACCTACAAATACTAAGACGGTGCTTAAACATTGATAAACCCATACTTATTAAACGCGGCAGCTTCATGTCTTTTGACACAGAGTTCTCATGAAGCTAAACGTTTTTTGTCTTTTTCCAATGCACTCAGACTAATTTCGTATCCACCATTCTTCTACCTCGTAGACATACTTGTGACGTTTATGTATACTGTTTTCTATGTATGCATGGGGTCGCGAAAAGTTTTTGGTTTCCTGTGCATTTTAGCTCGGCAGGTGGCAAGGACGGAGCCGTAGCTGGAAAGACTTTTGCAAACTTGTAAGAAATTAAAGTTTCTTCGCGGAATTCTACTCGGTAGTCCTCTTCGTCTACCCGCTGGCCCTTCGTAGACGATCCCCTTGTCTTTTACTCCTCGTGGCACTGTTAACTCTGTTCTTTTTAAAGTCCGAACTGCACGGTGATATTGCGGTTTTACGGTGAAATAAATCGTGCAATATGCTCGGTGGTATATTCGTGTGGTTACAATTCGCGAAAGAAGAGAGCAGACATTTTTTGCGTGCTTCCCGTTGTACCTCGTACCTTGCTGGTTTCGAAACGAAAGGAATTTTTATTTGGTACGTTAGCGGGCAAGTAATAAGTGATAATATGTTCTTTTGCTCCCATTTTAAAACAGATTATAGTCATGGAAATGTAATGCAATTTCTTTGCATTTTACTACTCGACGTGGAGTGTTCTATGCTGTATTAATTGCGTAGTTACATTATTACTTCTGGTGTGTAACGTGTATGTGAAGTTTGTATACGTGTAAAGTTATGAGCAGCAATGAAGAAGTAAACTTATAATTGTTAGTAGTACAAATGAGATAAAAATATTGAGAAAATTGATCTCCGTTCATATTGTAGTTCATATAAAAGTATGCAGTACGAACAAGTATATTTTGATAACTATTATATTACCCATAATTTCAGAACTCATATATATAAATGTTAATTTTATCGAATAATGTCCCACTTGAAACCATTCAGAATCTGAAACACTTTTCGATATAATTATTATCAGTTTAGATAATATTTCAACCTCCAGCCGCAAGTGACTCAGCCTGTATATTGCAATACAGCGTATAATTCTTAATAAACGTCACCTCGTTAGTAATATAGCGTAATATTCTTCTAAAACATTCGTCTATAAAATTGATAATAAGTAATTCCAACTGTCCCCAATGATATCTTTATCGTAGACTTTACTGTAACAAATAGTAAAAATTGCGCAACATAACAATGACCATTACAGAGCGTGTATTCCATAGTGCTGCATAAAAGGTTCACGTTCCTTGAAAATATTCCGGAGTTGAAACGTGATATTTCGAAAGATTTAAAGAACATTATGCTAATACAACGACGTGAATACTTGGGAGAGCTTTGTGTAAATGGCTCTCCGTAAATAGCCAGTAGCGGGGGTGAGTCGTGCGCATTTATGCACCAAGAGAAACAACAAACACGTGCCGGTAATATGCGAATGAGCAGCGCGAAACGGAAAACCAAAGCACGCGGGGAGCGAAGACAAATAAAATAAAAGGAATCGTTAAAGTAGTCACATTTACGGAAAGGAGCGATATACCGAGCATGAAAAATGCTCGGAGTAAAAAGCATCGGTGAACGAACGCGGGGTGTGGAGGAGAGGGGGAGGGGAGGGGGTAAAATAATTGCGACGAAAAGTGCGATGTCACTAGTCGACCATTGATGAAATAAACCAAATGAAGAGACCGTGCAAAAGATTATAGCGATACTGAACGAGCCATGGCTGACGAGGTAAAACGGTTGACCCGAGAAAAACAAAATAAATCGGGGTTCGGTGAAAGGAAACGGTGAGAAAAGAGAGACGGTAGGAATAAATGAATGGGATCGGTGAGAGAAAATAAAAAGAGAAGTGGAAGAGTCGAGAGGGGTGGACTAAATTCTGAGAGGGTGGTGGAGAATGTATATGGTAACTTGCCCCCTACGGGGTTTGGAACACACGTACTGTACAATTAAATTTTCAATTACTTGGGAGATTCTCACTTCGCGATTAATTTTTCGGTTACGGAGGTTACTCATTTCAGAGCTGAGTTTTTAGTTCGCTTTTTGTAGTAAATTAAAGTACCTCAATTAATATTCAGTTCTTACTTTACATATTACACAGGTTTTATACTCTAAATTAATCCTTTTGCAGATCATATTCACCTTTTTCTACTCCAAATTAACCATTTTGCACATCATATTTACCTTTGTGCATTTTATGCTTCTTTACAAACGTTCTTGTTCCTTTCGTAAAATATTTTTTGATGGTATTGCGAAAAGCGAGGATTTATTTGCGATGCATTTTCATCTTAATCAAGTTCAACATATATATAATTTTTTATTTAGAAAATCGATCCAATTTATGTTTAATATTCATGTCATCTATGAGAAATCCAGTTTCAAATCGATGAACAAAATTTGCGTTGTTCAAATATTTTTCTGATTGAATCTTTTATAGTACAATTTTTATTCTCCCGTGTATAAACAAAATTCCTTGATTCACGTTTTGTATTGGAGTAACAAAACAGAGCCTCAAAACACTAATTGTACCAAATAATAATTTAAAATGCATTACTCTTTTAATTCATTTATATATTAAATGTTTGAAATACTAAAGCAGTTTTTATGTAAGCACAAAGGTAATCCGAAAATGGCTTGCCGTTGGAAATGTTGCACCTTGTCTTTCTGGAAAACTGCAACAATGAATTCCTCGGAACGAGTAAAACCTCATAACTTACAGACTAAGTTCATTTTACGTAACTAGATTTTATATTCTCTTCAGTTCTCTTCTAATTTGCACGATCGTTTCAAATATGTGTTTCTTTCAAGCTTAAAGTGTGCATTCTCTCTTTAAGTATCATACACATCAGCAATAAGGAAAGTAAACAATAATTATTTCCGGACCATGCAACGTTTATACTTCTTTAAATTATTCAATTATTAATACTTCAAAATTAACACGCTGAATGCCGTGAGGGTCACCGGAGACCGACGGTGCGAATATTATTAAAACTTTAATATAGCGCTAATTTCTTGAAATTTGGAATATTTTTAATGTTACAATAACGATGTAAAGTAGCTAGTGTATTACAGAGCACTTAAACGGTTTTGTGTTTGGATGTTATACCCATGTATGATAGACATGTTACAAATAACACGGATTTCAGCCCGGCAATCAACACGTTAAATAGCACCTTCAATCATAGCTGAACTAGAATTAATATTGATTTGAAAGATTAACGAAACATTAACAATTTTATAAAACTAATTTTGTTTATTATCCAGTTTTACATATCTTTGAATAGGTCTTACTGTTTCTAACCATTAGAAGAGGCCGCATACAAGTGTATATTGTGTATAATACAGTAATAAAAAGCACAAGTAACTCCCCTATAACGCGGGATTTAGGTTCCAGAAAAAAATTGCGTTATAAAACCGCGTTACACGCGACTCCGATTTCTTAAAAAAACATGGATTTATGTTTCAGAAAGGATTATTTAAACAAAATATATAAACTTTATTTCTCGAATCAAGAAAAACATAATTTGATTTAGTTCAGAAAATTTCATGGATGAAATTAGTAAAATTAAAAACTGATCATAACATTCGCCGGAAGTACTGCGTAAGAGTTACCGGTATATGTATGTATTGTTATCTGAAGATTCCATTGAAGTATAATAATTTTTTACAGATATCAAGTGTAGAAAGGGTGGTAAAGAAAGAAGAAGGAAAGGGAAGAGGAGTAAGAGAAAGAGAAGAAGCAAAAGGCTAAGTGTGAATGAAACGGAGCGAGGGAGAAAGGACGCTAAAAGAGTAGTGGGGTCGAGCGTCGCGTAGTAGGGACGCGTGGCAACACACTTCTGCAGCATCCTCTTGGAGTCAGTCGGCTGTCGGAGCTCACGGTGTGTACGTCGCGTTTCTTTGTCTCGTGTATTTCCCGGTAAACAGATACGTGCCGCGTGGTTTTCCCATTTGGTTTTTGTGTACCATAAGCGAGTGTGGTTACGAACTATATTAACAGTTTCTGGACTCATTGTATTCACTGATAAGAACGTCCTGTGGAATATTTCGACAAGTGCAGCAACTGGAATCTCATCCAACGACAAACCGCCCGGTAAGTCTCGATATTCAAGTGTTTTCAAAGTTCTCTTACTTGCGTTGAAATTTACTTTTGTAGTTTGTGTAATACATTCTGTTAGCACATTCACGAAGCAGGAATCGAGACGTTTCAGTTTTGTGTTTATCGGAAATGCCTTGAATCGTTCGATCCGTACTTAACCTAAAACTTAGTAAACACTAAACCTGCACGGGGTCGTATTTACCTTCCGAATTGTTTAATATTTTCTTCGCTACACCCGACTATACGAACTAGATATGTTTAATGTTCTCAAATGAGGAGAATTGAAAAGATAAAGTACCATATTCGTTTGACATTATGTGTGACTTAATGAATCTGGCCTGCATAGTCGCATTGTGTCATTCGTGACATCACGCGTGGACAGTTTCACGCATTAGAGATGGAAATAGCTTGTGTCGTGGATTGTAAATACGAAGCCAATAATAAATGCAGCGTTCGTCGTTGGCGGTGTTATTGACTCGCACATAAAGTCGGTGTACCTGACTTGTAAGATCGAAAAACTCGTGTGTTAGTACACGCGTGTCGAATACTAGTTTCGGTTTAACGATTCAGTGTTATTCACGAGGAAGAGAATGCACGTACATAGTATACCAAACGAAGACGGATCTATCTTTGCTCTTTTTCAAAACAATCTTCCGTTCACGTATCAAAAGCCAGGCAAAAGGAGTTTGTTTGAGCACCCAGCGATGTTCCGACGATGTTTGCATTGCGATTGTTCTTTCGAGTATGCAAAAGCTTAGAATTCCCATCTCGGGTTAAAGAACGGAGGAGAAAAGACGACGTTACACCGGCCTGACAAACGGAATTTTTGACAAAGGCCGCGAAAATTCACCGTGAAATATGACAGATTACCTTCGAGCCAAATTTACGTGCATTTGCATTCTTCACACGGTTCATTTAACCTTCGACTACTATTGAATTCTTTTTGATTACACTCTTCTTAAATTAAAAATCATTATTCATAAATATTAAAACCCTCGCGTATAAACGGGTACATCAATCTGAAATGTATGAACGACACCAACTCAATCATTTCTTATCACTCTTTTCTATGCTTCTCAGAATAGATATTGACATAACGTAACAAGAAGAAAGTTATATGCAGAATGTACAGTAAGACCAATTTTTGTTATATGCAGAGCTGCATCCTTGCAAAAATATTTCCTTGTCCTTTTCACGTATTTTATATGAATACAAATTATACAGAAACAGTTGCAAGCTTTATAATTACGATCCTTTTTAGCTTTATCTTTTTATAGCTTACTAAATAATGAATTGCACACTTAAGCATTTACATTGATAACATAATTTGTACTGTGCATTGTTTACCTAACCCTCCATAACCTAATTTTTGGTGTGTAAAAGAAAATCGTATAACGTGAATCTAGTTAAACTCGAATGCAACGAGTCTACGTTACGCGAAAATAGTAACGAAATGATTACTTAAACGCGCTAAAAATGGTGACAATTGTTGGGCGTATTTTTATAATTATTATTTCAGCAAAAATTGAATTTAACAAAACAAATGTTATGTGTAGATGAGTGTTTGACTTCAAAGTTACATGGTGCTTTTAGGTTAAAACTCCCGCGTTAATTGTGGGCTTTTTCTGGACGAAGATCGTTTGAGATTTAAAGTATTACATTATGAAAAGAGCGAGGAATAAAAAACTCATGATCGAGGAGTACGTAACAGGAGCCTCATAATTTGTTAAGTATCTTTAAGTCAGAGCCTGGCTCATTTTTCGTGGCGAGTTTTTATAGCTAATCAAAAGGTCTGAATGTACCTTCCTGATTTATTATATCGGTACGTTATCCGATATTTTTTACCGCTTGTATGGGTAGTATCAACCCTTTAATGCTGGAATTATTTTATTAGAAAAAGGAGGAGCTTGCTTACCTTCAGCGAGCGTACACTCATTAACGAAGATATTATCACGTAATTAATCTCTTTTATTAAAAAATATTTCTTGGAGTATTTCAAATGAATTAAATATGAGTTATTTATTACATTATTGCGTTGAGATTTTTTGTTCGAATTGCTTTTAACAGTGACATTATTTAAGCGACATAGATAACTTAAATTAATGAGTTTTCCGTAATTACATTAAGCAACATGATGATTATAGTAATATGAAACAATCCATAATAAAAATAGTAGAAGTGACATTTTAAACATCAATTTTAAACCTCGTGCAAACTCGATGAAACCAGAGATATCTTGAGATCAAATTAGCTTTTAAAATCATTTTTGTACCTAGAGTATTAAAATTATCTGGACGTGTAAAACGTTATATTCTCTGCTATCAAAAAGATTAAAGATTTAATGAAATTGACAATTCGACAGTTTATTTTAATTCTTTTCTGCACTCTTTAAACTGTTTCAAATTTTTCCCGACATATTCATTCCGCTGAATACACCTACACTACCGGCCATAAGTTTGAGATAACTTATTATCGTTAAGCAAATTATTAAATATCTTGTCTGAAAAATGGAATGGGATACTTTTCTTTGGGTATATCTGTAGGTTGATGTATATTGATACTATAAGGTAGAAGAGTTGTATAAGTTTCGTATATTTTATTCTATATTAATTATACATTTCGCTTAATACACGATTCGTCGAAGTATCCCCCCTTTTTCATTATTGCTATCTTACATATTTTTGACATACCCCAACAAGTTTGTGTAATATTTCCTGCTGCATAGTTCGCCAACCTTCTTGTACTAAAGTACAAGAAGGTTGGCTAAGAAAGTACCTTCTTACACCCAGGTGCCAATACAATATGTGTCTGCGTGGCAAGAGAATAGTTAAATATTAATGGTAAAATTATAAAATGGACAAAGGTTTTATATTCTATTTACTTTTACTTTAAACGTTAGAATGAAGACAAAGCAAGTGATCCCAAACTTTTGACCGGTAGTGTACATTAACACGTCGAATGCCATGGCAGTCACCGCTGGCTGCCGATGGCAATATTACTAAAACTTGAATCAAATATATCGCTACTCTGCAAATTTTCAATATTTTCAACGTTACAATAATGATATAAAGCAACCAATGTATCGTAGAGCGCTTAAACAGTTTGTTAGACGTTATATAGACGTTCCGGACACGTATCTGGAGCTATCGTATAACACGAATTTCGGCGCGAAGCTTAACGTGTTATAGTTCCGAAAATTATCTTCATTTCCCAGCAGAGCAATAAAACGAAATTCTTTTCTATGAAAATGATCTTTCGATCGTCAGAGTTTACGCTGGAAAGAGTAAAGGCGATTAATTTTCATGCGTCTGCATGGAACGTCGAAAGATAAACGGTGTTACAGGGGGCAAAGGGGAGACTGACCGATCGTCGAAAGAACGGTTTTCAGGCCATCTCGCTACCCACAAGTATGTCGCCAGGTCTTACGTCATTTCGTAAAGCAGCCACGGGATTCGCTATTTAACTCGTTCCGATGCTTTCCATCTTCTTCCTAAGATAAATGCACGCGATTCTCTAAATTGAGTTGTATCGCTGACTTTTATAGACTTCTACTTTACGGTTACATCAATCACCGTGTATGCTCGAGCGTTCGATCTCGAAAATACAAAATGGAGAAGATTTTTCCGAACAACGAATTGTTAGAACCGTTTTAATGCTATTATTTTATGTAATTTAACCTTAGATCATTAAACATTCGTCGATTTAGGTTCAGTAATCTAGTTTTGAAGAAACTTAATTAACCGTATTTTCTAATTTAATTAACAGTCGCTTTAAAATAACGGATTTCTATCTTTCTCGGGACAAGAATGGAACTTATTATCTTCTATTATTACTGTCGTAATCTCGTATATGTGCTATACGGCACTCACAAATATATTATTTAAATCTACCACTTAGCGGAATTAACTTAAATAATAATCGGTCTTGCTGCACAAATAGACTGATTGAGAATTTATGAAGTGATAATAGAAGGTAATTCGTTTCCCAAAAACCAACTCCACAAATTCATTTCTCATCTCGCAACCAGTCAGCGCATTACTTGAGTCCTGAATTAGCCTTAATCCCGTATTAGTTTAAAGTTAAATGAACGTCTTTAAACCAAAACTTTGATAGAGTTTGCGAAATTCCAACAAAGCACGTATGGGTCATCATTTTAATCAACAAGAGGAACTGACAAGTGCAAGCTTTTATCCGTGCTTATCGTAGGGCTGTTGCTTTCGTAATATCCGGAAAGAAATGGGCCGCGTTAAGCCGGGCTTTAACCCATTATAGCGATTGACGCAACGAGAGAAGTTTGTTTTCCAACGGCTGCGAGCCTCTGGGTTTACGATTATGACAGTGAGACATGGGTCATTATCCTCTAGCTTAATACTGTAATCGTATAACAGACAATACTCCGTGCAAATGTTAACCGAATCGAAATGCAGCCATCGCATTCAATTTTGAGACTGTTGAACAGTGGTTAACCTTGGACGATATATGCTGTAGGACTAGGAGGCGTTATGAAAGCCCACCCACGTGTTTCATCCGACTTAAGCCTACTGCATCGTATATTTGTCTGGATATATGTGTGCACTTTATTATGCACCTCCATAATTAACAAACATACGTGGATCTTCTATTATTACTTACTAGCATCACGTTACAGCAAGATATTTGCCACGGTTTTGCACTTAAATTATGTTCGTCGTGAATCATTTATGTCACCTTTCGTAAGAATACTCTTCGATTAGAATAGTAGTTTTGTTAAACTAGTAATAAATGAATAATTGGTAATATAATTAATAATACAATAATAGTAATTAAGATTACTTTCTCCAGGATTGGAAACAATTAATATGCAAGAAATGGTTTTAGATGAATTCAGTTCAATTTCGACTGAAGTCGCAGTATTTGTATTTGTCTGAATATATTAAGTATATATGTTTATTAAACAAACGTACCTTAGTTGAAAATGAGAATAAAAAAGGCCTCTTTTGAATGTTCATTTCCCTTTTTACCCCTTTTATGTAAAGATAAATTACTTGAATAAACGTGATAAATTACACATAAATATAGACAAAGAAGAGGAAACTGCATTATAATTAATGATATAATTGATTTGTAAATCTGTAATTAAATACCGGAATATTAAGTTAGATCGATTACACTCCATGTACCAAATAGCCAGAACAAAACAAAACAAAAATAATTAAAACAAGATATTATTCAATAATAACCTAGTCGATTGATTTGACAAAAAAGATGTGTTAATTACCAATTAGACTGAATAAATTACAAATAACCAATTAGCAGATCTATAATGTTTATTGGTACATCGGAGAAGATGAAAAGAGTGCTTCTCCGGGAATTCAAGAATCGCGCGATAAGGATTCCAGCAGTGTATCAAGCTTCCAATCTTTACAAACTCTTATTAGACATTCCATTTGTTCTTTCGATATCGCTTATAGCATTGCAAGCTTCAATTATTTAAGCGGCCGCCGTGTACGAAATTGTTTCGAAATTCCAAAGAACAGGGAAGGAAAGGTGATTCGACATAGTTAAGGCCGTTTTCTTTTATGTTAAACCCAGCGATACGAAGGAAACGAGCTACTGAGCAGTGCCACTTTGCTCTCTTATCCTTGCGGAGACAACGCTTACTCTGCTATATTATTTCTACTTCCATTCTTCTCTATGGCCAACTTCTTCTACATTCGTTTCTTCGTTTCTTCATTTCACTGGCTCTTTTTTCAACGATTCCAATGTTCTTTCATGTGTCGCTCCTTCTTCCGTTTTTTTCGTCTTGCCTTGCAGCGAGTCCCTGAATCTCACTGATGCTTTCGTTGGCAAAATAAAGGTAGTTTCGTTAAAATCTCATCGTAAGGTTCTGGTGAAGCTTAATGGTAATTTTATCCCTCTGCATTCGCCTGTTTGTTCTGTTAAGTTTTCATTTATTTTGTTTGTGCCTTGACTTCGTATTGCCACAATTTACTTTGTTTTCTGTTAACACGTTGGCTGCCGCGGGGGTCACCGACGATGCGAATATTACTAAAACTCGAATCAAATATATCGCTAATATTTGTCAAATTTTCAATATTTTTAACGTTGCGATAACGATGTAAAGTACGAGGTTGTTAGATATGAAATGTCGGATTTTTATTGGGTAAATGAAACACACTTTTTATACATTTTTATATAATTGGATTAATCAAAATACGATCCATTGCAATCTACTCTCTTCTGTCTACAGAACGGTAAATCCAAAGTCCCTTACTGAAAAAATTCTGTATTTTTGGAGGCAATGCAAATCCGTATAACACGGATTTCGGTCCGGCAGTCAACGTGTTAAATTATGTTCACAGCTTGTTATCTTCGCGGCTTTTATTATTGATGTTTATTGTACTTCGATAATAGCTAACTTTGTAGAATGAACGTATAAAGAAAGGTACTTTTCGGAATTGATTCCTTTAAATGACGAAAATTATTTTTATCTTTTGTTTATTTAGTTTATTATATACACGATTATTACTTGATCTGTGTATTTTTCACTAAAAACGTATATATTGAAAAAACAATACAATTCGATCCGTAGCCATTTTTCTATTATGTGCATTACTAATCATAAATTTATTAACTTTTACTTATAAAACTTTCTTGATTACAGAATATGAACATATCTATTCGTATTATGATTAATCATAAATAATTGAAATCTTGATAGCTGATAGTAAAATTATAATTACAGGGAATACGAAACTCCTAAAGTGTGCAACATTAAAGTATATAAAATTGTTACACCACTTTTTAACTTATGTGTTTAAATTGTACACATTTCAAAGTGGAAATGTGACTATTGCAGTGCATTATTTACTATTTTCAGTGTTATCACTGCGAAAATGAATTTCTTACAGATGTAATTAAATGAATAACGGCCCAAATAACTTTCCCTGCGGATTATATTGTAATAATCTCCATATTTGCCTTTTCTGGTGAGTCCTTTTATTTCTTGGATACACTGCATGAAATTATTTGAACATTTTACACTGAACGTTAGCATTTTGCGCCAATTCTCTTTCTCCAATTTTATCTGGATTTCGTTGGCATCCGCTGCTCCTGAATTCCGTTTCCTTTTTACCCTCCATTCTCCAGCATTCCATTGCATATTACTAAATTTTGTTTATACTTAGCTCGCTTGGCTAGAGGACTTTTTGTAAAGTCACAACGGCGTTCCTAAAAAGGAGTCGGATGTCGTAGCCAGGTCTCGGATATCGCAAACTCGATATTATTCCGTCTCCAATATTTGAATTTTAAATTCGCACCCTGATTTCTTACATCGTTACACTAACTGCATCCAATTAAGAATATCGATTCGGTGGTCCTCCTTTTGTTTTTCACTATTCATTTTTACTTCCTGTTTCCTACTCGATTCTCCTCTTATACTTTTGCCGAGATCTTTCCTTACAAAGTACATATTATTATCCGATATCGAACGATCATAAAATTGTACTTCCGCTTTACACTTCCACGCGTCTATCCGTTTCAGTTAGAGTTCACTTGCACTTCATAAAAGTTTTACGATGTGCTTTTATCAGAAATTCCCTGTCCAGTTTTTCTTTCGAGTCACAATTCCTCAGTGTGTCCTTGAATTTTGAAGAGAGGACGAGTACCTGGGAGTCGTTCCGATAAAACAAATCCCTGGTAGAATCTCTACCATTAAGGTCAACGTACTACGGCCAATCTCGTAAACGCTCCTTCGTACACCTAAGTCTGCCTTTATGGCATAGTACCGAGCTTTTACGGTGAAAAATTTTAAGCACACTATCGTTCAGTTACTTCCTCATAAATAAAATATAGCTCTCAATTGGGAATCCCCAACTTAACATCCTAACAGCAGTGCTTGAAAAGTTTAAACTTCCACCACCGCGTTAATTATATTGCGTTATTAATATCGTAACGTACAAAATATTGAAATTTTTACAAATATTAGCGATATATTCGCGTCGTTGGTCACCCGGGACTAATTAGAGAAGAAAATCCTAAATTTTGCGAAATATGTAAAACAAAATTAAACATCACGCATATCGTGATATTATACAATGCCTAAAGTACCAAGTATGCAGCTGGAGCCCAACATGGAATAGCGCATGACTACATATATCTTGTAAAAAGCAACACACAGTAGCGAGAAATAAAAATAAAATAAAAATAAAACTTAATCTAAATAGTCGCAACAAGATAGTCGGCAATAATAACCTAGTCGATTGATTTGACTAAAAGAATTCAAGATTGATAATAATGACAATGATCGTTATAACGATTATATTATTGCTATACATCGAACTGGTAGCTATCAGTTATATCCGTGTATAGAATTGAATTAGTTTCTTTCATTATTAGGGTTTATCATCAGAGAGATAGAAATATAATATTATAGGAACAAAATTGTACCGATAGTAAAGTAAAGTCTTGGATATAACTTGTGTACTTTCTTTTTCCGCCGTGCTGCTCATCGCAGAAACATATGGCGCTTATTCTCCCAAAAACGAATAACTGTTTAAGTAAAGTTTGAGACATCCGAGATTATCTGGGAACCTGCAGTCCCATGTGTTGCGGTGATGCAACATATCTTTGAAATCTAGACCTCACATTGTGTACTCAGCCTCCCACTGTGTAGCATCTTGGGTTTTACGTTAACCGGTAATATTTGACACGTTGAACGCCACTCCGAAATACGTGTTATATGAAACCTCGCGATACGCGTCCGTAACGTCTAAAAATAAAGCTGTTTAAGCGTTCCACGATACACTGGTTACTTTACATCGTTATCGTAAAGTTAAAAATATTGAAAATTTTACGGATATTAGCGATATATTTGATTCAAGTTTTAGTAATATTGGCATCGGTGGTCACCGGTGATCCCTACGGCATTCAACGCGTTAAAGAGAACATTTAGCAGGAAATATAGTTTTTTAATTCATGCGCGGAATTGTGTGTTTGAAAAATTGGAGATGAAACTTTGGTTTGGAAAAGATAAACGCTTCATTTGTCTTATTTTGATTTGAGCTGTTTCTTCTCTGTGGACATTTTTAGATGCACTTTAATTAGAACATGTTATTTTGTCTAAATAATTGTTTCAACATAAAAAACTTTCAGTATTGTTGTTAGTTAAATATACATCGTAGAAAACATAATTTGCTTGACTTATATTTCATAAATAACAGTACAAGTAACCCTCGTATAACGCGGGAGGCGGAGTTCCAGAGAAAGATCATGTTATAAAATTCGCGCTATGCGAGACTCGGGTTACATACATTTGTATATTATATCGAAGTCGCATTGCATAAGTGCGGCGTTATGCGAGAATCGCCATAGTTTGTGAACCGCGTGTTATCGAAACCGTGTTGTACAAGTGTGACGTTGTAAGAGGGTTACCTGTAGTCATAATAAAAGTTGGCAATAAGGAGGAAATCAAATTCAAAAATGAAACATATTTTTTTCTTACACACCGGAGCTGAAATAATAACAAAACAATGTATTTTTCCTTAAAGTGTATTCCTTTACATTGATTTTACTTCAGTTGGAATTTGAAAACTAAAATATTCAACATTGATCGAGAATTGTTTGGATCAAGTTTTTATTAAAATAGAACTGTTTTCGTTTCTTCTGCGAAAACATACATTGTGCCGAAAAACAGGGTAAAAATATTTCGTTTGGCTCGAAGTGAACGAAACTTTTAATGGATCCAGGCTATGACTTCTTTCTCCTGGTGAAGGAGATTTTAACGTGCGGCATAAAGTGCAGTTTATAGGGCTCTCGATAATTCACATTGTTTCACTCGTAATTATGGCGGAAGTTCGTTAAGTGATTCACGCGAATACATGGGAGTTCGTTTGATTCTAAGTACGAGCAGAACCCCGGTTGATTTGTTTCGCAAATTAAACTTGAATCATGTTTTCAGCGATGCGTTTTTCACGTTTTTAACATTCTAGTAATTACTGCACTGAAATCAATTTCAAGGATTGAATTATCGAAGTTTTCACTGCGGCAGATATTCGCCGTGAATAGGGTTTAATTAAAGGGACAACTAATGACAAATGTGTCATTTTATCGGTTCACAGTAATGATAAAGTGTAATTATGTGGTTTAATGTAGAGTCATAATGACTCCAACATACCAATTTTGGGAAATTTGTAGTTTATGAAATACCTATATTCTACATGCTGGTAAAGGACTACAGTAGAGTCTCTTTTTATGCGTATCTTTTGAGTGCGGTTTTGAAGTTATGCGGTGAAACAAAAAAGCAAGAAATAATAATTAATCCAAGAATTCTGGAATGTTTTAACAGAGTAACACGCTTATTCATTTATTTTCGTTTTTTTTTCATGTTTTTCTGCCGGGAATTCACAGAGAAGAGAATAATTCCCACACAGAAATAAAGTTATTCTGGTTCGAATTTAAAATCTTTTTAAAAATAGCAAAAGAAAACAACAAATTATCCCTACTTTTATTAATTAATATAGTTAATTTAATAATTATCCCTACAAAGAAAGTTATATCTTTTTTGTGCGGATTTTTGTGGAACCTACGTGCCGCATAAAAAGAAACTTGAATGTATTTTACCAAAATTGATCAATTGATGAATATTAATTGTAACTGTTATACTGACATAATTTTTTCGAGATTTGGTTATTACGATAAAACAGTAAAATTATGAAATACGTATTTTAGCTTTATGTTTTCATGAATTCTTAAAAAGCCCGAAAGCGTACTGCGAAAAATGTGTTACACGTCAATATTGTTAAAAATCACGTGAGTGAAATGTAGATGTTTATACAAGCAGGATGGAAATCGTAACAGACGTACGGATCAGACATTATATTTTTGTGCAAAAAATATATATATGAAGGAATACAACTAATACATATACTAATAGATCTGTGGAATAACTTTACAATCAATTTCATCACATTCGATGTTGAACTTTTGTCAGTTATATAAGAAGAATCAACGTATGCCGACGTTGGTTGATCCTGAAGTCTGTAATCGCTATACATATATATATCTATTGCTTTTTCTATCGTCAGAGCTATATCTATATTCGTCTATAGTCGCTTAAAAACTATACTCCGACTGTTCTATGATCTCTAGTCGATCTCCAGTCGATCTCTATTCTATCTCTCCTCGACCTCTCGTCGATCTCTATTCTATTTCTATTCTATGCGCGTTATCCCTCGGCGGCTGGGCGACGGACCCTCATCCCCACTCCGGGTCCTTTTAGGGCCTGTCGTCCCGTCGGGGCTATGCCTCCCCCGCCATTTCCCCTTTCGAGGGATCTTCGTCTTACAGTTACCATTTAATTCTATGTGTAGAGTAATTATAACGAGGTACAGTGTGAAACAAAAGCTACCAATTTTAAATCGCAAATAGTAATCTTCAAATAATTTTAAGACAATTTTATTCTATTCAAAGTAATATAATTTCGATAACAATATTTAATAGATTAGTTGGAATTAATTAATGTGTGGCATTTCGAGGTTGCCCGGCAGGCACACTTGGAGTTATAAGGATTAATAGCGTCGAATTAATTGAACAGAATAAAGTCTTTCGCATTGTATCCAATACTAATTGTGAGTTAGATGAAGGCGACGCGCATATAAAAAATGAAGAAACAAAAGAGACGCCGATCAGAAGATTGAACTCCGGAAGATGATTTTTCATCTTCCCCGAGTTTTTCTTCGGAATTTAAAACGGATATTATGTGGCGGCAGAATATGGTGGTGTCGGAACCCTTACTTTCCTTTTTGAAGTTTAAGTTCGACTCTCATTGGCAACCGGCTCGGCAATCTTTCAGATGGAACCCCATTTCGAAACGCAATATAACTCGACGTTGCACAATTCTAAGCATACAAACAACTTGCGTGATTTGACAATGCAATTGTTTTCCCGAGGCGCTATTAAGCTACTAAAACATTTCAATTTCGCTCAAACGAAATAATAGTCATTGTGCTGCGCGATGAATTCTCCTAACTGCTCTCCGGTCTTTATCCCCCGAGAAAACACCTGATTCAAGTAAACGGCAAACTATTTCGTTTAATTACACGCAACCTAATCATTGAGCGTTGTGAAAGGCAGTCCTTTCTCATCTGTCTTTACCTTTTAACATAATCATGTAATTACCTCCTGGTTCAGAAGGTAACTATTCAGATTCCATGTTGCGCATCAGTGCTGTTCAGATTCCATAGCGAAAAGACCCGCCATATTTGATCGCTGTGGACAACTGACGGTGCACGGAAATTCTGCTGAAGTCAGCGCGCTCAGATTTACTTTTTCCTTTTTTTCATGCAAACCATATAAGTAATACATTTTGCATTGTATAGATCCTCTCGATATAAACTATAATAAGCGTTATCGCGCTGCTTCGCGTTTTTCGAGAAGAATGAACTCCTTGCCCTACGATTTAAGTTGCGATGGCGCGTGCCATAATCAACAGCAAAGTCGGTCGCACATCGAGCCATTTCACGGTTCGGCAAGAATAACACGTAACCGAGACAAAAAGACATCGGCGAAAATTAACTACGAGCCTGCTCCGAGCTGTTTACGTTGACTCCTATCTACAAACCACGAGCGTAGCAGGTGTTGTTTACGTTTGGCCCGATCGACGTACCACGGCTCTTGACCGTGATTCTTATGTTTGGCCCGATTTCCTTACCACGAGTCTCACACGATATTGTAGGCGAAGGGGGCTAAAATAACCGGCATCCTGTCGCTTGAGTCTTTTCGACAAGATTTGACCAATAAGCTCTGGGACTCAAACAGTTAAATACATCTGCCAAGAATACAGTGATAATTGAAAACAAAGGAAATGTGCACGACGATAATAATTCACGAAACAAATTAAACAAACAAGAAGGCTGAATGTACGCAGAATTCTATTTTCTGTAAACATTAAAATTATGCAAGTGCATTGTGTAAAGGATAACATATAAATAATAAATATTAGATTCATAAAATCCTAATTGACACAAATCAACGAAAACGCGTAGCTGCGAAATAATACAAATCGAGTTTTTATCAAACCCAATCATAGAAAGCATGTATGAATGTAAGTTTCAATGTTTGGTATTATTGTGTATCAATGTGTTTACACCCAGTTTGAAATTAAAACAAAAGTATTGAAGGGAGATTTTAGTAAACCATGCCAATTTCGTTTTAAACAAATACAACATTTTTCATGGTTTAGATTTCAATAGGGTTTAAATGAAATTTTACGGACAATGGAATGAACTATTGGTAAAAGTTTGCAATTTGATTTGGATTCGTCTTTATGTGGGTAGTCGGTTCGATTGTGTAAGCTTTATCTATAATTCGAATTCATAAGGTCCGCAACCTTAATTTGATTTGAACGGATAGAGCGGAGCTTAATCAAGCTCAAACCACCGAAATTCTCTTTTCGACAGACGAAAGATGCTTCCTTTCAGGGTCTGTATCATTAGACATTGGCCCGGCGGTCTGGGCTAAATTTTAATGAGAAAACTTAATGAGTGCTCGAGCGTAATATGCATTTCGCTGCCACTGATTGCATGCTCAATCAACAAATATGAATAAAGACATTCATCCTTACGGTGAAGTAATTTCCAAGTAAATCATTCCGCCGAAAGTACCACATCAACGGAGAGTTTCAATTGGTATTGGAGTTTTGTGTTTAACGAAAAGCAAATTTTAGTAATTACGTATTAACCGTTTGCCCTCGAGATTATTTATTCTTATTTAGACTTATCGGACCGTGAACATTGAGTAAATAATTGCTAAATGAAATTATTATTTGCCACGGAAATTATTCAAAATACATTTCATTTTATTTACATATCATTATAATGATAATAATAATATTTATACATTCTTCCCATGCTTTGAAATACAGCTTTTGGCATTTTTACATAAATGCTCTATTTATAGTCTCCTCCGCCCTCTGCTTTATATATCATTATATTCGTTAACATTTCTAAAAGGGTTGAGGAGATTTAAGAAATTGATATCATCCTTCCTTTAAATAAACGCAACATTTTTCGTGTCTTTTAGATTTGCAAAAGATTTCATTCAATCTAATCTGTTTCTTTTATTATTAAATAATAATTACTAGATATACGTTGAAACGTGGATTTTATAACGCAGCCAAGAAATTTATCCTTGAAAATATAGCGGTACAAAATGTTCAACAAATGTGCGTGCATTTTATTTTAAAGTCTTCAGCCACGTGCTTTATGTATGATATATGTACATGTATAATATACAATATGTGTGGAAAAAATATGGGCGCTATGCTAGTAAACCAAAAAAAGAATAAAAATGTTAAATCG
This sequence comes from Nysson spinosus, assembly GCA_910591585.2. NCBI lineage: Eukaryota > Metazoa > Arthropoda > Insecta > Hymenoptera > Crabronidae > Nysson > Nysson spinosus. Next base: position 1,322,107 of record OU342835.1, read on the forward strand.
GGCGATTGCCAGAAAACGCGGTGCACTCTCATTCGTAACTACGATACGAGTTTTTTTACTCCTCAGATACGTATTACATGTATTATAAACAGGGGGATAAACGTAAAAAAAATAGTGCAATGTCGTGACTCAATCCTGGTTACAAAAGATTACTTACTCTTTTTATCACTCGGCTAGGTATTTAGGTTTATTATAAACAAAGGTATATCCGCAAAAAAATATCACATCGTGACCTGACCTCAGTTCTAGGAGATTAGATGATGACTGGTTTACCGCAAAGCTACCGCTTTCTCGTAAATTCTTAATCTTCTCGTGTTTCGAAATTTATTTTGTGAAACGCGGTTCACCCGAAATTTATTATTTTTACCAGAGTTAACTGGTGAAGATTATCTAGTTAGAAATGAAGTCCTGGGTTTTTGATTAAGCCGTTTATTCTGTGAGTGGTGTAATCTCATTTATAGAAAACAGTTTATTCTGTTTCATTGTAACTTAAGGCTATCTTTTAATTTATAAAGAATTTGGAATACAGACTTGATATTGGAATACACCGCTTTCATAGTAAACGCTTCGGTTGATTAAAAATTTAATGAAAATCAATTGTATTGCAAGTGATTGCCTTAAGTCACCATTAAGATTGAACATTTTTAAGAAGTTAAAAAACTGTAATTTAATTAAAAACTGTTTATTGTAGAAGTAGATAATTTTTTGTGCTTAAATTTTTTGTTTCTTTTTGACGCACATTGCACCAAAAAATTCAAAGTGCTAATGTAAAACATCTGGTGCCTATTTACGTTTCTGGCAGTTCTTAATCAATTTTGACCTGAAATTTTGAAACCATACTAAGCAACACACAAGTTGTAAAATGTTAATTAATATCATATTTCCCTTCCAAAATGTATCGCTGAACATCAAACACGTTTCCAAAATTTCTGAAAACAGTACCCTATGTTATAGTCGAGAAGAGGATTCCAAATGTGAGATACATAGGGTGACTCTTTATTATTCCAATTTCCGGAATATTTATATCGTTCTTAGGTAGATAAATTGGCGGATTTTTTACCTGTTACGTGTCTGTGGCTCTCTTTACGAGTTATTCATTTCTAAATTTTCAACTTCTTTCTCCGAAGTTACAGGTTTCAAAGGTTTGGTATATTTATAAAAAAGTATAAAAAAGTATATTACAATACAACAAGAATTTCTAAGGAACTTTACCGAAAAGTGGCAAGTTAAGCAGACCCTCGCGAATAAACACACACGTTGCATCGAATTAGCTGTTAAACTTGCGCGCATAACATTCGACTGAAAATGTTCCGATGCAAATGCGTTAATGTAATGCTATTTTCATATTTAAGTGGAATATTTTGAATAAAACATTCGCATGTACACGAAAAATTTGTTTCATCCAAAAAGCACAGAGTGCTCCAAACTTTTGAGCGATAGTGTACGTGTTCTAGTAGTCTGTAAAATAACAGGACACCCTGTATGTAAAGGAAGCAGTACATTGTCTTACGAATGCAGAGCAAGTTTATAAAACATAAAAGACTATTTAATGAAAAAGAAAGGATCGTCGGTATAATCAGATTGCGGAAATGATAGAATTTGTGCAACGAAATGAATCGAGTCTCACAGAATTCACAAGCAAAGTCCAAATGCGAGGCGGATCTCGGTCACAGACAGAGTGAGCGATCGCCAAGCGTGACTAGGGACTTTGGGAATTCGGTCCCGAAAAGCAATATCCCACAACACGTGGAAATACTCGGCGGTTCTCGGCCACCCACAAATTCAAACGCACCACTCACTCCCACAATCAAATCACAGAATCCTTCCATCTCAGGGCTACCACCCACGAGAAACATAGAGCGATCAGATCTGTCGTGCAGACAAGTACATATGCGCTCCATGAAATATTCTACCATAGAATTTAGAAAATATCTCTGTCCTATGAAATTTATACTGGGATTTAGAGATGGGTCTTTTTCCCGTTAATTGTAGGTGTTCTATGTTTTATTGTAGTTCTGTATGATTCTCAAGAGAAGCAGGCAAATAATTCTTCATTTATACTTGATATAAAGATTTATAAATGGAAATTTAGGTTATGTCGTAATAAGAGCAATTTAATTCAGATTATTCTTTAATCTGAATATAAATTTAGACAATTTATGTTAAACTGTAAAACACAAATTAAAACATACAACTTTGGCTTCTTCAGTAATTATGAGAAACGGTTAATTTATACCTCTTCTTTCGGTTCAACGTGGCTATAAATTACACCATAATAAGATTACCAGAAGATTCCATAGCATGCCATAATAAGAACAATTCAATGCAAGACATTACGTAATTCAAATATAAACTTGTAACTCATTTGTAAAATGCATAAATTAAAATATATAACTTTGGCTTCTTTAATAATTACAAGAAATTATTAAATTACGCTCCTGTTTTTGTAACCGATGTGATTTTATAGCATTGTTGTAAACTTTTATTGTATTGTATTATCTTAGATCATATATGTTTTTTATGTAAAATCTGGTAATTGTTGTTTCATTCATTGTGATTTATATACATTTTAATCTGTATACATTGTTTTATTCATGATTTATATGAATATTATTCTGAGTTAATTTATATTAATATTATTACCGGTACGGAGAAGTGATCTTGATATTTTTGAAGAAAAAAGGAAATTTATTACTTGAGGATTTTCATGTTAGTTTTTCAATAAATTTTTGGAAGTTGACGACGAAAAATACTAATTCCAAGGTTGAATGAATATCCTTAATACTTTATCCGACGAATAAAGGAATTTTGACAATATCAGTAAAATTGAATTTATTGCGTTAAAATATTCGGATAGAATACACTTCGCGCTTGAAATGCTAATTACAGTATTTTCTAATCATAATGCGGGATTGAAATTAGGAAATTATCGACAAATTCCATTAACACACTCACATATAATTTGATCGGCATTGGAATTTAATATATTATGATAATCAGTATTAATTCACAAATACAAACATACATTTAATCAGCGCAGGTTTAGAATCGCCTGCTATTATTAGTGCAAACTAATCGTATGTTAAATTAATATCTCGTATCAAATTTTACATGAGTTGTATTCGCTGTAATTATGAAAATCATCGTACATTTAAACAAAGCTTAATTTATATTTGGTAACAACGTTAATAAAGGAAGAATTAATCTACAACGACGTAAAAACAAATTAATGCCAGGGATGATTTAATCTAAATATACATTGGGTATATTACAAAATGAAGAAATATAAAAGTTAAAATAAAAAAATATAAAAGTTTGAGTTCCTTAATCAATTAATTCATATTCTTTCGTTTTAACGGATGTGGATTTAAATGTGCTAAACCCGCCGATATCCACATTTCATGAAAAGAAATACGCAACAATATGACAATGAAACACTAATTTATTAAACATTTATGTTGTTCACTTTTCATTGCAAGTGATTTTCTGTTATTATCAATTTATCGAATCATTGAAAAAGAGAACAGTGGACAATTTTTTACCATGCGAGTATTAACAATATAAAGTCTGGTTAAGCTGGTTGCGATTGAATGAAATATTTTATAGCCGGTATAACTTCCATTATTTAAATTCGCTCGATGTGAACTCCGACATTGTACAAACCAAATGAAAATGCAACGTGTAAAATTTATAGGGTATATTTTAATACATGCTGGAATCAATGGCAATCGATTTTGATTTATTCTTACGCGGGTACTATAGATATACTGTCGAATGTTGCACATATTTTGCCATTCTTTGATAGATTGGTTTGTTTCCTTTGATAAGTGAGCGGGCTTGGTATTCTTTGCATTGTAAATAATATTCGGATTCGAAATGTAATAAGATATAAGAAAAGGATCATATGTAATATTGTAAGATATTGTTACGAGCCGGGGCGCGGCGTGCGTGGACCGACGTTGAATTTTCTGTACCCTGCTTGTGGCGTATCTCGAATTAATATACCCGGGAGAGGGGTTTCGGCGTTGTGACCCCTCTGCCTTCTCCCGTTAATAACGAATCCTAAGATTCGCGTCAGTAAAGGTGGATCTACTTGGTAACCACCACTGACTGGTAGAGAGAAATAGCCAGAAGCAGGTGCTCGCGAACTCAGATAGTCCTCGCTTACAAATGAATATACCCAGGAGAAGGGTTTCGGCGTTGTGACCCGTTGCCTTCTCCTGTTAATAACGAATCCTAAGATTCGCGCCAGTAACGGTGGATCTAACCGTTGGTACTTCGTAACCACCACTGACTTTGTTTAAGCGAGTACATTCTGAGTCGCAGCTGGTAAACTTATTAACTGATTGTACACTCCGTGCGGCTGGAGTGAACTCACGGGATCGTGCTCCACCGATGATTCTATTATTAGAGGGTAGGTCAGTGTTATTGACTACAAGGGTTTATAAAATATCTAAATATATTGTTATAATTACTTGGTGTTTTAAAGACCTGGCCCTTACAGTTATGGTTAAGTGTATTACCTTGCGGTTTCAGTGTACGGAGCTTCGGTGGTACTTGAAACTTATTTTGATGTAATGGGTAACATGTCCCAGGCTTCAGCAATTCCCCTTAAGATGTTCAGAACTGACTACGATTGGGCCCTAAAGGGCTGCTCTATTTATACCCGGAAAAAACGTGCTTTTCCGGAAGGTGACAAAAAGGTGGAGCTTCGGGCGGGAGACGCCTAGGCGACTCGCCCTGGGCCCGGTAACGATACATTGTTCTTCGGGGGTATTGTTGGGTCCGAGTCAGGTTGTCTGTTTTCTGTTTGCACTGTCGGGCGACTTTCCGGTGTTACTCCGAAAATTAAAGCAATTTTCATGGGGAAGTCGCGTATGTAACAATATCGTCAAGTTGGGGTAATTTCTTTTTCAATTTTAAATGGCAGCCAAAGCAATATAGTATACTACTATGTTTCATATAATAAAAGAGAATTTGAAAAATGATTTCTGTCTATAAATTGTGCTCTGGTAAATTATTAGTATTATGTAATAATTTTTATTTGACGATATTACAACAACAACCTATATTAGGCTGTATAGAACAGGAGCGGGCAACATTAAAAAAATGAAGTCAATATCTCTTTTAGATTTTGAGAAAACTGTTTGCACTCGAAGAATGTTTTGGTTATAAACGAGAACCTATTCTAAGACGTTTTGTGGTATAAATTAACGAATAAACGGTCTTCTTCTACCTCAATTAACGAATGAATCTTTTAATATAAATATTATATTTTTATTTTGTTAATTCAGTTTATGTGGCAAATAGAAAACTTGAATTTGGAATCAATTAATGCGAATGCATGTCGTCGTTCTGGCGCCTGCGGAGTTAGGGTTAAGGTTTAACTACTTTGACTTTTTTCACGTAGTATAAGTAGTATAAAATGATATTAAATAATATTATATTTTCGGAATAGTTTTCGTATCACGTGTCCAGTTGGTAACAGTATCTCAACAAAGTTATTTATTATCAACGAACTAGCATGTGGCACAAACTCGGCACGCGGTAAACTTACGTGGTTTTGAAGCGTAACATCCAATGGAATCCGCAGGATCCACCAACCCCCAACTCGCACCAGAGAACCTTCGAAAGTTCCACGGGGGATACTAGGGAGGGAAAAGGGTAGTAGAATGTTTGCAGGCAGCTACTCGACGAGGAATTTGATCCTGCGAACGCTTGAAATCGCGACACACGTCCTGCTCTTTACGTTTTCGCTCTTTGCTGGGCCTTTAACCCTCCGCTTAAACACCCCTCCTTTTAGATGTCTCGCATTTCTAAGTGGATCGCCACCCAACAAGTGTCTGGCTGCTTGAACCTCTGCTTTTAATGTCCCTTATACGAGCACTAGAATTACGCCCGTCTATTCTACTGCACAAAAATTGGGATAAAAATGCTTTCTTGTAATACGTATGTTTTATCCGCAATTATAATATAAACCGTTATTCTTAACACTGGAACTACCGAACATATATTCGGTTATACTTCGGTTATACGCATTTATTTATATATAAATTATGACTGGAGGCTTTAAGTTAATTAATGGATTCAATTATCCATGATCGGTATATAAGATCTCAAACAATTCGTCGTGGTATATTTGAATGATTGAATTAAAAATGGTAGACATTTTGACACCCTCGATAGTAGGGTACTATTCTCAATTATATAAATGGAGTTTAACGTAAATCATTGCGTGATACAAATGGCGACTTCAATGTGAGATACGCGGAATATCTGTATGCATCGTAAACTAGTATCTTATCTTTTATGGTAGAACACGATTTAAGAACTGAGAGAAGATGCACTCTACCTCGGTGTAATATCATAATCCTGGGTATTATATGATGCAGCTGGGATCATAACGGTTACGCAATAACCGCACTTTACGAAGTTGGACCCGTTATTTCATCGATTTTGGCGACAGAAATGCACATTGCCGGCGACTCGAAAATCTCTTGCAAACCTCAGGAATAGTCCGCTGTTTATGTTATGTATATGATATTGTCTACGGTTTATCGATAGTACGAAAATGTGCAGCCATCTTAAACGGCCATTACTTTTCACCACATCCTTACTAGCCATTAACTTCTACACGTTCGCTTACTAAAGAATGATATTATTTTATATGAAAATGATATACGGTATCAAGCTTATGTTACTATAATAGCGTAAAGGACGTGTGAGGAAACTCTTTTAAGTAACTAGGAAAACCTAATTTGTCTTTATTTCCATATATAATTTCTTTCATCACTGTACATCCTATGATAATCCATTCTTATTCTACACTCGAAAATGGATACCATTGCTCAGGCTAGAAATTGGTAAATTCTATCGGTTTATGGCCGTTAATTCGAGCGGCTACGTTGCTAACGAGAAGAGGATTTTCGGGGAAACCTGGCCAAGGTTTCCCCGAAAGGTGCACCATGCAGTGGTAGAACCGTCCAGGGATTATCGGCGCGATACCTCGCTGCTAGTGCAGAATGTACATCGTGGATATATATCGTTAATATTGCGAAAGAGAGGGTAGAACATCGTGGCATATCGATATCAGAAGGGATATTTATCGGCACTCGTGCCACATGGCGTTTTCGTTTCGTAGCCAATCCCTATATGAGCTTTCGACGTTCCTCGTCTTCAGTGTTATTACCATTGCTCGTGCGCATGTTACTCGTGTTCCCTCGTGTTCGCAGTCATTTGTCATGCCATCTGCTTTCACGTCCTCCATTTAGGCTAATGGCGAATACGAACAGTTTTCGCTACTTTGGTGCCAGCTTCGAACTGCAATTTTGGATATTGACTTAATTTCAACGATAATATGCTGAATTTTTGCGGGAAGTTTAACACGAGTTGTGCAAACTTCAAGGCTGGCCGAGACTTACATTTCTAGAATCTTCTTAGTGCTTCTATTAATAAAAGCTTCATGCCCGCTTGCAAGACACAATTCGCCTTTACTTAGTACTTTTAGGGAAATGTTTGAGGTATGAAATTCTTTGTTATAATAAATAAGTTCTGGGATTATATTTTAGTAATAGATTGTTCGGTTTTGAATGACTCGCCTTAAGTGCTATAGAAACTGGTGGTGTTTCGAGTGATTTAGTAACTTCCTCGAAATCTACGGGAAAAGTTCCACTCTGAAATGTCTCATAAATTCGAATTACTTCCAAGTATTCTTCCTTCAAGGATTCCCCTTCCACGTCCCTTTTATAAGGCATAAGATTTGCCAACTTATCTTACAAAACCATTTAGTGACTCATTATACGAGATTAAGACCATTCTCGATAGCTTCCCTTATTCTCCAGTCTTAAAAATGTCATTCATCCCATTAGGTATTAAAGACTTTCTCCCATATAAAATAGCACACTTTGCACGCTGTCGTACAATTACTACCTTCTATACCTTTAAATTGTTTCCTCCTTTAACACTAGAACAATCGGCGATATATTCAGCTATATTTGTATATTTATGTCTACGTCCTTAAAAAGAAGATGGATGGAAGAAATCAATTAACCAATTTATTTATGTCCATTCCTCAACATGAACCGCAAACAATCTCAGAAAATGAAACGTTATAAATTTGAACATTTTTATCAACTTCCGGGGGCCCGTCATTTTGACTGCTTTGGAAGTTCTAGTGTTAAACGTAAAGTTATATCTTACGAAACCAATGCAGGTTCTTGAAACTGGTTTTATAACACTTTTTTCCTCCAAAATTGAGTGTTCCATTGATGCAAAACCTTTCCCTCCCTATAAGATCTTTTAGCAATACTTCCCTCGACTTCCCGGATTCGTGAGCACTCGAAAATTGTGTTGATCACACCGGTTATAAAGTAGTCTCGTCAATGAGAAGTTCCAGACATTCTCGGAAGTTCTTAAGCGTGGTTTTCTTCTGTTTCCTACTCCCGAGGATCGTTCCACGGCGAGATCTCGAGAAATTACATCTTCCTCTCAAGAGATGTTTCTCTCGTTGAGGAGAAAATGAAAGGGTGGGGGGATGACAGAGGAGGGATCCAGGTAGAAGAAGGGAAGAAGAAGTCTTTAGAGTAGGGAAAACTTGTGGATGAAAAACGCGGCATTTGCCGGCGTATTCTCATTGCATATTCAATGGGATGGTACACGCGTGTACCTGACGCAGCAAACGTAGAAAAAGGGGATGCTCTCTCACCCTTCACTGACGTACGATCAGTAAAAACCACCCGCTTTGGTTACCTTTTGGTCTGCTATAACATGTGTATAATATATACGTGTACACTGTACACTTCCTTACACGCATAAGCTGTATATGCAAAACTAATATTGGCATCCCCCGTATAACACGGTAGTTAGGTTCCCAAAGAATGACGTCTTATGCGAATCCGTATTATAAGAAACAAAGGACTACAGAAAAAGTAGTTTAAAAAATAAACAAAAGTATACTATTTTCTTTTCGTATCTAACAGAAATATGTTTATTAAACTAATCAGTAATTAATCAAAACTATTAGACATTGACAAACCGAGAATGCATCTAGGTTTCTCCAATTCTCAAATCGTGTTAGAGCGAATCCATATTGTTGGAGTACTGTGTTGTACGGGGGAGACCTGTACAATGCGTGACGTTAATATTCGGACACCACGGTGTGCGAGATATTATTATTGTATATATTTGTTTATAGTAGTGTTAAAGAGTTGACTGCTTTTAGTGGATTAGAGTGAATACTATTGTAGATAAATATCTTTGTTTTATTTATTTATTGTGCATATTTTTTTAAATATCAAGCGATAAGTCAAATAGTGTCGAAGTGTCACGTCGCAAAAGTATTTGGAGACTAAGAAACTTGCATTTGTTTTTATAAAGTGTTGAGCCCTCAAGTGCTCAACAGAAGAAGGCGTTGTTGGGAAAGGCGCGTGGGAGAAAAACACAACAGAAAAACACAATCCTAAAAAACCTTCAAATATTCCTAGTCCTCAATAGTATCCCTTAAAACAAAATCTCGACCTACCACAACTACCACCTCCATATCCCTCGAAGATGGATATGGCCCCTTCTCTTGTCTCATTTCCACGCCCTTTAAGACGCTCCCCAACGACACCCGATATATGAGAAAATTCGTGCAATCAGAACTCAACAGTATTTCGAATCGAGCAGAACTAAATAACATCTCGAACCGCACAGAACTCATCATTACGTCAAAGCAAAAAGAACGCATTAACATCTCGAACAAATCAGAACTAAATAACATCTCGAATCGTACAGAACTCATTATTACGTCAAAGCAAAAGAACGCATTAACATCTCGAACAAATCAGAACGCATCAATATTATTTCGAACCGCACAGAATTCATCAATAACTAAAAACAAGTATCAATCGCCCGAGATTGATACTAGTAACCAGTTAGTAGATAAGTAATAATTGATTAATAAATATAATATTATTAAACTCAGTGGATTACCTTATCGTTCCCACCAACAAACCAAATCTTATTCGATAACCTTGAGTAAGATTATCGAGGACACCAGCAAGGAAGTTACACCCTTACAACTGGATCCTCGATCGCGCTCAGTGCGCAACATAAAGAATATGCATATATTTTAAGAATATTATAGAAATATTGATATTTTGTCGAATAGCTCTTTTGTTTAACACTAGAACTACCAAAGGGGTCAAAATGACTTGCCAGCCATTTTTAGTTAAATTATTCAATTGTGCCGTGATGCATTATTTTAAATTTGATATACTTTTATTTTATATACGTAAGCAATTAATTGAATCTATTAATTAACTTAAATCCTCCTGTCATCATTGATATATAAATAAATGGAAAAGTATAACCAAGTATATATTCGGAATTTCTAGTGTTAATAACTTCTTCCAAAAATTCTTCAAAAAATGATAACTTCTTCGTTTAGGCATGTTAGAAAATCATTTTTTTAAACCGTCTTGTGTAATACATTTCCACTCATAGTAAATATTAAAAATATCACTATTATGAAGAGGAAGGCGCTATATAATTAAGAAATGCACTATACAATCAAATAAATATTTAATATGAAAAATTACAATTGAAACATAATTTTCTGAGTAGAAACAAACACGAGATACTTTGGGCACGGAATTGGATAATATTATTATATCATACACGATTTAATTTAAACACTACATAAAAAGCAAGACATGATTATAGTATTGGATCGGAGGACTACTTATTTTACAAATTAAATACTTATTTTGAAAAAACTTCAAAATAAATAGCACTTCATTGAGTCGCTTTTATGCTGTATATTTTGTCTCCCTTAAGAATTAATACGTTTAGAATTCCCGTTTTTAATTTTGCTCGATATTTTACACGCATAAATTCCCAGGATTCCAAGTCACATATTTAAACCGTATTTCTTCGTAACCAAAACAAAATGAAACAATAATATTGGAATACGGTCCGGCGTTCGTGGCATTGTTTTTTAAATCACGATTGTTATCCGACGTTGTGAGATACAAAAACCGAATTGAAAACGGTGAGAATACTTTCATATTTCGTAGATGATTAAATTTCAAGCTGGACGCATACAGTATTTCGGAATTATATTTCATGCTTTGTGACACATTAATGTTATTTGATTCAAGCTCGTTTATTATAATACTACTGCTACATTTCTTGTTTTGCTATGTTAAATCAAACTACGATACTTGCATCACCGTTTGCATTCATCACTGGTACTTCACGTTTGACAAGCAACAAGCTACAATAAAACAAACAAGAAAGGAAATACAATTTAAAAAATGTGCAAACACGAGTATGCTCTAAATGTTCGGAAACGTAACAAACACGTATATAATATTTGATATATTGGGGATATAACATTATAATTGCAAAATGACGGCGCCGTTGTTATTGCGCCGAAATATTGTATGCAAATTAATAATGCAGTGACAAAGATGATTAATTCAACTGCGCCTATTTGTGCATCGTAATTGGATGTATTAATTATGTGGGGGTATAACAAGTTTTAATTATTCAGCTAATTATTCAGCACGATAGCCGATGCGTTTTGTTTAATCGTTGCCGTAAATATAGAAAGAAAGTTGGCTTTACATTGATGGAAGGGTTGGAAAAGGCGGGGATTGCATGGGTTCAGTGACAATACTACATATGCAAAAGCGCGGTTAAATGTCCGTGGCACGTACAAGGGATGTCGACAAATTAAAGTGATTTATTTTATTTTGCTTAAACTCAACATTAATCTTGATATACGCCCCGGATAAAGAAGTTACGAGCGCGATGCATAAATTTTCAGTGGTTTTTCCTGGCACGGCTTTCAAATAAGCAAACATATAAATATTGCTTGTTGACCTGTACACAGGACATTGATAATCATTAGTTTTTAGTAATACATGTTTCCATGTAATGCAAAGTATGACTCGCGTCGATAATTGGTACAGAGATTAAGATTAAATTTGAGTTTTTTTTCATTTCCCCACCTCGTATTCTTTACAATTTGCCTTATTCGACATTTGGTAAATTGATTTTATCTTTTAAGATTCATTATCGTTATGAATTCGCGTTATAGGAAATCGTGCTGTACGGGAAATTCTTCTTGTATAACGCGCATAATCTAAAGTAACATGTTTGAAATGATTAATACTATGCCAACTTTGATTTTCTACGTTTTATCACATAGGACAGTATTTTAGAAATAAATGGCAAAAAAACGACGATGAAAACAATCTAATGCTCAACTAAAGCAGATTCCAATCTTAAATCAAGTAATTCCTGTGTTTTATTATTTGGCGCGTTGTACGAAGAATCGCGTTACATGACAACAGTAGTCGCAATATCTTTGGCGCTTTATAAGAATTCGCGTTGTAAGAACTCGTGTTATACGGGAGTTTACTGTATCCTCATTTCTGAGATTCCATGGTGCGTCTTCCACTGTTCATACGATTTTAGTAATAATCAAGTATAAATAATTAATTATAACTAAATTTATTATTAGTAATTAATTTTAGTATCGTAATTAAAGGTGCAACCTATTTATTGGGTTGAACCGTAAATACGCTCCGCTTTCTAAAATAAAGTTTATTCGTCAATAAAATTAACTACAATGGATTTTAATCTAATATATTCGCCGTCATTATTAATAACTTTTTGCCATTTTTTAGCCATCTTGTTGATAACCCTTGCATAATACTCTAGCGATTTTTATTAAAAAAAAACTCCTAGAAAAACGGTACTTATTTATGACTTAACCCAATATATAGTTTGCTCCTTTATTTAGAATACTAAAATTAATTACTAATACTAAATTTAGTTATACTTAATTATTATTACTTGAACATTGAACTTATACATTAAACGTTATAGTCAAAGTACAGGAATTGTATTAGCAAAGCTTATTTGTATTAACAATTCATGATAGTACCAATATAACGGTTAACTCTGATTTATAATTCATATTATATTATATTATCAAAGTTAATTTATTACTGTTTATTTTGTTTTATATATATATTACATATTATAATTTATTATAAAAATAAATTTATTAATAGCACGTTTCATTTCTTCCGAACGGGTACCCAGTTTTAAAATGCGAAACAATAACACAAATAATATGAATTGAACTCGAAATGCTCGAGTCGTATTCACTATTTTATTTTAATCTAACGATAGACAATTTAAAACCCTCGAATTCATGTTCAATTTTAATAGAACTTAAAAAAGGGTTGAACGTAAAAGAATATAAATTTTGTAGACATTTCACCGCGGTTGAAGAGAAAAAGAGAAATGTTGATAATCATGGTGATTTCGCGAAACGTACGGTTTCGTGATTAAAGCGGCTACATCATAGGTCAACAGTTTGTATGGAAAAAATCGGCAGAATAAATTTGCACGCGCCGGTAAATTAAGCGAGCTGTGCGGCGTTATTCTTACTTTGTTTATTGCTCCATTTATCGTTGCGTTAAATTTACTCCTGTCTTCTTTGATGTACGACTCGAAACAGAGACACCGGTGGTCCGAATGCAGCATATACGCAAACGTTCATTTAATGGCCATGTGTAGAATGCTCGGACAACAAATTAATGATGCTTGCAACCTTTTTTTTTATTTCACTCTGCTTCTTCGTGATAGAACTTTCCGCGTGCGCGCGTGCATGTGGCTGCGCACATGGAACAGTACGAGCACGTAATTAGAGTGGGACATGAAAATACATATTTGTCTACCATACTTATATCATACAATTAAATATACAGAGTTTTTAGTATTCACGTTTGCATGCTGTCTTATTATCACATCTTATTCCGGTGAAGAACGTGAGATGCTAAGAACGCACGAGCTACAAAATAAATATTTCCACGTAATCGCGTTCGGTTGGAGTCAACCGTCTGTACCCGAATGCTTCCACCCTTTTAAGCAGGATAGCCTGCCTCCTCGGAGATAAAAAAAATAAAACAAGGGGAGAAGAACGAGAAACTCGAAGTAATCCTAGAATGCGTAGGGACCAAAAGAAACTCGACTCTTCCTTGGTCCCGTTCTACCTTTTTTTTGCCTCAAAGAAAAAGTAAACCGACCGCGTGAAAGCATTCCTTGCACGTTATTTCACTAATTGTGATACCGCCTTGCGATATTTAGACTCAAAATTAAAAATTTCACGAACCTCCTTCCTCCGCTCCTGCGCTCCTCCAATGCCTTCATACTTCTCTTTAATATGTAAAATCAAGTACCGCCTTTTGTATAATAGAAACGCTCTTTCTTGTGCACGTAGCATCTTTTCTACTTTTAGTTGATTATATTCATAAATCACTATAAATTATATATATATATACTATATTTAATATTATGAATAATTGATATAGTATATTTATAGCATAATGTAAATAATACATGCAGAGCATACGGTATATTATAAGTATTTAAAGTAATCAATCATTTTTCACATACTTCATGAAACTCAATTTATTTTTTCATGATAAACATTATTTTATTAAATGAACCCTATTCTTGTCATAATTTCTTTTTTGATAAAAATCAAATTCCGAACTTTTCCAAATTGATTACTTTCCGATACCCCTAGTAATAGATTTCTAGTAAGCTTTCCGAAATGTGGATTTCACATTAAATACTATATTCAGCATACACGATAAAATACAACTTTCTGTAATTTAAAAGCTTCTTAAAGCCGGAAATTCAAAGTAATAGGATGCGTGTTAAACTCACATAAGCGGATCGAATAAGTTCCAACGAATAACTGGAAAACATTAATATACGCAAAGCATTATAATCTTTTCCGTGCAGTCCGGTTAACTAAGCATAAGTTTTCGTGTTATGCAATTTTTAATTATTATGGAATAAAGTACTGTAATCTCTTTTAATAAATTTGTTTAATTAGCTATGTTACTTCCGAATGTATGTGTCCACGTATCCAAGTAATTTATGGTGCGCGATTTTAATAAAAATAGAATTTGTCAAGAATAATAATAGTACTGATAAACATAATTATATCGAAGGATTTCGAAATACATATTTCATTATTTTGTGAATATGATGAGAATGAATCAATATTAACTTATTATGTAATTTTAATATTTCTTTACGTAATAGTATAAAATAATACTCCCTCTGTCCATTAATAAGTGTCCGTTTTCCAAAGAATAATTTAACTCCATATAATTTAATTCAGAAAATTATAAAACATATTAGATAGGTTATATTTATATAAAAATTATGCTTTTGTATTTTTTTCACAGTTTTCTCTAATTCACTGATTTTACTGGCAACAATTTTGATTGAAGCGTTCTTAAGTTTAAGCTTCAGGCTGATATCAAAGAAGTTGAAGTTAAAATAATATGCAGAAAATGAATTATAAAATTCATTTCAATATATTCATATTTTTTGCAGATATAAATAGCTTTTCCAACAATTTTTACGCATTGAACAAGTTCGAAATAACCTTCAGTGAGCAAATAAAGTTGAATCTCTTTTTATGCTGTACTTACGTTATACACAATTCCGCATAGAAAACCGCACAAAAAAAGATGTAGCTTTTTTGGTAAAATTAGGGATAATTTTTTGAAATACCAGCAGCACATAAGAGGTAACTTACACACATTCAGTTTTTTTGTTTATGCATATAAAATTTTTTAATTCGAACGAAAATAAATAAACCGCGTTACTCTGTTAAAACTTCCCAGATATCTTTTGGATTACTTATTTTTTCTTGCTGTTTTTAAAAGCGCATTAAAAAGATACGCATATAAAGAGACTCGGCTGTATTTATGAGAGCTGTGATTATGAGTGTATCCACAACATTTATAACATTCCATCGGATTTTTTTTAATAGGTGTTTCTGTGAATTGCCGGATATTTGTCGTGTTTTCCTAACGACCGCCAATTTTAAATTCAGCGCGATATCCCGCCGAGATAAAATGAAGAAGCATTTCACGTGTATATACTTTCGACTAACTAGAGGATTTTCAAGCAAGAAGGATATTCATGGCGTTGAATTCCTAATTGTATTCCTATGGAATTTCCCTTCCGCGGAATATTTAAGTTCTGTTTCTTAGAAGCTAAAAACTCGACTCTGTTAACGTATTCTGCTCTTGTAATCGAGTAATCTGTACATTTTGATCCGCGTAATTCTGCGAATGTAAAACGGGAATTAGAAACTCTGGATTATTATCCGCGCATTCCTCTGATTATTCCACATTTATATATTTATCTACTGATACGATGTGGTAATTACTCCGGATAATCGAATTTACAGGAAATATTTCATATCATTTCGTGATCCAACTCTGACAAACTAAAAATATGAACTAGCATTGCGTCAAATTAATTAAACTTAATAGATACTAGTTAATTTAACATATGTATATAGAGATGATATAAAAATTACTTTAAGTAACACAATTAATGTAATACCTTTGTGACCGACGTAACGAAATACTTTATTTTAAAATATATTGTGCTCTGGAAATGTGTTCACCAAACATTTCACTTAATTTTATTAATATTTCAAAGGTGCATATTACAAGTCCTTCGCAACATAATATTCAAATTTGATGGAACCAGTTCAGCAATATCATTTCACAGCTTTCGTTCGTCTTATTACATATTTTCACATATATTCAATATTTTAAACATCATCGGAAACATTATATTAAATATATTTCATGGTTCGATAGAAATCAAACAAATGTCTTACTTCAACAAAATGGTTTTACATATTTGTTACAAGTATCTTTATAAATAATAACTACAATAATTTATAACAATACATTGAAAACAACGCAACGTTCCGTTAGCATTACAATCTCATTATTCAGCATTAAAAAATCTGGAGTTTTCCGCGGACATTATAAAAAACGAGAAATTGATTTAGCTTGATGGTGGCGTGTTTTATGTGAGAAGGGGCTCAGGGGTGAAAAAGGGGTGACCTGTCATCGATTATTAAGTACGATAAAAAAAGCTCGGGGCCCGCCTTTTTCTGGGGTTTCTCACAAATCATAGGAATTCCAATGACAGGATCGTCGAGATTCGGTGGAAAAAAAGGTGGTGGAATCGGTTATTGAGGGATAGAGGGATAGAGGGATTGGGGGGAGGGAATACAAAGCCCGTTTTACCCTGAGCTCAGGTAACTCTGGCCACGAAACAAAAGGCGAATGGCCCCGAGAATTGCGAGGGATTGTTCGTACCAGACTAACGAAATTGACTGCCTCGATTTTGATTCTCCTATCTCTCGATTTTCCCGTCCCGATTTATCCATGATATTACATCGGCCGATCAATTATTTTTTATCAGAATAAAGTCCTATAAAACTGTCACGCTCGATTTAATAATCCTCACGTTATTAATTCGCTTACAATGGAAGTCCACGGCAATTAGACTTCCTAGATCGAACTGTAAACGCTTATTATTTTATTATTCACACACGTGCCTTTTCTAATTCATCGAGTACTCTGACTCTGATTTTCCTGTCTCTTGATTCGCCCGTCCTGATTCACCTATCACATTACATCCGATCGGATCAGTTGATTTCCGGTCAATTATTTTTTATTAGAATAAATTCCTATAAAACTGTCACGCGTGATTTCACGATCCTCCACGAGTACAATTCATCTACACTCGAAGATCATGGCAATTAGACTTGAATAATAATTAGGATAAATTGGATGTAGATGTAAGTGATATATCTTAATTACACATCGACGCATTAGTTGAAATTTAATTTTTCACTGAATACAGCAATTATGAATTTTACAGAATGTCATCTTATTATGTATTAATAAAGATCAGTTTCTGTGCTTTTTATTTAAATTTTTCGTGGGTGTTTTCATGTTTTGCCCTTAGATGGACGAATACTCATATATTTCCTATACACTTCCATTAATATAATACTGCGTGTATAGTAATTTAGCTTGAATTGACACTTCGTTTTCAATTACAAAAATAATCAAGTTTTTAATTGATTTTCACTAAGCTGGATTGTTTCACTTTGAAAGAATTAAGGTATTAACTGCGGGTTTATTAATACGTTACTTCTCACGGTAAACTATCACGTTGCTTTCATTGTATTAAAATACCATTTTTTAATCAAAATAAACTGGTTGAAGATTGGAAGAAAATATGGCATTATTGCACCTGTTCGAAGTAATTTAATGTGAAAGTTATTAGTACAACTTTCAGTTAATTGTTTTTGCAATTTTGATTGAAGATATAACTTTCAACGAGAGAATTTATATTTTTGTAGTGACCATTAATTTTCAGTTACTCATAAGTAATCAAATTTTCTATAAACTGTATGTTTAGTTGTTTTTGACAAGGATATTAGAACAGTTTATTTTGAAAGTTTATTTTTCAAGATAAACGGCTCATGTATGCTTTTTAACAACAAATGTTATTTAAAATACAATTGCAGTCAGCGGGTTAATTGAAAAATCTAAATCGAATATAATCTTCCGCTACAGATTGATATTTCTTGTTTATAGTTTAGTTATTTAGTTATTATATTAAAATTCAAAGAAAAAATTGACATACCTCTTTCGAAAACGGTGGTTGATATGTATGCGAGTTTTCTTTAAATATTCTGATGCGATATAAATATAATATTAAGCTGCATATCAAGTGATTTCTAGCTTTATATTTTACACTAGAATTTGACAAACGGTGGTTGAAATTTATGCGAGTTTTTTTTAAATATTCTTATTCAATGTAAATATAATATTAAGTTGCATATCAAGTGATTCCTAGCTTTATATCTTACACTAGAATTTGGCAAATAGAAATCCATCTGAAAGGTCACTGGAAGAAAAAGGATGTAAGTAACTACATTGGAGAAAAATACCAAAGAGATATGAAAGAAACAGGAAAGCCGAGACGATAGCAAGGCAGGAGGTTGAATGATATTTCAATATTTCCAAGCTCCTTGCTCTTTGCTCGCGCATTCCGCAATTCTGTGATTTAAACTAAAAGTAAACACAAAAGTCTTCCTCTTACTTCAAAAGTTAATTGTATTACGTTAAACCATATACTTGGATATTCTATGCTTATCTCTTTCTGATATATCAAAGAATATGAAATGTGTATAAAGTGGTCGGGAGTAAGCAACAAAAAGTGAACGTATCACATACATTTAATAAGAACGAGTACTGATACTGATACGAAACAAATGCAGATAATATACCTTGGTATTTCAATTTATTAACCAATCTGCCCTCAGTATCTAGTACAAACTTATTGTAATTCGGCTATAAATAATATTATACATAATAATTTAATTACAGTAGTATATATCAGTTGTTCAAATATTTTGATAATGAGGTATTTTAATTAGAAAGCAAGCATTAAGTTATTAGCTTGAACCAAAAATTTGTCAATAATTTTTGTGACAATATTCTTATATTGTTCCCCTAACGAAGGAAGACATTCGGACACTTAATGTGAATGTGTAGATATATATTACGTTATCCCAAAAATAATGTTATTTTTGGAATCTAACTCTAAGTGCAACTTTTATCTCATTGTCAGATCAACTACCGGCCATAAGTTGGGATCAGTTACTATCGTTAAGCAAATTATTAAAATTCTTGTCTATAAAATGGAATGGGATACATTTCTTTGGGTATATCTGTAGATTGATGTATGTTGATATTATAAGATAGAAGAGTTGGATATATTTCGTATATTTTATTCTATATTAATTATACATTTCGCTTAATACGCGATTCGTCGAAGTATCCCCCTTTTTTCAATATTGCTATTTTACATATTTTTGACATACCCCAACAAGTTTGTGTAATGTTTCCTGCTGCATAGTTCGCCAACCTTCTTGTACTAAAGTAATTTGTTGTGGGGAAACTAAAAACCGACCGATAGCAATAAACAGACCCGACCGATTTTAAAGGTAACAAAATCTTATTACACCCAGGTGCCAATACAATATGTGTCTGCCTGGCAAGAGAATAGTTTAATATTAATGTTAAAACTATAAAATGGACAAAGGTTTTATATTCTATTTACTTTTAATGTTCATTCTAACGTTTAAAGTACACGTAAATAAGAAACAACATTACTTATGGGATCACCTAATACAAAACTCGAATAATGTAAAATGTACGAAGGTTGAGAGTAAAACCAGAGAGTCGGTGATTTCCAAATTTAGTACAAGAGGACTCTAAGGAAGTTATAATTAGAATTAGTCTACGAGTGAGTTTGGTTAGTATCCTGATAGTAATCAACTGCGACTGTCGTTTTCTCGAACTGCTGATTCAAACGTTACGACTTACGTAAACTTACATTAATTGTGCCACCGAAAATGCATAGTTACCTGATCTTCGAAATTTCGAAGCTTATTTGTAATGGAGTGTAGAAAAAGGAGAAAAACGATGTTATATTATGGAAGCTTCATTGCGAAGATATCCAAGAATATGTACGTACCACTTGTTTGTTAAAATGTTTTAAATAAACAAAGTTATACGTTCTACGATAAGAAGTAGATTCAAGTAATATATAATGTTAAACATAATTTGTAAACCAATTTTAATATTAAATTAAATATACAATTTTAACATAACATATGAGCCGTTATTTTTGTAAGTGGTATAAGTCCGTTTTTTTCATTTGAGTATCGTAACTAATAAAAGAGGATATGAGTGTATCGTAAAAAGTTATGTTTCATTGAGTTTTCATAAAAATTGGACTTATATAACTTTCAAAAATAACGGCTCATATATAACGTATAATAATCATAAGCCAAAAATGAGACATAAAGTGAAGGATGAAGAGGCAGGATTGCTATATGGATAGAAAGAGAGTTTTAGAGCAAAAGTAACTGCGAAACAAAGGACGCAAAGCTAGGGGATAGTTGGGTCGGACGGAGCACATTGAAGACGAATGATCGAAAGAACACAGAGGATATATTTCGATATTTCAGTGATCCGTAGCGACGTATTCCTCTGGTGAACAATGAACAATGCGAGCATTTACATTTTGCCGCGAAACTGAAGATGAAAGAGAGTCAGAGATGGATATTCTCGTTGTACTCTTCCTCTCCTGGTTTCTCTCTGTCTTTCGCGGGAACGAGGTACGCCAGAAACGAGTTGCGAGAATTATGGAAATTTCGGAGTCTACCTAACCCATGCACGTCCTCTTTCTAACGCCGATTACCGTGGTTAATTCCACCGAATATCCAGTAACTATACCGAGTGGTTTCTAGTCGGTGAAAATCCTCTCGTTAGCCGCTGGTCATGGTGTCGTTTGTTCGTTCATTTAACGTGGATGAGTGGAATGTTTAGTCTCGAATCGAACCTTGTTAACCCACTATAGCTCCATGTAACTTTGAAGTCACATACTTGTCTATCAATATCTTTCATTATATTTGATTTTTTTTCGTTGTAATAATGATTATTGTTGGCACATTCAAAGCGTCTTGCATATCCGCCTTCTCTCGCCCCGAGTGATATTCTGTCGTTCAAACAGGTACGCTTGCTGTATCATAATGTAACTTAGTTTATTATTATTTATTACATATAATAAATAATATGGAATATGTATAAGTATATTATTATATATATATTAGTATTATTAAAGTTCACGTATTATAAATCATGCGTCTGCACGTAAACCGACCCGACCACATAAGACCCTCAATAATTACAATATAAAAGTATGGGCAACGATTGTCACCTTTTTCGGCGCGTTTAAATAGTCATTTCGTTACTATTATATTATCACGTAATGTACCTTCCTTAGAATCGCGTTTAACTAGATTTATGTTATACGGTTTCCCCTTTAGACACGAACAAAATTGGGCTGTTGCGGATTAACTTCTGCAACCAGCCACATACCTTACGGGACTATTTAAACGCAATTCCTGTCCTTCATTGGTACCGATGTAAAAACCTTTTTTTAAAATGGAACGTAAATTTTTACCGCCCATTCTACATGAATTACAGCTAGAATAATCTGGATATTGGTTTTTTTCATTTGCCAATGAGGCATGCTCACGGTGAAGTAGTTCAATATTGACTTGTTCGGAAAGTTTTTTTTATTCACCGGACGCAGTTTTTATGGTTGGTACTATGAAAATATATTCTAATTAGTGCTTTTGAACCAGCAATATAAAGTAGCATGTTCGTGTCGGTTTATATGGTACGATTTAAGAGATTTGTTCCAAAAATCGGAATAAGTTAAAGCATAAATGGTTTTCTATGGAACTACTCAATTCTTGGTATTGATTATCATTTTTTTATTACTTTCCCATCGGAGGCTGTAAAATTATAAATGTACGTAAATTCTATACTACTTAGAACTAATTTAGGACTATCCATTTCTTCTTTTTTGTTTTTTGTTTTGCGACGATTCTCAGCGAATTAGACATCTGTCATTTTCTGCGTTTATTAGATTTTTATTCTATTATACTATGCAGTGAACATTATAAAATCATAGATGCTCGCATTTTTCCTAGAACTTGATGAAAACTAATTCCGCCGGCTTTTAATAATATTATTACTAAATATACAGGCCACCATAATAATAGAATAGTATTATTTAAAATCAGAGGAAAAGGCAGTTTTCACCGTTGATGCTATAAAAATACATTATTGGAATAATAGATTTGAAGGATTTTCGAGCAGTGAAAAATGAAGGGCCTTGAATAAACTATGACTCCGGAACCAGTTGAGCTATCAGGTCCATTTCCTCTTTTGGTTATATTTTCACTCTTCTACAGGGTGTCCGCGGTAACACTGGCTAGCCGTTTATTTCCTAAAGTACAACATTTTATTTTAGGATAACATTTTTTTTGTCTTTGCCGTCGGCAGTAGTTCGGATTGAATCCCAGTTGCATTTTCCATTTTGCGTTGTCAAGAGTTTTAATTTCTATTCTTCATTTCTCTTTTAGTAGTTCTTGAATCCTTCTTGTTTTTTCTGTATATAATTTTAAAATAAATGTCTTTTGAGTTCGGACGATCCAATTTTATGAAGAAAGTTTGTGTGACATCACCATGTCTTATAAAACTAACACTCTTTGCCGCTTAAAACAGCGACATTTTAATGTGAATAAGATATAATAATAGAATAGTAAGCTTTCGACAAATTGAATTGTGTTCATTTTTTAATAATTCTATTTTATCAACAGTATGACGACAGGGAAACGTAAACAGATAGTAAGCTTTCTAATAATACTGGAAGTTTTATAAACTTTTGTATCGAATAATATTTAAAGTAACGAATAAAATTTGAAGTAAAAAGAATTATTGTCGTAATATATTAATAATATATTAATAAATACAAAACCATAGAATTTTACATTGATTTTATTGTGGCCATTCGGAATTATGAGGTAAAAAGTTCACATTGAACCGAATCAGCTTTTCCATGAATATGTCATTGCATTTCTCATAACGAATTCCAGTTTTGCGTAATGAGCGCAGGAGAATTTTTATCACACCCACACATCTCCATTATTCATACACCGATAAAACAAATGCCTGTTAAATAGACCTTTGACAGACATTCGACATTGTTTTAACGGTTTTTTGCCGTTGAATCCAGCAGGAATTTAAATAAAGATGTAACAATAGTCGGTGCATTATGAACGAAAGTAATAATATAATTAACATACGAAATTCAATCGCACCGTGGAAGTAGACTGCGAAAGTTAATTAAAGTACTTAATTATCAACTAGGATTCATTTCAACAACCAACAAACAGTTTAATTAGAGGAGGGACGTTGGGTTTTCCAATTTTAAATTTCTATACCTCATAGTTACATTGTATTCTCATTTTTTATTGAAAACTGCTCACGGACTTGTAGAATATACTTTTACGTGACAATCGAAGTGAGTTTCTTCTCCGAGTTTTCCAATATTTTCATCGTATCCGGATAGCAATACAAAGAGTAGCCACATGGATGTTTGAAATGAAATATACAGAGGGTTACAAAAGTATTTGATCAGCAGACATTTTCTTCCAATTTTAACACTAGAACTAGCGATTAATATAGTTATTGTCAGTTTTACACATTTATTTATTTATTTATATATAAACTAACCCCCGATGCGCCACGATTTGCCATTCCATTTATGTTCTACCATTATTATTTAATACCATTATTTTTATTCCTTCGATATCATTGTTGGGTCCGCCGTTGTATTCAAATAATAACTTATTTGCGACAGGATAATATGACGTCACACACGTGTGACTGTAGCCGAATTTCATTTATTGTTAAATAAATAATAACGCTAATGAATAATAATAATAAATAATAACACAGTTGTGCCGGTAATTAAGAAAGTACTTTTACGGGAGGAACGATTGAAAGCTTTTAAGGTTATAAATGGATACAATGTTCTCATCTAGAATCTATTTATATCACAGGAATAATAGAAGTTTTACATATTAATCGGAATTCGAAATATACACATTCATTTTAAGGGGCATATAAAGATAAAAAGTGTCTTTCAGACCACTTTCATAATCGGCGACATATTCATCAAATTTAAATCGTATATAACAACGAATCTGCAGCATATTTTACGGAAATTCCAAAAATAAAGCATGGTCTGTGGTGGTTATTTGATTTTCGCGACGTGGGAACGAACGTGTCAATATAAAAAGCTAAAAGAAGAACTCAAATTGGTCGGCTGTAGTACCTTTTTGCCATTTCCTTTTGATATATTACCATAGAATAGATTTCTAACATATCCGAAATGTAATGGGACGAGGTGGCAATGGCCGATTACCTTTGTGTGTCACGGTATGTGTAATGGATTTTCTTTGTTTCTTCGAAAAACCAGGCTGAGTCTTCCATCTGTGATACACGGACCACTGCAACGCGTAGCACCCTGCCACACGTTTGCTTTATTTTCCTCCTAAAAGTGGCTGTACCAACGTTGCCGCAGCTTTCGACGAATTTATTGAATCCCCTCTTTGTTCGGGCTACGGGAAAGCTTTGGCTTTGTAAGAAGAAATAGTTTTCGTTCGTGAGTTTCGAAAAAGCTTTTGAAAAAATTCAATTTATATCCATGCTTTTAGAAAAACTGTTTCGGCTGCGTGATCATTCTGAAATCTAGGACACTGTTTAAAATATTGACTTTTTATTACGTTCGTAATGTTTTTTGGCTTTCGAATAACACTTCGTACTTGTTGAATTTTGTATGGTATTTTTTCAATATTTATTTAGTGGAATAATGAAATGAACAATCTGTTTGTATGGGTGGAGAGGTGATTGCGGAAAGTTTGTAATGATTGGCACTTGTATTATTTTTCGTTGAAGTGCTGTTAAAATAGCAATATGAATCAAAATGTTCGTTTCTGTTTACACGGTAAAAATGGAGAAATTGCTTACAAAAACCGAATTAAAAGTATAAATATTCGTTATCTTATTATCTTCATATTATTATTTAATTACTGGTATTTATAATACTTTTATTCTACTATTTTTCCATCAAAACCCGCAAAACCATTTAAAAATAATTTGAAACTAATACTTTCTTCGGTATTTGGTGACGATTGTTTGCAAATTATACAAAGGGTCTAGCCGGGTAAGGTAGTCAAAAGTGCCCCTAAACCAAATTGGACTTGCGATAGGTCATTCGATAGCTTATAAAAAAAAACAATCTGTGCCAAGTTTCAACTTTGTATCTCGACTAGGGGGGGAGTAAAGGGCAAAAATCGAAAATCACGTTTTTGCCCAATTTCTTCGAACTCAGTAAATGAAAAATTTTGAAAAAAATCAGGAACACTTCAGTGAGTAAGGTACATATCATCGAATTTTTTCAGATTTTAATGTTGCAAATCCCAGCTGTGAAAAATAAAAAACGCAAAAAAAGCCGAAAAATGCCGATTTTGTATTGAATGAGTCCCGGATCAGCGTTTATATTTTTTTAGTAAATGTACCTTACTCACTGAAGTGTTCCTGATTTTTTTCAAAATTTTTCATTTACTGAGTTCGAAGAAATTGAGCAAAAACGTGATTTTCGATTTTTGCCCTTTACTCCCCCCCTAGTCGAGATACAAAGTTGAAACTTGGCACAGATTGTTTTTTTTATAAGTTATCGAATGACCAATCGCAAGTCCAATTTGGTTTAGGGGCACTTTTGACTACCTTACCCGGCTAGACCCTTTGTCAGTTTCCGTTTATTACAATTTAACTATATTACACTGTGCATTGACGGTTTCAGTAACATATAAGCGCGCTATTTGTCCAGAACTTGTTGAAAACTAATTAATTCAATTAAGTTTTTAATAGTAGTTCTCAGTAATACATGTAATTTGCTTTCAATGAATTCTAATTAGAACAACAGGAAGTTGATTTCGTTGTCTCGAGGAGTGAAAATAGCCATTGTTCCTTTGTTATCCGCCGTATCCCCGTAGAAAATTGTAGGCGATAAAATGTACACCGTTGAATTTCAGGGAATCCCTTGGGACAATTAATCGGTCTTGTTACTATCTACGGAATCACGGATATTTATAGTTGTACCGATTCTAATGCAAATGAACGAACAGCCTGGGCGGTCTCGTCTCGCGATAAAGTCGTTTGTCCCGTTTACCGGGTGTTCCAGTTTAAATTATCTAACGCGCTCTTCCTGAACCGATAAACCCACGTAGGAAAACGACCAGTTCAGAAGGGGAATCTTGTTACTGAAAATCTTTCATCCTGGAAAAGAACCTGTCGTAAATATCTACAGAAATTGAGTGAATATACGGAAACTTCTACTCTTATACTTTATTTCTCCATAGATTCTATTACTTTTATGGAAGTTGTTTTTTTTATATATTTTATTATGTTCGTAGACATTGTTTCCGATACATTTTACTATTTTCATGGACGTTGTTTTTCATGTATTTTATTATTTTCAAAGCTGCGTTTTTCATATATTTTATTATTTTATAGACCCTATGTTTTGATATACTAAATTCTTTTCTCAGACGTTAGATTTTCATACATTTTACCAGTTTCATAGACGCTATTCTTTTGCGTATTTTACCATTTTTATGCACATTATTGTGTCACACATTTTATTATTCTATAGATAACTATATAGTAACACTTTTTTGTACATTCGATTTATTTTTGCCAGTAATTCATGTGTTAATAGGAAATGCATAATTGAATTTCTTAGAAGATAATTAAACCTCTTTTTCATAAAACTCTGAGTTTTAGTGACAGGAATTGTGGATTTTACTAAAAGGAAGTTAATTAGTTCGGCTACTCAGAAGTTCGGTTTATACTTCTAGCTGTGCAGGGTTTTCGATTAACTGTTCCTACATCATTAATATTAGATACTTTCCAGTTTTCTTTTGAATTTTCGTGGTTAGTTGTAGCCGTGTGTACGAGAGGCACATTATGGTGTCAATTAACCAGTAAAATAAAATGCCGGTGATTGGAAATGGTAATACGATGAATTTACCTTGAAAAGGGATTACAATAATATTATTTTGCCTTATTAAATGCTTCGTTCGTTTTAACAATTTAATCAGCACAATGGTACAATATCACAAAATCATATTATTAATATCATTGCAATAAAACAATGAGATTTTCAATACTATTACCAATTTGTTTTATTGGTAATGCATTTGTTATCATTTTTACCGGAAATTCAACAAATCCGTTGTTGTAGTATTGCAAAACCTCTGAGTTTGAATAAGATTTCTTCGACGCTTCTTAATTAAATTTTATATTTATTTTACCGTTATATATGATGAGTAATTTTGAGTAAATTTTACGAATGTAATTGCAGAAGTTAATTTCGTCTAGGTATTAGAATTTTACTGTAATTACTTTTTGCATTAAATCTTGTAAAGCCATAACAGCATTCATTTTATCCAGCTCTCCATGAAAACTAATTAAAAACGAATTAATTCAGCTTTAGAACTTCATAAATGTTATCTCATTCCATGTTGATTTATTCCGAGTACTTAAGTTTTATTTCTTCTCATATAATATGTATAATCATTAATTTAATTAACATGACCAAAGGATTACATTTCGCAATCACTTTTTAACGCTTTATTAAAAAGATACGCGATAATATGCTTACAAAACAAATACCTTATGGATGCCCCGTAGACAATTTTAATTTTAAACTTGCGAAGTTTTTTAATTAATAAACAGTGGTAGCCTGAATCTATAATAATATGCGGAAAATATTTCTTGTTTACAATCCATACACACGGCATTCCCAGGGTTACATTTCCCCAGACAATTAAAATCCAATTTTCTGTGTTCCTTTTCTAACTCCTATCCATTCCGCGGAAATTCCATGGGAGTTGCAAGTAAGATATGTGGTTCTTCCTACCGGAAGTTTACGTTCTCCTTCTTCCTCGGGTTCTGTACATCTGGTTGGTTTGTACGCGGCAACTGGCAATTTGAGTTTTTGTTATTTTGTTGTGAAAGGTCACCACCACCAGATCTTTCCCCGTTTTTCGTGCATCCTCTTCCTTTCGAGACGGATCTCTCCTTTTGTTTTCTTCCTTTCCACCTTTTATCTCGCCAGTCATAATTCAGGCTACGCAATTCCAATATGGCCGAACGAATAGATTTTTCTGAAGCGTTTCTGACACAATTACTGTCTTCTTCTTTATATAAATTTTCCCTTGATTTTCTTCGCCGTTTACGATGCAAAACGCGATACCTACGTACGAAATTCGTGATGAGCTCATAAATTAAATGTTTTTTATATCTCATGCTCATTATCCCTGCACATTAAACCTTGTAATTAATTACCCTTTTTTATGTTGTACTTGATTAAAGTAACGGAGAATTTTTAATTAATCTCCCCCTGAAATGAGAAATCCATGCTTTCGAGTATATTTATGAAGATTGACTTCTCGATAAAGCGAAGAAATTAGATATCATTAAGTCTTTAAGGTTTCCCTAGTTTCTCGGTGACTGGAAAATATAAACTTTCGAAAGGGTTTGGTACTCGCGAATCAAAGATTACAATAAATAATAAATTTCCTTCAATATTGACGCACATACCAAGCAGAATAATTTCATATTTAGGAAAAGTTTTGGAACCCTCTTAAGTCAATCCTACTTCTATCAAAGGTTCATTCGCATTATACGATATGCGTTTGCGTATAATAATTTGCATTATGAATGTATTAACATGAAATGTTCAATTTGAATTTGAACAACATGTTCCATCCCATTGTCCAAGTAATTCCGTTCAGGATCAGAGGTAAATTAAACGTAAAGCGTAGGGAAGTTATAAAATCGAAAACAATGCTTATTCTGCATATTTCAAGACTGATTATGGGATTCGCTTTTAGTGATTCATTCTCGTCTATCCCTTCCCCGCACTCCGGCCACCCCCTTCATCATATCCAGAATCCAAGTAATTGTCGAAATCGCGGGGAAGATTGTAGATAATTCATCAGGCGTCGCACGGCAAACTGAAATTCCTTCCTCGTTTTGCGGCAGATAGAAGTTCGCAAACGTTTCTTGCTCGTTGCTTTAATTAGAACGAATTGTTGACAATGTAAAGTAACTATGTCTCTCCTCTGAAAGATATAATTCATGCTTTCCTCGTCCACTTTAAAAGTGGCTTCGATTTGACGTTTCACGCTTTGTTTCATCCATCCGTCTCTTTTTAAGAAATACGGAGGATCGAGAAACAGATTTTGCACTTAACTAATCCTCTTCAACTTGCATTAAGCTATTTAGGAAATTCTTTCCCATCTGTCATTTAACTACTACCGAACTTATATTCGGTTATATTTTCACAATTATTTATATATAAACTGTGGCTGGGGGATCCGAGTTTATTAATGGATTGAATTATATGCGTCACGTATATCAAATAAAAATTTGTAAAATCTCAAATAACGAGTCGTTGGATATTTGAATAATCTTATTAAAAAGTGTAGACCAGTCGACCGCTTTGGTAGTTTCAGTGTTAATATTAGAGCCATTTTCCCTGTTTTATTGTAATAAAGTAAATTCCATGTTTCGTTAGAAAATGAAGTTTATTGAAAGTTGTGATAAATGCATTCTTGTTATTCCTTTTATTAATTTAACTTGATAGATATAGCTAGTATTAATTTGGTTGCATGAACCTTTTTAATTCTTTGGATGTTTATATTAGAAAATGGCTTTATGTTAACCCTTTCACTGCGGGGTGTTCCACCAAAAAACCAATAACATCGTAAAATGCGATATTCGTGCGATAGTAGTTGACACTAAATTGCGTCGATAAAAATAAGAAAAATGAAGGAGTTATTGCAATTCAGATATTTGATCGGTTGTCATATGACACTTAACAGAATGTTCCACACTCTATTAATTTACTGAAAAGTAAATGCATAGTACCGAACAAAATTTACTGCTCATATATATACGTCTTTCGTTACATATTGTTTATATCATTAAAAACTTCTTCGAAATTGTTATGTCAAATTGAAGGTATTTCAGTTTCAGAATTATTACAATATTTTTACACGAGTTTGCACAGTTATCTAGTCATGGAATTCATACATATGTAGAATCAAGCGAAATTTGAAAATATGGTGTTCACGTGAAAAATTTACTATACCTATCAACCCTTTCCATTTTTATGAATTTTTTCGTAAACCTTTTTCCTCTCACGTTTTTTTCCCCTTTGTTCTTTTTATAGCAACATGCTGTAGGTGGCAGTGCTGGTTACATGCTCGGTGGAGTACATTGAGTATGTAAATGTAATGAAAAGTTATTATAATATTAAGCGGTTGAATTTCGGCTGGTTGACAGAGTTATATGTTATTCATAAGATTTCAAACGGGCTATCAGATGATCTCAGTGATTCTGGGCCCTCGGCCCCTATATGGGTCCCAATATAAAATCCAGTCAACCATATCTGGATAATTAAACTCACGCGGAATACGAATCTGTAATGAAAAATGGGGGTACCAATTTAAAAATGTTGACTTGGATCCCATAAGACCCATATAGGGACCGAGGGCCCACAATCAATGAGTTCATCTGATAGTCTGATTGAAATCTTAAATCTTTGCGGTTTAATGTTTTCTACGAAAATGCTTCCCCTATGAGATATTTGGCCGTTTCCAGACTTTTCAAACACCCTGTATAAGTAATTAAAACTTACCAACAAAACTAGAACTATAAATTCGGCTTAATTATGAAACATTACGTATATACAATACTGCAAATGAAAAGTATTAAATATAATTATAATTCTATAATATAATAGAAAGGAATGCAACAATTAAAAGTACATATTTATAGTACAATTCAAATTATAATGGAATAATATGATATAAAACCAAATAATAACACATGAATCGGAAAAATTGTTTTGAAGATCGCAATTAACCTTATTTGTATTTAGGTTTCAGAATATTATTATTTTATTCTATTTTACTATTCTCCATTTTATTATAGTCTATTGTTAAACTTCTAATTACATTAAATGATAGCCTATTTTGATTAAATAAAATTCTTATTACGTATTTTACAATTGTTATTAACTTAACAAATAAACAGGAATAAGATTCACTAATATGAAACATCTTAAATAGCACTCCACTAATCTTATCCTCCTATTGGCATTCGCATTACTAGAATAATCCTTGCTGATTTTTTAAAAACTTGCTGAAACCCGACATTCGCATCGATTAAAAAAGAGCAGGAAGTAATACATCGCCCAGAGATAATGTGTCAAGTAAGAAGTATGTTGAAGCAGAATGAAAAATATATGAATCCCGCCAAAAAATAAAGAACGTCGAATGAGAAGTTTTACCTCATCCTCCATAAATTCTTCATTATCTCTTTCTGGTTACTACCCTTTTTTTATCAATGTCAAACTTCCTTGCAAATAGCAGTTTCGAAAATGATGCCAAAATCAAATCAGCAATTAATTCATTCTTTACAAATGAAACGTCAGATTTTTACGAAAAGGAATATATAAGCTTGTAAAACGTTGAGAAAGAGTTGTAGAAATAAATGGTGTCTACTGCGTAAAATAAAATAAATTTCCAGAATGTTCGGAGTATTTGAATTTGACTTTAAAAGTCCGCATGAACTTTTTCTATTACCTAATAGAATCCTTCTTGTAGATTTTTCAAGTTTCTAGAAACTTCCTCAAACCTGACATTCGTATCGATAAAAAAACAGCAGGATGTAATCCATGGCCCAGAGATAATGTGTCAAGTAAAAAGTATTTTGAAGTGGAATGAAAAATATATGACACGGGACTGCTCTGGTAAAAAGCAAGGGTGTGGAGGGAGGGAGCTCAGCATTAGAGCGTTCTGTAATCCTAACGCCCGGTTCTGCCCGAAGGATTTCGAAGGTAATCCTTGAGTCGGAGTCCTGCTGGAACCCTTCTTCGTCACACGAGCTGAACAATCTTCCGTGCAAGTCCTGCAGAAAACTGTGAGCGTACCTTCTCTGTAAAGGACCTCTCCAGCACCGTAAATCCATTCTCGAACCTGATCCTGATACCAAAGACCAGGACCTTCTTCTTCCAAGTATCTGCATCTAGGAATTGATCCATCATCTTACTTTGTTTACCGGAAACTTTTATATTGATATAATATGCTTGATTTTGTATTAATACAAAATGGGAATCACTGGTGGTTGTCGATGCCAATATTACTAAAATTTGAATCAAATATATCGCTAATGTTCGCAAAATATAACTTCTTCAATACGTAAAAGTTTCAGGGAAAAGTATATGTATCTGTAACAACCGGAGTATACTGAATTGAATTTGACAATTCATTTTCTTAAATCAAGATTATTGTGTTTTGTACTTCTAATTGTAAGTGTGAATACTTTCTGTGGGTGTAAACAAATACTTGCGAAGAACAGAGTACTCTAGGACTACATGATAGGAAAACAATACATGTATTTGCTTAGAACAAACAATAATAGAAAACTATAAATTTGTATTTGGGGTAAACAATGTTTCCTGCTTTTATTTCCGCACAGGTTACTCAATAATATATTATATTTTCGTATTACATGAATATTGCGAATACGTTGGATTCATAAGATGGATCAGAATTCAGCTGGCATTGGCTGATGAGGATTACTCTTAGAACTGAAACGCGTAATCAAATTAGTAATTTGTACAGTGTACATATATTAACTAATGACAGATTTTTTTTTAAAGGAGAATGTTTTTGTTGGAAACGCCTTGACAGAAGTGAATACAAGCAAATGGCGTATATATTAATTAGTAAAATGTTTATTTTAATTGACAAACCAACATTGGTTTGAATAATCTTTCTCTTTGAATAATCCGAAATTTCATATTCCACGACCTAATAGATTCCAGGAGATATTTTCCATGAAGCAGAAGGAGTATGATAGAATTTTGTCCGGATTCAAGATAAAATAAGTCTCATCCTGAGAAAAATAGGCGATGTTCGATCCTCATAGCTGTAGCAATCAGTAAATTTCTTAGAACGGGATACGTGCTGGGATAAGAAAGAAGTCTTTGATACTGGGATCAGGTTCCAAGATGAATTTACGGCATTCTGCCGGTCTTTTTATTCCTTAAGCTCGGTGGAGATAGATATTCTTAATTTTATTTGAGACCCTTTGTTATATGACCACTTTCAGCTTTCTTAACTAGATTTATCGTGGTCCTTATGGGTCGCGTTTCACGCTCAATGCCGAATCCTTCCAAAAATTTATACACTTTTCATGTCAGAAATGAAACGCACGGAAATCGTAATAACTACAAATTATTATATTATATATGAACTTATTGGTTAAATTAGCAAAAACCTGAAGCGATCAACATTATGCTTAACATTGGAAAACTCATAATTACGTATGCATATAAATTGCATATAAATTGAGTTTTCAGTAATGATTGTACTTCGTATAATTGAACAGCAAAAACCATGATAATTGCGATTAACTAAGATGCATGACACTTTAATGGTTAAATTAGCAAAAACCTGAAGCGATCGACATTATGCTTAACATTGGAAAGCTCATAATTTTTGAATGCATATGAATAGAGATTTTAGTAATGATTGTACTTCGTATAATTGAATAGCAAATTCAGCAACTGTGTTAATACAACGACCCAACATTTTTATTCTTTCTCGGCGCTTTGACAGGTCCATTTATCATATGCATTTGTGAATAATGAAACTGATTTTAATTCACGTTGCCAGCGGAATGGCGAAGGTTAGATTAATTCCAGTGCATTTTGGTATTGTTATCTTTGGAGTCCGGTATTATTAAATTATAGCCGACATCAAAAATTCAACATTGTGCCGAAATCCGCTAAATGGGTGATAATCTTGATTTAATGCTTTTAATGAAATGCAGGTAGGATTCATTATGAAGCACATGAATAAAATATAATGTTTGCATGACATTGCGGAGAAGTCTATTGTTGTTGTTCATTATACGCTTTTCAATAATTATTCATTATCGCACTTTTTAATTTCAAAGAAGTCACCGGAAATGACGATTTTGGACGTTTCCCCTTGATATATTATACGTTTAAATAATCCAGATATCTGCAATATTACTTGTATAATTAATTATTGTTATCAAAAAATATGATTGATTATTAATTCTGGCTTACAAGAGAAAACAAATTTCTGCACAACACTGACGTATAATCAGTATTAAAAATAAAATTAACAAATGTAATTGATTGTATTATTAATCCTGGGTTAGACGCGAGTATAAATTGTACAAATAAAGTGCATGCCAACGACAAATTATTGTCATTAAAATAGACTTAAAAAATATAGTTTAATATTAACTCTGGGTTGCAAAGAAAACAAATGCTGTAAAGGAAGCGTACAACAATGAGAAATTAATAATTTGGCTTTTGATCGAACAGCCGCATTTATACATTAGACTTTAATATTACAATTAAATGGTCGCTTTTCGATGTTACTAAATTATGATAATTGATTTCGTTTGATCTTTTTATTAATTCATCAATTTTCATTAATTACAATGTTAAGCATAATGTTCATCGCTTTCTGTGTTTGCCAATTTAACCAATAAATTAGCGTGTTTCTGTTTCTGATGTGAAAGGTGTATTCATGTTTTTGGGATTCGACATTTAATGTAAAACACAACCTATAAGAGCCACGGTACATGTACAATGAATCACAACATTGTTTGCACGCGCGAGAAGTTAACAGGAATATGGAAAAGAAAACGATGATAAAAGAACTTTCAGCATTTTTATTCAAAAACCATAACCTAATATTTAGTCTTTCAACTTCTAAAACTATATAAAATGCAGTGAAATTATCATTGATGGTTTTCAAAAAAACGGAGTGCAGCAATTCCTTGCACTAATTCAGGTAACAAAATAAATAGCACACGTACCATATTTTACGAAAAACAATGAAACTACCCAATTCCGATTTTCTTATATTTTCCTCTATTGTTTCGTGGACTCAGTATAAGTCATTATAACGTTCAATTAAGATCAGAGTGAACAGTTTGTAGAATTTAGTAAAACAGCATAAAATAGTGGTCGTTTGGTGTAGTTAAAAAAGTAGAAAGAGGTAATATAACAAAATTGATTTCATTCAAGCTTATTAATTTATCATTCCTGGACAGCTCACTATGAAATTCATTTTCTCCACAATTATTTAGATGAACTATTATGTACCAGTCACAGAACACGTTTATTCGTTTTGTTTTATCCTTTTAATAAAATTGATTTCATTCAATCTGATTAATATATCATTCCTGTACAGTTCACTATAAAATGCATTTTCTCCACAATTATTTAGATTAACTATAAAATTATCATTCATCTTATTCTATCCTTTTAACAAAATTGATTTCATTCAGTGTTATTAATTCATCATTCCTGGACAGCTGACTATGAATTCATTTTCTCTACAATTATTTAGTACCAGTGACAGAACACGTTCATCGGTTGAATTATCATTCGTCTTATTTTATACTTTTAATAAAACACGTCGGTTCCGATGTCTCTTGCACGGTTCGCTTCCAAGTGTCTTGGGTATAATTTTCCGAGCTCAAATAGAGTTCAGCAGGAATGGCGGTGAGTTTTCTCGGTTCTCCTTGCAAAGTGTCCTCGAAGTGCATGGCTATTCAACGTCTTTTCTCATTTTCTCCGGATCTGTTGAAGCTCGGTGGTAAGCAACCGATAATCTCGTGAAATCGAGCCCCCCGGGCTGGATGAGGAAAAAGAGAAGTTGCCCGATTTCTCCTCGTGTTCATCTTGCCCTTTAAAAATTAACCCTCCGATGGTCCACGAGGAACGAAGGAGAACACCTAACCTAGACTGGGAAGTAAAGGGTGCGAAAGAGAGAGAAATATTCGACGATAATTTCTCGTTGTACCTGACCAACCCATTATGTTCTAAGTGCGTCTTTAAGTGAACTTCAGGAAAAATGAGATTTACATGAGGTGCACTTGGGACTGGGAATTTGTGGATGAAAAAAGAAATGCCTGAGAATTGTATTATAAAATTAGATAACTAAACTTACGACATTAGGGTTTTACAATCTTTTCTTTCTTTTGGCGTAGTCAATATTTATTTGTAGATGTAGTGTAACAAAAAGAGTAACAAAAACATCTTGTGAAGTGAAACCTGAATTTTTACTGAGTTTTTGTAAAAAAATTCTATTATAGAGTACCCAATTGTTATTTGCAATGTCCTTTATAATTATTTACATTTATCTTTTCTGTTAATCAAGAAGCATTGTTTACGAAAGAAGTAATATTTCATGTAGTGCAATAAGCGTGAATTGTATGACTTTCCTCGCAAAATAATGAAATGTTTTTATAATTATTTAAGAATACAAAGTAGCAGAGCTTATTTATGCTTATTTAATATAACACTTTAATTTAGTTCAAAACCACCGATTTTTAAATCTTTCTGACTATGAAATGAGCCGGCATTGTTACGAATAATCAACTATTTTTTGTTAAATACGGTTTTATTATACCATGTTACTAATTATTTATATAATTGATACTTTTTTTAGATACTACCTGAAAAGGAACTCTATCATATTGCAACATATTTAATAATATTAATGAAAGTAATATTCAGCCACATTTTTCTGTTTTCATAATCTTAGAATTTTTATTTTCAATATCGGGATATTATTTCTTACATTTTATGTCGTCGGTCACCGATAACCGACAAGTCGCTTAACGTGTTAATATTCGAGAGGCGATGGTGGTAAACGAAGCATTCGGTATCCGGCGCTTCACGATTGTGGACAATCGATAATCTCATGGTGAGAGATCGAGGAGGTACGAGAGAAGTCTAGACTCTCGTCTGGAGCTTTAAAAATTAACTCTGGACTCTCGTGAGGGATTGCGAGGAATGGCAGGGGTAAAGAGATACAGAAATGCTAGTCGATGTCACCAACGATTTTCCAGCAATCCGGGTTGGAAAACTCTTGGAGACTTTTCGTCCCTGTTCTACCTTAGTTTTCGTATGTTTTCCTTTTCCATTCGGCCTTATAGTGTTTACTCGCTCGTCGAAGGTTCGTTCGTGAACGCCGTAAATCTTGCAACGAATCGCCTCCTTTCGTGCCTTTTTATTCTTCTGTTTTTTCTCTCTCTCTCTCCCTCCCGTCCCGTGTACCGCTGGAAAAAAAGGTGAAATTCGTAAAAGTGTCTCGGGGATAAAGAAACCTGCATCGGGAACATCCAGACCAATTGGTTGCCAGTTTATATCTCACGCTAGACTTCCTATGGCTATTCAGCTATCGATTTCATCGAATTACGGTCTCCGAATTACAAATTGAAATTCTCTACTCTTTTCAATGAATTTCTTTAGAATCTCACGCGTCATTGATTGCGTATTAATGATCAGTTTCATTCTACCATTCAATCTGTATTTTATACTACCGACTATATTCTGATTCTCTAATGCGTTCCCAGCCAGACCGATTTTCGGTGACTTTCCGTTCACGCCGCGTGGGTCGTATACACTCCACTGTTTAAGAAAAAGTTGTGATACTGATATATACTACAAAACAAAGCAAAAATGTTTGTTTCCGCACATTATTGTCGTAATTTATGTAAAAGAAAGGAAAGTGTTTGTTATAAGATTAAATTTGTTATAAAACTAACAACGAAAATATCAAACGGCTTGAACGAAAAGTTCATAGTGGGGCGTATGGAACCTACGTGGCAGCATGCCAAAATCCGTGTTATACAATACCTCGCGATATGTTTCCGTAACGTCTACAGTGAGTCACAAAATGATTGGCATAAACAGGAACTTAACGGAAATATGAAAAATAAGAAGGTAATAAAAGAATTTTGAATACTCTTTATTTAA
Organism: Nysson spinosus; assembly: GCA_910591585.2. Classification (NCBI taxonomy): domain Eukaryota; kingdom Metazoa; phylum Arthropoda; class Insecta; order Hymenoptera; family Crabronidae; genus Nysson; species Nysson spinosus. Next base: position 1,360,399 of record OU342835.1, read on the forward strand.
ATTACATAATACTTCAACATTGTACTAATAAAATTATGAAAAGGAACTATAATATTTTACGAAGTATAACGATTTCTTGCCTTAAATTAGATGACAAAATTATTGTTCATGTACTTGTATTAAGTATATGACATCTAGAAATAAAACTGTTTAGGTTTTACTGCTCTGCAGTACATGGTTTACTTTACTTCGTTATCGTAACGTTACAAATATTGAAAATTTGACAAATATTATATATTTGATTCGTGTTTTAGTAATATTGGCATCCGTGGTCACCGGTGACCGCCATGGCGTTCATTATTATTCATTATTATCGTTAAAAAAGGCCAGAGAGTTTTGCAAACTGTTTCGTGCGTAGAACAGCTGTTTCAAATAATTAAAAATAGTATGCTTTATCAATTGACAATGATCTCTTCATGAATGATTCAAACATATATGTATCTATAATTAATCTTTTGAATAACAAACCCCGTCCCGTTCTGTAAAAAAGGCTCTTACTTATTGTTAGAGATTTAAAAATGCTCCAGTTAAAGAGCAAGCAATATCATATTTCTCACGTCCCATGCCGGAAGAACATATTTGATATTACTCGGCATACAATAGTCGTGTTATCAATTCAGCACAGAGGAAAAATTCCCTTTTGCCACCAGGGAGTAAGTTCTCCGAGGTGGAGCAATGAATAATCGGAGTACATTCGCGCGAATATATTCCCGCATAAAGTATAGGAACGACACGAATATATATCTGTCGTCTTCCCTGACTGTTCCTAGAGGTTTCCAGGTGGTTTCGAGGAACAGTGTTTTGCCCGGTGCTAGCTCCAGACTACATTCACTTTCGAGGGTTATCAGGAGGTCCCCTGGGAGCGAGGGCCGCTTTGTCCAGCGACTCCCATATTTCAAGGGACCTCGTTGAAAAGCCTGTACTCTACGTGAAGTACCTGTACTGTCCACCATCCTGCGTACGCTTGGTCAACCAAACATGGACCCTAGATGTTCTACCATTGACAAATCACTCGAGTCCATTCTAATCTTGACCCTTTTTTTACCTGCTACTAGAATTGTTACTTCCATTCCACTTCCGGCCGGATTTTGTCTCTTCCTCCTGTATCATTTGCCGGGCTCATAGCATTTAAATCTCTCTTCGGAATAATGGTTTTTCGAGTAAGAAAATCAATGACGCAATCGTGAAATGAAATTGAATCGGATAAAGTGAATTGAATTTGATATTGAATAATGAAATGGGAGTTTATTGATAATTTTCCTCGGGGAATCTGTTACACATTTTCGATGTTTTAAATGATGTGGGTGTCATTACTTGGAATTACGATCGGTGAATAATGTATTGATGATTCGTATTGATGCGATCGCAGGGTTTTTAAAATAAATGAGGTTATCTATAATTTAATGCAATATTATAGTAGCACGGTTATTGAGTTTGACACGTGATGATTGAAACTGAAAGGCACTCTTTGGAAAATATATTTAGCGGTAATTACAAAATTGAATTAGAAGTGGGAAAATGATGAGCACTGATAAAACGTATAAACTGGTGCTGAATTTCTGAAAATTATTTATCGTGCTACTGAATACTGAATTTTCGATTATTATGCGCCTATCTAGGAATTATTACAATATTAAATCATGGGTATATTAATAACTGAGCGTATTGAAATATAAATTAGTACGTTAATAACCTCATCTAGGCGAACTTTGCAGTGATTAATCACGATATTCTTTGAAGCATTTTTTTATTAGGTCGACATTGTTTTTGTAATAATCGTTTCGCAAATCACTACGGAAATGCAACAATTTATATAATAAAAAATCTGTGCAGAATACCCACATTTTAACGGAAAAATACAGCGAAGGAGAAACTAATAATATTTTCCTCATTCCTTTAAAATATATGAGAAACTATTTCATCCTAACTTCAAATTGCACAAGGGATGTTTATTCCAGCTTAGAACCACAATATTAATACTCGTGAATGAAAATGGCCATTCGTATTAATCCGTCTTTCCTTTTCGCCTCACCATGAATTTTCCTTGTTACGCAGGACGCAAAGGAAATTACATTTTCTGGCAGAACGTTGAAGAGAAGGGAAAAATAGAGGAATAATTGTACGGGCAGCCAATACAACTTCAAACATTTCATCATTCCACTGCGTACCGGTTTCTGCGCTTTCCTTCCTCGAAATTCACTGTCATAATTTTGAATTCCAACGGCCGTATAATCGTCGACTGTAACAACGATGCAGGATAATAAATATTATTCCCGGCTGGTAAAAGCTTTTCTCACAGAAAATCAGCGATGCGTTTATCACTGTTTGTTCACGCACAATACGCCGAAAACTGGCACCAGGCCGAGTTTGTTTTCTTTCATTCCCCATAAATCGTGCACGATCGATCGCTCGATCATAATTGAACGCGAGAAATGCTGGTTTTATTGCAAACTCCTCTTTTTCCTCATTTTTAGTTTTTCGTTCTGTGATATGCATGTGCAACGTGCATAGATGATTAGCTAAATTGATTTCATTAAATAAAGTGTGCGCGAGTCTCAATTATCTAGGTGAGATTATTCAAGAGAATGTTGGTGTTACACGCATAATGAATATTAAACTTAATTTTTGGAATGTATACAAATTATTATACGAAGTGTACAATTTATCTTCTTTCCTTCATTAGCGTGGAAAACAGGGAAAATTCGGCTAGTTATGAAACTGATTGTATTACAATTTAACGTAAATGTAAAATTATTATGAAATCTAATATTGGGACAATAATATTTGGCTTCGTTAACCTCATCAAAAGAAGTTGCTTTTTATCTAATTAGTTTGCACTATATATAGAAATGATTACATAATGTATGATAGAAGATATTGTCTTATATACATTTTATAGCTTTCGTTTCTCCAAAGAAATAATAATTACTTAATTATTCGGCGCTGATTATCCATATAAAATATACCCTTCTTATTATTATACTTTCAAGAATATGCATTACATTATCCTTCTAATTAAATTTCGGAAGAACAGTTTGGCACGTTGAATACTGTGGGGGACTCTGGTGACCATCGGTGCCAATAATTTAAAATCTCGAATCCATTATATCGCCAATATTCGTCAATTTTTCAATATTTTTAACGTTACGATAACGCTGTAAAGTGAAACGTGTGCTAGACCGCTTAAACAGTTTTATTTCAGGACGTTATATAGCTCTAGCTTAGATATAACGTCTAAAAATGACATTTTTAAGCGTTCTACTGTATATTGGTTATTCTACAAAGTTATCGTAGCGTTAAAAATATGGAGAATTTTACGAATATTAGCGATATATTTGATTCGAGTTTTAATAATATTGGCACTGGCGGTTACTGGTGACCACTATGGCGTTCAACGTGTTAACAGAATCCAAGAGAATTTAATCTTCGATGGCGAAAGGAGTGGCGCGTTGTGGTATCTTCGTTTATAAAATTTACGAATTTACTTAGAAACCTGAAACTGTAGTATAACGAAATGGAAGTTCGGCGAAAGGTGTTTTGCAACCTAACCACGTGTTAGCTTAACTTAACCCGAGGAAGTAATTAAGTCTGGTAGTTTCTTATAAAGTTTAAATCCCTACTTTTAAAGATGGAATAAGAGAGGAGGACTACTTAATTCAGAAGGGTACGGAATTGAAGAGGCCAGGGAAAGAATAGGGAAACCGGTCCTTTCGCCGAAGATTACCTTTGCAGAAAATCGTTATTAGAGCTTATGTTTTGCAATTAACGTTTCAAGATTCAGCTTCCGCAGTGTAATTTGAACTTCTTGCAAAACATTGAACGCTCGAAGACAAACATTTATAAGAATTTAAAATGCCACCATCGATATTTTATCACATAACGATCAGACACAGATTTTTATTGATTCTTATTGATGATTACTTAATTTATTACATGAATATTATATTACATTTTATTACAATTTATTTTTTACTATGTTTTCGATATATACTTGCTTACCTGGTTCTGATAAACAAACAAATTTCTGAAATAGTTAGAAATCTATTTTGAATCTGAAATTATCTGAGATTATCTGAAATCATAAGTGTTTGTGGATGTGAAATGTATTTTTCTGAAATCTAATAATAATTATATAAATAAACACACAAAATCTGAGATATTACGTCATCTCTTGGAAGATATCTTAAGTTGTATTTAATCAGAGTGAACCGGGTGAAGATTATCAATTCTATAAATCCGCAGTGCGCCCGGATATTATCCGTTTTCGGTGACGCGTTATCTTTTCCTTGGCAGTAATTTCACGGCAAGGTGCTTCTAATTAGAATTTCTACAATTACTCGTGCTAGTGTCATAACTCGGGGGGGGGGGGGGGGGGTGTCGTTTAAGAGGAATCAACACAGAAACTTTGGAAACTCGATAAGGCGAGAGCTGCTAAGAGATAATTATTACTCACCACGATTTTCGGTAGCAGTTTGCAATTCTCTTAATAAAACAATGTTTAATTATAAATATTTGCGCCGGTACTTCTCTTGAGTTTCAAGAGACAAGGTTGCTCTGTAAATCCTTGTCACTTGTAATATCACTAACTCCCTAAACAGAGCGACACAATTATACTGTCATCTTCAACTTACGTCTTTATTTATGTTCAATGGATAATATGTTGAATAGATATAACTGTAATATTATGATTATGTTACATCATTAAATATTAGAGTACAACTCATTAAATATACATATAACAAATAACCGTTTCTTTTTATTAGATATAAACACAATAATAACATTCTGGAATTCTTTGGTTTTTCTGTTTTTGATGAACAGAACAACTGACACCGTGGCAGCCATGTGCAAATCTTTTCCGCACATGCGCCTAATCGTCTATAACATGCTCAACTGTAAATGTATTTATTTGTAAAAATTTGCATTGCATTTTCTCAAAATACAAATAAGCCTGCACACAAACGATCGATAGTAAAAAGTTTTGTAGTTTTTATAATAAAATAGCCCGGCGGAAGGAGAAAATGTATTCCAAACTGGAATACCCCCATAAGACCATTTTAGTTTTACATTTGCAATCCAAGTGAATTTAACAAGCTATTAATACTGAATAACCTAAAATAATAGGGGAATTTGATCATAAGGAGGTGCATACAAATCCAGAGAAAAAACCCAGCTCACCTCTATTTTAATAAAACTTCCGTGAAAAGTAGCCGTTTTAAAGGCAATTAATCGATTCGCGGGTAAATGGCCGGGCGATTCCAGCTTCCGATTATAATCAGCGGAAATCTGTGCGACGAATGTATTTTTGCTGTTGTAAGTTATGCAAAATCGATAGTTCATTTCGTTGTCGGCTGAAGGATGGTCATCGCAAAACATAGTGTCTGGGATGGGATAGGACGGATAGTGTAAAGAGAGAAAGGTAAAAGTGGCTGAGTACGTGACACCGGAGAGAGAGAGAGAGAGGGGGGGGGGGGGGGGAGAATGGTGTAAATTAAAGGTTACCGTAATTGCATGAAATATGATATTAGATCCAATGTAATATTGTCCGATAACGACAACGAGTTGCATGCCCGACTATTAATACGTGTCTTAGTTAAATCGCATAATCGAATGTGCATACAAACATCCCTGAAAATCATGAAAATCGGCCGTGTTGCGTTTCTATTAATTGGCTACGGATGTAATTAATGCATGTCCGACGAAACGCTGATAAGCAAAACTGGATTTTAAGTAACCGTTTGATTTATTCCGAAATTCAGAACGGTGATTTTTGGTTCGGTGTATAAGGGAATCATTTTCAATAATGATTTTATGTATTGTAATTTTAGCTTGTTTGGTTTCGAGAATGGGATTACGTGGTTTCAATATGTTGCTTGAAATATTCAATCATTTTAACCTTCGATATTTTATGTTTAATCGCGTGGATTAATATTATTGCTACAAAGGTCAAAAACTCATTGATTGATTTTCGAGATATTAATACGCATTATGGTAAGAATTCAATGTTATATTATATATTGCGAATGGATTTAGAAAAATGCATACAGTGAGGTTTGAAAAGTTCGAATGGTGAGAATCTTTAGAAGCAGAGTACAAAGAGTATTCATGAACGTCTATTCTTCCCTGAGGCCTGTTTCAATTTTATTATGAAATTTTTATTTCTATTCGCGAGTGAATGGATGGTAAATGAATTATGTGATGTAATTTAACTAGGCCTTTTGTTGTTATCTCATTATGATTGCTAATAATATATTCGAATATATAATAATATAACTACATTATGGAAAAGAATTTTTTAAATATTTTCAATACTTAAATAAATGCTTTACGAAAGTAATTATGCAAGACCCGAAGACTGCACCTCACCGTAACTCCGCCCCATAAATTAATTTTCAATTTTCCAAGCAGATTAATTATATTCCATCAACCGAGTTCAAATTCAGCTTCAAAGGGTCTAGCCGGGTAAGGTAGTCAAAAATGCCCCTAAACCAAATTGGACTTGCGATAGGTCATTCGATAGCTTATCAAAAAAAAACAATCTGTGCCAAGTTTCAACTTTGTATCTCGACTGGGGGGGAAGTACAGGGCAAAAATCGAAAATCACGTTTTTGCCCAATTTCTTCGAACTCAGTAAATGAAAAATTCTGAAAAAAATCAGGAACACTTCGGTGAGTAAGGTACATATTATGGAATTTTTTCAGATTTTAATGTTGCAAATCCCAGCAGTGAAAAATAAAAAACGCAAATAAAAGCCGAAAAATGCCGATTTTGTATTGAAGGAGTCCCGGATCAGCGTTTATATTTTTTGAGTAAATGTGTATTATTAATACTATTGCTCTCAATTTTTTTTAGATTTTTTGTTAAGGTGCGCCGTAGTTAAAAAAAATAAAAACCGGTTTTTTCGGCGTTTTTGCGTGTTAGATTGACTTATAGGGCGAACTTTCGTATTATTCTCTATTAAATAAGTGTTTGTGCAGTAATCAATGTTCTTGCATCCGGCAAAGCAATATAGGAATTAAGGAAACTAACGAAATAGAGAAAATTGGAATTACTGTGGTATTAGAGCCTAGAGCGTAAAGACTATTTTCAAGTGGTTCGGTTGTTATATAGTTAAAAGTTAAGAAAATGAAAAAAAAAAATTAACCTAAGTGGGATGCGAACCTACAAAAAAAGTCCGCAGGGTTACAACAGCCTGACGCTTGGACCACGGGACCACCGAACCACTTGAAAATAGTCTTTACGCTCTAGGCTCTAATACCACAGTAATTCCAATTTTCTCTATTTCGTTAGTTTCCTTAATTCCTATATTGCTTTGCCGGATGCAAGAACATTGATTACTGCACAAACACTTATTTAATAGAGAATAATACGAAAGTTCGCCCTATAAGTCAATCTAACACGCAAAAACGCCGAAAAAACCGGTTTTTATTTTTTTTAACTACGGCGCACCTTAACAAAAAATCTAAAAAAAATTGAGAGCAATAGTATTAATAATACACATTTACTCAAAAAATATAAACGCTGATCCGGGACTCCTTCAATACAAAATCGGCATTTTTCGGCTTTTATTTGCGTTTTTTATTTTTCACTGCTGGGATTTGCAACATTAAAATCTGAAAAAATTCCATAATATGTACCTTACTCACCGAAGTGTTCCTGATTTTTTTCAGAATTTTTCATTTACTGAGTTCGAAGAAATTGGGCAAAAACGTGATTTTCGATTTTTGCCCTTTACTCCCCCCCCAGTCGAGATACAAAGTTGAAACTTGGCACAGATTGTTTTTTTTTGATAAGCTATCGAATGACCTGTCGCAAGTCCGATTTGGTTTAGGGGCATTTTTGACTACCTTACCCGGCTAGACCCTTTTCTTACGGCGCTTCTTTCTATCCTTGCCACTTCAATAATTATTGAATTATATTATAAGAAGATTGTTATACCACTCGATAATTACTTTCATAGAATTTCCCTAGTTTCAATCACGAACATTAAATACCCTCTTTGATCCTTTCACAATTATTTACATAGAACAATTAACCCATTATAACTTTATTATTTCCGTCATAAAACGGAGCACTCGTTCCGTTACGGTGTCCGAGTAATTTACTGACCATCGAAAATAAAATTTGTAACGGTAACATTATCCTTTAAAATTGCATCGATAATTCAATTAGAGTCGAGATTGTATATTATTGTATATCGTTCGGAAATGTGGATTCCAGGTAGAAACTCTAACTCCATGAAGCACAATCCGTTCTGGTAGGAATTCGATATTACAGCAATGTAACTCGCTATGCGATGTAATCTATCGCGTGTCCAAAGATCGCACTGATTGAATTTCAATTGATCGATGCAAATACAGTCAATTTAACTCGGCAGATCGATGCACCGCCCGTATCTCGTGTTTATTCAAATGCATCCAGCTTATCGCGCATCTTTCAACCGTGAACAAAAAAATATGCGCTCGAAAATTTTACAGTGTGCACATTGATTGCTTTGCATTTTAATAACCGTTAATTTGCTGAAATATTCATGAGTTCGTGTATAACGATTTTTTTACGAACGATGAGTATGTGTCGAGTTTCCTTTGTGATCTTTTGTATAGAGTTGCGATTTACACAGAAATGACATCACCGCTTTGTAGATATTCTTCCGGAACTAATGATTCAATTCGAATGAGATTAAAGTATATTTAGATATGGCACTTTATGAATTCAATATAGTTGAGTATATTTTTATTTGCAATTTTATTGTTAATGATTTCCCGTCGTCAATGGATTCTTTGACCTGTGAAACGTGCCGTTGACCGGTTGACCTATGATTCACGACGTTCTTCGAAATCTGAAATTATAATCAGTCTCAAAAGATATTGGTTTGATGGTCGTCAGGTGGGCGTGAATAAATTTTGAATTCACTGGAATTAGAATTGCAGGCGTGAGCTCCTTGAAGTTCTTTGGATGGGTCAAATTCCTTAGATCCGATGTACAGGAATTTCAATGTAAGATTGGAGCTCTGCATTAAAAAATTCAACTGCATGCAACAATGTTTACTAGTTTTATTCGATTTGTCTAAGCATAACAGCAAAACTACGGAAACCGTCAATATGACGGGTCCCCGGAATTGAATAAAAACGTTCGAATTTACAAGATTCCATTTTCTGAGATTTTTTACGGCTCACGTTGCATAACGGACGTAATTATATCGATTAATCTATTTTTCCCATCCTTCCTTATTTTTTAAGGACGTATACGTGAATGTATAAATACTGCTAAATACATTTTTCGTAGTTCTAGCGTTAACTATTTTTATTATATTTACAACACTGTGTAATCTTATATATATATATATATATATATATATATATATATATATATATATATATATATATATATTTATTTATTCTGTGTAATAGATTTTTATGCAGTCTAAAAAGAAACAATATCAAACAAAATATAGATTAGAAACTATTACAATACAACTTAAAAGTACAAAACTCTATCATCCATAATCGGCAACTTTAAAATTAAATTATGCAGCGAGTGTAACAAGTTTTACTTTTAATCTATTCATGACAGATCTAATGCATGCATTCATTCAAATTGAACATAAAATTTAAACCTTCAATTACTTTAATACCATAAATACTACATCAATTTACGCTTGCATTAATAGCAAGTTGATAAAACATGGATTTCAGGTTCATGCAATTATAAACTTCCATAAATGAATTGAATGCCGTAGAAATATTTAAAATCAGTCACCCAATTTGAACGATTATATTTTCCTATAAATACAATAACGTATCAAACAATGAATCATAGTAATTAAAACATTGTATAGTATTTTAATCATGTTAACCCTTGTCACTCGAAGAATATTTCGGTTATAAACAAGGACTTATTCTAAGACGTTTTGCGAATGAATCTTATAATATCATCATATAATATTTTGCTAAATCAGTTTGTGTGACAAATAGAAGAATAGAATTTGGAATTAATTACTAGGAACGCATATCGTCGTTGTGTCGTCTACGTACTGCAAATGGTTAATTACTATTAGCAAAGTTGATGATAATTTCACGTTTTATTTTGTCTAATCGATTTCGTAGCTCTTTGAATAAGTATGATCGCTATGATCGAAGCCGATGTATGTTTAATCAATAAGTTTAATCAGAGGTTAGTTAACGATGATAAGGGACGGTAAGTTTTGTCCCCAGGCGTACACACTCGCACATTTCAATCGCGGATCATTCGAACCTTCGAAATCTTTTTTGTCGATCCTGACGTGACTGGAAAGTCGAAGGGAAATTACTTTATGCCGGGGAGCGGGCACGGCGATACGTTCTGAAAGCAGATTACGATAACACGTGTTTCTCTCCCAGTGAAATATTGGCTGATGCAACGAGGACAGTCCGATGTAAAGTAAGATGTAAGAGCAGGGAGCCCAAACGAGACGGAAAAACATCTGGAAATGTGAGTGACCCGAAACGATAGCCGGTGAATTCGCAAGTGAGTTAACAGAGAGGAAGAATTCCCCGAACTCTCGAAGAATTTCAATCGCCTCACCGGCCTTGCCGCGTTACGAGTTTATTAAGGATTATGAAATCGGTTTTTTCCAATGCCTTTTTATACCTTTTACTTTGATCGCATATTTTAGTGGATTGCTATCTTATGAAGTAAGATGAACAATAATTAGTATTGCGCTTATAATAGTAATATAAATATGTAGGGGATGCTGGATTCTCGGATATAAAAAGAATTGTATAAAACGCAAGGTATATTTAAACTGATTAATTAAATATTGAATTATGATTACATAATGTCCGAAGTATCAAATGTCCAGAACCGGACACAGAATAACGCAGGGCTACAGACATTTTCTGAAAGACAAGACGCAGTACCGAAAAATAAGAGAGTATATATTGAAAGATTCAATAATAATTTTCGCAACAATTGAAACACAATTGAAGTAATATAAGAAATGGTCATATGTTACTAATCGTAAAAGTAACCCATGTCTCGTAGAGCGTTTAAACAGTTTTATTTTTGGACGTTATATAGACGTTACTGACGTGTATCGCGAGGTGTCACATAACACGGATTTCGGCATGCCGCTCAACGTGTAACAAATGCATCCTTTGCTTTCACATTCATCCTATCGTCGTATTATTCATAAATTGTTTTGCGCTTTCGAATTTTGTCCCTACTCTCTGACTTCTTCGAAATCATCCCGTCGCCACAATTTTACGGTGGGACATAATATCATGCAAATTTTCGTTGCACCCGGCAGAGGCGCAGCTGTTGGGATGACAGGAGGACAATGCGCGGTACGTACTTCGGTATGGGGAAACGAAACCTCCGATAAATCAAATCCAATCATCTTTTTTGAGTTTCATCCCAGTTGTTATCTGTAGGTGTATATGGTGCACTGGATACACCGACAAAATGAGACAAGTAGGAACGAAGCTCGCTGTCAGGAAGGCGGGTGGAAAGATCCGTACAACGTTTCCACGCGATAAATTAATCCAATCGTCCGTCCTACGCTCAGCTTCCTCTCATCTTTCCTCTCTTACTCTCCTTTCCATTTGCGTTGGTTACCTTACTGTTCCAACCTCAGACATTTTAAACACAATACACACCTCTCTACCCTTTTTTTCCCACGCACTTCAGTTTTTCTGACTCGTTGCCTACGCACTATCACTTCCTAAGCTGATTTTTGCAATCAAGTTGCAACTTGCAAAACTTATGTGTAACTCATGGTATAATATTAGGTTCGCAACTAAATTCGCGACCTTTTGTCTTGCGCCTTCTTTTTTTCTTTATAAGAACTATATTTGTGGATTATTTCTGTTGATCGGTAATATCATTCGAGAGCTCTCATTTTTACGACTATTTTCATACATACAATTATTATTTCATATAACTTAGTTTGTTTAACGGAGGTTGAGACCTTTAATGAAGGTGGCGAATTTAAGCTTAATAGTTACATGTTAGTTGTAGCTTACAATAGTAATATAAATGTAATATGTATGTCATCGTATGATAACACAACATAATATCATCTTATCGAGACAAAAATTATAATTTGCCCTTAATATAATTTATTATTTTCATGAAGCATAAACTTATTATCACAACTCGAATAAAGAGTTTTATCATACAGTAAACTTGCAATTATATATTTGTATAAGTGGAAAAAGCTTGGTTAACAAATAACTATATAAAATAAAGCGTTGCATTATTTTCATTCTTCTACTTATAGCAGAGAGGCCTGATACGTTTTTCTCAATATTTTCTGGGCGTTCAACGTATTAAATCAATAAAAATGTATGCCGTGAAGCGACGCACAGTTTCCTTATTTTTGAGCCATCAGATATCACTGATGCGAAGTTCGATTTCACAGATATATTTCATTTAAAGAATTTAAATTATGCTGTTTATTGTGATCAATTTAAATAATAGAAGAATATTCAGAACTGACCGATCAGTTCAAATGGCTGTTCGATATTGATGATTTAAGTTTTATAATAATATTGCAAGCGAAACACATAATTGAATTTGGGGGAGTGTTAGGGAAATGCTTTCTTTGCTGATGATATCCAACATTGTGCTAATCTGTCTTTATATGCTTTCAGATTATATCGGAATATTTGAGGTGATCGAACTGCGTGGAAGAATATTATCAAGAACTGACAAAGGTTTGTGATATTCCCTCTGTTTTTTATTTATTAGACAGTACGTTATTTAATAGTACGAATTTAATTATAGTTCCAAGAAATGTATAACTGAAACACTAATACGTATAATTTTTTATCGTATATTTATCTTTTTATTTAAGTAATGTGCTTAATTTTAAATAAGTGCTAAGTTTGGCCCGATTTCCAGTTTCCGGTTTCAAAAGGCAGTCTATTTTAACCACATCTTTGTATATTATATACTTTCCAAGAAATGTCTGATGACTGATAATTAAATTGTCTCTCTAGACAATTTAATTACTACAACATTGTTAATTGCTCATCAATGACATTTTCCAATTAAGCTTCCCTCGATATAAATGTACTATCGTGGCTATAAAAAGTTTTTGCCATTCGAGTTGTAAAGTGAATAAAAGTATCAAAACAAATTACATTACGGCGAAAAGAATGATTGCAGGTTTAAGTTCCGCAGAATTTCGAAGAAAACTTTACAAATTCCTTGAAACTAGATCAGGTTCCATTGAAACCATATCTACGGAGGAATCAATTAATTAAACTGCAAGCGCAAAAAACTGACACGAAAGTATGAATGCTTTAAAATTCATGAAAAGTGAAAATTCAATTCGATTGGAAATCGGAGTTAACTTCTCTAAAGATTGCAATCAATGTGGCTTTCTTTGGTCGGAGTCTCGGATGCAAACTCTTCTCGCGATGCGCAGAGCCAAAGTATCCGTAAAATGTTCGGCTATTTCTTGTCCTCGTTGATGCCTGGGTCTATTCAATAATCGAAAAAGAAGGAGTGATCGAAGTCACGACGGAATTCAAAAGAACTCGAAGTCCATTAAAAGTAAAGTTTCGACGAGGTAGACGTTACAAGGACCCCGAGTTCATGTTGAATTTTCTGGCTGGTTGTCCATCGACGACGAAGACGACGAAAATGTCGACCACGTCAATGACGAGGACAAGCAGATTCATTCGTATTCCACCTCTGTCGGAAACTTTGCGATAATTCGATGTCTCGACGACTGCAACAGCAGCAACAGCAGGCTACCTCCATCATCGTTGGACCAAACCGGCCTACGTGATTTCTCTGTTACATCCTTCTCTTCTCCTCTCTTCCCTTCCCTTCCCTTATCTTATCTGACGTCTCTCTCCCTCCCATTCTCTATTCTCTACTCACTTCTTGTATTGGAATTCTTGAAATTTTGCTCTACCTTCTACGTTAAACACTTTAAGCGACGTGCCTAATAACATTAAAAATAAAACAGTTTAAACGCTCCACGATACATTGATTACTTTATATCGTTATCGTAACGTTTCAAATATTGAAAGTTTTACAAATATTAGACATATTTGATTCGATTTTTTGTAATATTGGTATCAGAGGTCACCAGCGACCGCTATGACGTTCAACGTTAACTCGCCTCTTCTTTTTAAGCCATAAATCAATTTAGTTACATGCTGTTTTCTCTTTGGGAATTGATATAGTATGAATAAAATGACAAGAATTTTCCTGATTGGAAAATATATGTTTATAAGTTATAACTGGTGAATCTTCGGTGAGTGCGTCTCGTGGGAAATCTTCTTCAGACTGTATAGAGACTTACATTTCCTTTCCTGTTTATTGTAAAATACATTAGAAGTTAAATTGGTCGAGACAAGGACTAAATTATTCTCGTGAAATACTACTTTGACAATTGTCAGTGAAATAGCGATTTTACAATGTTCTACTCGAAGAAAGATGTATTTATTACTGAGAGTTATGAATTCTGGGATGATCTACTTGAAGGTTATGTGTCCCGAAGGTTTCCCGATGGGGATTAATCTAGCTTAGATTATTATTATATTTGTATATGTATTACAATTTTATAAAGTTGTAACTTCATACATTACAGGAATTCTATCTAGTATACAAAAAGAAAGGGAATATTTGACAGACTAATATTAGTAAAATATAAAGTATGTGCATAAGTTCTCGCCGTTTTTAGATGGCACAGTTTGTGTATCTTCAATGAAAAGAAACAAATGCAGTTAGAAAGCTTGCAGATCGATGGAATAAGGTTATAGAATATAATGGAGAATATTGTTTTGAATAAAAACTATTTTTCTTAAAAAAAGAGATCAAGTTAGTTTGATTTGATAAAACGGCGAGAACTTATGCACATATCTCAATGTAACACTAATATTTTATATAATAATAATTAATATTTTATAAAATAATGGAAAGGGTAAATGATAGAGTGTATTAACTTTAATTAGGAAGCTTTTTTCAAAGTACTTTAATTATAGAATGTAAATTAAAACCTGTTCACTTTACGGCTTGGGATACTAAGAAGATATGGAAATTTGATAATCGGTATTACGGTGATCTATAATTTTATCTTGATTCTTCCGTTATCCTCTTTCTCCTAGATTTCATTAACTTTTCCTGAACTCCGTATACCTTTTCTCTTTCTACGCTTACACGCTCGGACCCTAAACGTTTCCAAGTCGGTCTAAACGAGCTTTGTAGGAAACGAGTGACTCTCGTGCAATTTTTAAGAGGAATTTCGTTCAATTTCAAACGAAGGCGAGTGAAAAGAACAGTTTCCTTTTTATTCCCCACGAAGAATTAAACTCGAGGTTTTTCGGGCTTAAGGTTATTGGGTGTGAACTTCAACTTCAATCAATGTGATTTACTTTAAAAAAGGAGCAAGAATGAAAAGTCTGCTTAAACTGTTGAAATACATTGTTGGATCATGCTTTTTTATCGTCAAATATTTATACCAATTTGCTACTGTCGTGAAAAAGAATTATTCTAATCGCTATACTATAATATTATAATTACTATAATCACAATCACAAGAATAAATGCTACCAATCTGTTTCCGTGAACTTCACTATAAATTCCATTTTTGTAGAGTAAAAAAAGATCTTGGATTAAATAAGATATAACCCCAGATTTATTTTCGAATAAGTTGGAAAGCATTATCGTTTCTGGTGCTCCGATATACTCTATTCGGAGAAGATTCTAGTATTTTGGTCCCTAAAAAGCAGTCACGATCTCTCTTCTTGATTTATCGAGGTCAAAGGTATCGATAAGATTCGATTTACCGTGCTATCCCAAAACTCTACGTTTTACGGATATAAAGTTAGATAAGGTTTTATTTGAACTGCTTGTAATACGTGTATTAAAAAATATGTAAAATAAGAAATAGTGTTATAAATCATTTTACAACATGTTTTTGTCTCAGATACTTTCGATCTGAATAATCTGTTTTAATGCCATTAGATGAAATCATTTCACGTCGAGTGAAAAATTGTATTTTTATTCAGATATTCTGAAGAACATACTCATACTTTAATTGCACCATGCGTGGTAATATAATTCTTCGTCCGTCGCTTAACCTTAGGTGTACCTAAGTACATTAGTGTATTTCATTGTCCGTATTTTATAACGTGAAGTAGTTAAACTCTTAAAAAATGCACGTTTTATATCAGGTATCCAGAGAAGTTTTTGCCGTTTTCTACAGGAAAAATTAAAAAAACTTATTCTTGTTTCGAAATAATTTTATTCATCAAAATATAAACCTTCACATTCTATTACCTTCTCACAACAGTTTAATAACTTATAAATGCCATTTTTAACAAATCTCTTGTTTTACCGTGGAAAAATTGCACACAAAATTGCACACTCGTCATTTCGACTGCTTTTATAGTTCGAATGTTAAACTATTAGACTTTTTAATTTGTACTGAAGCAGTTATTAAGTTCTTTAGTAACTTCATTATTAAGTCATTATTTATTTGATACGGTCTAGTTTCTACATGTCATTAAATCGTGTTTTAACGAGGTCGATTAATTAAGTTTTCAAATCAACGTAAACGACTGAATAAATTTGTCAGAATATCCGTAATAACGACGAGCGTGAACACCGCGTAAAATATAATGAATAATTACGTGTCGCTGTACAGGCGGTCGAACGATCTTTAGAAACTTTTGCCGATCGTTTTAATTGGATTAAACGATGAGTTCGGAAAGCGTAGCCCGGCATTACATTAGTTACTTGTGACATTTCCATGTGCAACAGTGTATGTACCTACGCGGATGGAACATCATTAAAATTTATTGGTACCAATTTCATTTGTAACGCAATACCGTTTAATAAAGAGAATAGGCGGGGGATGAAAATAAAATGGTAGCATGACTACACATTTTATCAAATTAATTATGCCTCCTGAAAAATATACGTCATCGATGAACTATTCTCTATAATTCCTGATATAAAATGGATGGACAATTCTAATGAAACACAAGGTAGACTATTTTATATATTCAGTAAATATGAAGTTTTCTGAATGTCCATGGCACCGAACAATTTATTCGTTGAAATTCTCTCTCATTTTTTATTATTAATTGAATTCACTTATATCTCGAATTATTAAAACTGAGATGAAAATGATATCTTTTACTGAATATTATTATTACGGGATTGAGCATTGGTCATAGACAGTTCTACCACGCAAAATTAATTACGAAAGACAATCCTCCAGCCATAATTTTTTGTGAATACATGTGTAAGCATAATTAAGTATATGTTCGGTAGTTCTAGTGTTAAAGGAGACGTCGAAGAGTCTCTTTAAATTCCTATAAGTTTGTGGTACGTGAAAAGTTTATTTATCGGAAATGCGAGTCATATCGTTGGGGGATTGGAACCCCGAGAATGGCAGCTTCCTGAGTTTACACGAGCAGCAAGTAACTCGATCAAATTCGATTTAGCTAACGGTCCCTTGATGTTAGTATCATCGATTCAAACGATTAAAATGTATTTTGCACCCAATCTAGGGGGGCCTTTTTATTGAAAGATAACACCGTATTTTATTCAAATATATTTTATCGCAACACACTGAGTATGTGCTAGTATGTTCACCAGAATATTATACTCCATTAATGCTAAGACTTAAATAAAGATATTCAATGCATCGATATAAATCATAGAATTGTGCTACAAGTAAACTAAATCTTAAATCAATATTTCGAGATCAAGCTTTAATTGAAAATCTTTTGATACTTATTTATTCATAAAATTATTCACTTCGTCAAGGTATTAATCAACACACAACGATTTCTCAGATCAATTAATTAAGTGTATTTTATTAGTTCGAAATTCATTTATCCTGTCTTGTACAGCCAAGTCTCTTTTTATGCGGTAGATACTTTCCACAGAAGTCCGCATAAAAAACCGCACAATAAAAGATATAGGTTTCTTTGAAAAACTAAGGATAATTTTTTGAGATAGCAGTATCACAAAAGTGATGATGACCGTGAATATGATCTGCACGGTGGTTAATTTGGAGTGCAAAAAGGTGAATATGATCTGAAAAAGGGTTCATTTGGAGTGCAAAAACTCCATAGAACATACATCGTTGTATATTTAATCGTAAGATCCACATTATCTAGGAGTCGGTGTACTTTACGGAAGATTAAATATGTTCACTTTTCCTCCACTTTACTGGTCGATTAAAGGAACATGTTTTATGCTAAGATCCCGGGCCACTCTTAAGAATAGATTCAGCCGTTCTATCAGTGTCGTGTACAGGAGAGTGAGCACGTATTTGCACGGAGATATTTCTCCATTTCCAGTCCCTTGATTCCAGCTAAGCAGTATTTCCTTCTCATGATACACTCGACATTCCACGAGAACGTTTCCCGTGGAACTTGGTTATTTCGGAAGTTTTAATGCGTCTTCTTTTTCCCTTCGGCATTTTGTATCGGTATCCGAGGAGGTGGATGAGGAAGGTGGGAAGAAGGAGGGGGTAGCTGTGGGGTTAGGTATGTCCGATAATACGCAGAAAGTGGTATTCGTTGGTGGTGCACCTCCTATCTCTTTGGACTTTTCTTGGCACCACGCGAATATTCGCCTAACTTCCGCCAGTGCAGAAACTCATTTTCTGCATCGACGACCCTCGAAATTGTTGCCCGCCGACTGTTTGCTTCCTGCAAATCTGTCCGCAAAAATCTTTCTATTCCTTTGCTTCTTCTGCTTTAGCTTAATCGAAGGAAGAAGAGACGCCATGCAGATTTCCGTCAGAGTTGTGTGATGAATTTCCATTTGTATTATTTTAATGATTGGAAAATGTACGAATGTAGCAATAATACAAAACACTTCATAATGGCGTAGGGAATCACAGGTTTTGCACTCTAAATTAAACCTTTTGCAAAAAGGTAAATATGATGTGCAAAATGGTTAATTTGAAGTACAAAAGGATGAATATGATCTGCAAAAGAAGTAATTTCGAGTGCAAAACCTCTATAATATGTAAAGTAATAACTGAGTGGTAACTTAGGTACTTTAGTTTACTTAAAAAAGTAAAACTAAAAACTCAGTTTTAAAGTGAGTAGCCTCCATAACCGCAAAATTAATCGCGAAGTGAGAATCTCCCAAGTAATTGAAAATTTAATTGTAATCTACAAAACTTTAACTTGTCATAAATTAGATACGAGTATAAGAAAAGCATTGCGTGTACATTGCATAAGGATACAAAGGTTTATTACACGAATAATGTAAAGTGAAAATGGTACTCCGCAAGAGATGCGATGCGAATGAAAGTAGAAATGATAAAAGTAGTAATTGCAAAACGCAATCTTAACACTTTGCGGTCGATCTTTCGTCTGCTCCACGAAGAGCACTAGTAATCCTAGTAGAAATGACAAATAATTATTACAAGGTAGAAGTATTATTTCGCTGCTTTTGTTATTATGAGAAATCGCGGTTTAATTGATCCTTAGTAAGAACATAGTGCCCTGCCGTCGTACGTGTACCAATGCAATTGGACATCCCATTTGTTTCCATTGCGCTAATTTGTCCAATCAATTACCACCCTCAATTATTCCACTTTCTGTTTAAAATAGCTATTTGAAGGGTAAAGTAATGTTTACCCGTGCGTCGAAATTGTTGTTCCGTATGATAATAAATGGTAATTCGGAGTAACACTGATCGAATGTAAACTCCGAATAATTCACCGTTTGGGAATAATTTGGTTAACCGAACTATTACAGGTAATAGTCGACTTCCTTTGAGGTTTTGTTTCGGTAGATTAATCTCCAATCGAATGTTGTGTAAATTAAATCTACCGTTTTTTGGCTACATTTTATGAACCAACTGATTAACTGCTATTTGAATAATTAAAGAATATCTTTTATAGGAATTAAAAATTCTTTATTATCAGCGTACGTTATTAATTGTCATTATTATTGCCGTTATTAATTAGTACTTTAAACAAAAATATGAGCGATTCACAAAAAGGCACAAATCTTCGTATGTTTAAAATGATATTTGTATTGCAGATCTTTATTTAACAGCCAGAATGATTCTGATTTAAGTCTTAATTGATTAATCGTATTGAAATCACGTTGAAAAAAATCATTTATTTTGTTATCATCTTACTTAATCACTGTTTTTGTGATTATTATTATTGCTTCGTTTATTTATTTAATTTCGTGTATTTAAAAATTGTAAATATTTGTTGAACACAATTTTATGGCAGAACGATGTTACAAATCTTATCCAGAAATATAACAACGTATTCTTTTCATTTGTTTTTACACTGTCATAAGTTGAAGTATTTGGAAAATCAAGGTCTGAGTCGAGCAATATCTACATTTTATCATGAACTTGCATCAAAATATTATAACGAGAACGATCGCGATATAATTAATACGATATGATAGTTTAAAACAGCTATGTATAATATGATCTAAAGTTTTCAATATCATCTATTTAGATCTAATTGGTTTATGACTCATTTTTAAGCTATCGTTTTATTTTTACTGTAAAACTTTTTGTAACAGACTGGAATATGATGATTTAGTTAAATCGTTGTCGATAGTATTACACAGGGAGATAAACAAAATATAATTGTTTAAGCACACTACGATACATTGGTTATTCGACATCGTTATAGCAACGTTAAAAATATTGAACATTTTACAAATATTGACAGTATATTGAATTCGAGTTTTAATAATATTTCATCAGCGATCTCCGGTGAACGCTATGGCGTGCAACATGTTAAACTACCTTCTTGCATAAATGTATTTCTCAATTTTACATAAAGAGTTGCCCTTTAATTTCAAGCCATGCATTTACAATTCGCCTCAAATAATTCGCTTGTAAATAAGTCATGAAGCTCATTGTTCGAACATATTTGCTCGGTTGCTACGATGGAACGCCAGAAAATGGAAATGAGCCAGTTCGGAAGACGTGAAGGAGGCCGCCGTTAAAAGAAAAAAAAGGGGGACAAAATGCCGGTGAAAAACCTCAGGAAATCAGGGAAGGGTGAGATAATAAATTGGGCGCGTGAATTGTGCCAGTTCAGCGTTTTATAAGTTTCCAATGGAGAATGGGGGAAAGGATTACTGGAATTATCCGTGAGAGTTTCAACCCTTAATCCTTATCGACTAATATCACCATGACGTTTAAGTATTAATATCTCACCCCTCTGGTCTGGCTTCTTACGCTTGATACTTGATTACGGATTTATTATAAAGCCTTTTTCCTCAGCTGTTACTTTCCTCGAACTTGTGTTTTATCGGATTATCTGGAATTATTTGGTCCGCGCGCGTAGTATCGGATTTATTATATGTTAAAGTATATTGATATTTCATGACAAGATTTTAAACAATATCAATTAATGGATACATGTTAAGATTTAATTATCAATATTAGTTTCTTATTTACTGTTTGCAACTTTTCTTGAGATATATTCTTATTTTTCCTAAATAATCACATCATTGTTCATAATGGGTTCCGAACCGATTATATTTCATAATGAACAGAGAAGTGAATTTATTATGAATTGCAAAAGTATTATTTTATAACAACGAGATGAGATCTAAAATCCTTAAATATTATACATTAAATATATATTAAATTGTTTATTTATATCTTATTGACATATTCATATTATAATGTGTATGTATATTACAATGTACTTATAAGTATACAGGCAACCCTTGTATAATATATCGCGGATATAGGTTCCAGAGAAAGATCGCGCTATAAAAATCGCGTTATGCGAAACTCGGATTACATACACGCGTTATACCGAAGTCGTACGAGAGTTACCTGTATCCATACACTAAAGTATGTATAAGAATAAAAATCAATTTTATCGAAGAAAGTGTGAAAGTACGACACTTCTTTTGATACTTTGGTGCGTGATTTATGAAAAGTCGTAAGTCCGAAAGCTGAGAAGTTGGAATGAGCCGATCGTCTATTCATTTGGATTTAAGACGAGGCGAGGAGAAAATCGGTGGCTGAACTCGTGATTGTTCCATTCTTGAAGGGGGGACTCTAGTCAAGTTATCCGATTTATTTCCTCGTTAGTAAGAAGATAAAATGCGAAACTTCCCTTAATTAGAAGGAATTTTGAAGGTCGTTCCTGAATCACGTTTTCGTGGATTTCAGTTATAATTAAATGCTTCGACCAGGCTTTCAAGTCAGTCTTGGATTTCCTTGTTCTTCGGGAAAGTTTAGAAGAGAATTCGCTTGGAACGGAGATCATTAATACCAGGAACTATTTTATGGATAATGAACCAAGCTTTCACTGTAATTTCACTGTTATGAAATCAAAAGTAATATTTGCTTCATGATTTTTATGGTCAATCTTTTTTTTGTCAATTTTTATGGTCGTCTTAATGTAGTGTTGCTAATTGAGAATAATTACTCACGATTTGCGAATGCAAAAAATATTTCAATTGGTTTAGGGATTACTTTTTTTTCATGTATCTCTATGAATTGGAAATTTTTCATGTACATGTTTATTGTACTTTAAAACTTATTGTTGCCTGATATTTATTATTTTGTAATCCTCATTAAGGATATCCTACAGTCCAATCTTTTTGTATGATCTGTATTTTTATATTTCTAATTTCGGGTACAACAAGTGCCACTCAATCAGAAAGCAGAGAAATCATGATTTCTTCATCTAACCACCCTCCATTGTTATGATTAGAAGCAAACCCGGTATTATTTTGGTAGTATATTATAGAATGCATCGTTCTGACATGACAGAAATCGATTGGTTTCCTCCTCTTGTGTATTCTTAGGGTCTGGCAAGGAGGAATTCTCCGGAAATGACTGTTCCTCGTGTATGTTCCGGCAGTCAGCCGCGAGATTTATCGCGAATTTTCGTGCCTCGATCTCGATTCTGTGCCGCTGCCAGTGAACAGGTCCAAACGATCCAAACGGTCCTCCTTCTATGCCTCTTTTCTCCTTTCTCTTGCTCTTCCCATTCGATGCACTTTCATTCCCCTGTTACGCTTTGATAGACTTCGACGATAAAGGTTAAGATCGAATTCCGAATAATTCATTCGTGAATCTTCGATCCTGTTACTCCTTGTTTCTTTATGCCGATGGAAATACTGTTTTATGGCGTCGTACGCTTCCACGATCGTGCGCTCTAAGAAATTAATGACAACCCTCGAACTGTTCAGGATGTTGTACCTCCAGGCGTCCATTTTAATATCATCCCCCGTAAAACGGTTCCGCTATCGGCGCAGATGTTATTTATTAGACATTGATGTTTAAATAACGTATGTTAATATATTATATATTGAACTGTCCGGCATGTTGTACCTCGAGGCCTCCATTTTAATGGCATCCCCCTTGAAAGGGTTCCACTAACGATATAAATTTTATTTATTAAACATTGATATTTAAATAACGTATGTTAACATATCATATCTTGAACTGTTACAGGAAACTTTATCCCCGAGCGTCCATTTTGATACCATCATTTGGTTAATAAAATATGTTTTATACAACTTACAATTAGTAGGTCTTGATGGAGTTTCGTACAAGATTTGGTATTATTTGAAACCAATAATTATAATCATAATATCAGTTACCAGTGGGAATAATTACTGGTTAATTAATGGGGATGCACTTCTGGTATTTCATGTAAGATTGTTTTGTATCGTATTAATTAATGCAAATTATCATGCATTAAATTGATTGTGTAATATCGAATACAGTTTGGTAACTCTAGCAGAAACCAATAATAGTAATTATACTATCAAATATCCATAGAAATAATTATTGGCTAATGATACACCGTAGAAATTCTCGTGTAAATTATCATTATAACTGATAGGAGACAAACCATCAAATCATTAATTTACTATGATCGCTAATCACTTTTAAAGAGAACATAACAGGTAAGATTTAACGAATCGCGGAATACAATTTGTTCTACGGTGTCTTTTTATCAATTTTTATTGTCAGTTATTATAACACTACAGGAATTTTAACTTCTTTTCACATTCAGTAAAACTGCACGAACTTATGGAACAACCTAATATATTAAATGTCTGCTCCTGAAATATTTCTCTCGTTCTTCACTGCGTTGCTGAAATACATAAGCAGTTTGAAATATAAATGTCATTTTTAATGTCATGAATGTCCGGTATGAATACCCGAATGTCATGTATATAATACTGCAAAGTATCTTCGAATCGTCGTAGTTACCAGAAAAAGATCTGCTTGTTCCTTTATAGAGATAGAAATCAAGTTTTATGGAATTGAGACATCGTAGTGAGCTCCTCGCTAATAGAAATCAATGTTGATAGGTATTGCTTGGTAGGACGTACCGGAGATTCTATTTTAATACCATTTACTTTGACTTATTTCAATGTGCTTTTCTATTTCATAGGAAACTATGAATTGCGCCATTGTCTTCGTAATATCCCGGATTATTTCTGAACATTGGATGAAACCTAGGATTTCATAAATTTAAGTAATAATCATTTATTACTGACATATATTCTATTTTTTACATGATATATTTGAACACATATATAGTATGAATGCAAAGAAATATTTCAATGACATTTTAATACGGTTACTAATCTTATTGCCGTTAATGAACACGAGCAATTAATGGAATTTAATTATTCAATATAATATGCACGATAATACTTCAAATAGAATTTTATAATAGAAGTTATAAACGATACACCAATTGATTTGCAATTATTAATAATTCAGAACGAAAACAGTTAAGCTTTTTGTCTTAATGAACATCTCGATATTTTTTAAAATAAAGTTGAAGATCGCGATGTTTGGATTTTTTCAATAATCTTTTTCGTCAAAATGCCCATAGATATCTGATGGTGTCATTCCCAATTTGAATTGCCAGTGATACGAAATCTTACTGTTAACTTGTATAGAAAACTATAACCTTTAACCCTTTGTTTAAGAAACTTGTTTGCATCAGCAATAATTTCTTCGATATGAAGATAGGGGTGAAACTTTTGAGGGTTGATTTCACCCCTCGAATCTGCACGGCTGCCTATAAAAGAATATTTATCCCTTAATTTTGTTCTAAAGTCAATTTCTTTTAAGCTCATGTACAATACGCTCGTAAAAATTCCAATTCCCGATATTATAAAACAATAATGACGCAAATATCCTCGTTAGTACGTACCGTACAACGAAAGTATTTTTAACATTTACAAATATATAATAATTTATAAGTGCACAACACTTCATCACAAGTTTTAATATTAGCACGACATTTCCCAGACATCTGAAATACTAGCATATACTATATCATCCTTAAATAAAAAATAATCCGTTTTGTTGTCCGAGAAGTTCATGCCGATTTTTAAGAAAAATTTGAAGGCAACCTTTTTATATGTCGATATATATTTATTCAATTATGTATGCACCGTTTTGTTCCACAACTTAAAGATTCCATACTCAGTTCTTTCGCTGAAAACCTACTAAAAATC
Source organism: Nysson spinosus (assembly GCA_910591585.2). Lineage (NCBI taxonomy): Eukaryota > Metazoa > Arthropoda > Insecta > Hymenoptera > Crabronidae > Nysson > Nysson spinosus. The sequence goes on from OU342835.1 coordinate 1,385,865, forward strand.
AGCAAGAACTTTCTGGACAACTCAATATAATTAATCTATAATCTGTAAAACGTTTATCATCAACTAAGATTTATCGGATGTTCATTATAAATTTGATCTTTTTAAGTTCTCGCATGATACGTTCGTAAAGATTCAAATCACCCGATATTACAAAATAATAACGACACAAAGCAGGTCGTTGTTACATAGTACATATTAAAAATATTAAAGGTCCGCAGTATATTTACTTATTAAGCCAACATGTTTTCGAAGGCTCCCGCAAATGAACGCATAATGAGCCCGCCATTATCATATTTTACCAAGCCCGCATTTTTAGCAAAACAAAAAGCACGTGGCTTTTTATCGCGAACAAAAAAGTGAGAAGCATCCTTAACGCTGAAACAGACCTTAACGAAATGAACTTCTATGTGGACGATGTGCAGAGAACCGGGGAAAGGAGAGAAAAGGATGCCGGCGAGGGTGTGCGTAGGGGGCGGGGTAGGAATCGGGGAAGGAAGAAATCTTCCTCGTATATCGTTCCCCACGAAAAGTGAAGCTTGGAACACATTTTCGCCGCACTTTATTATTTATTAGCAAGTGAAAAGCGAGACGAGGGTCAAACCATGTCGAAAATATCCGCGGATTGAAGAGCACTGTAGTAAGCGCTAAGGGTGCACGCACCCTTCGCTCTCTCTCCCTTCGTTTTCCTCGTTTTCTCTTCCCGCCGTAACCACCGTGTCTCCTCGTCCCCCTTCTACATCATCCCTTATCCACGCACGCATTCTACGTGTCCCATTGTGTTCAGTCTGCAAGGGTGAAGTCGCCCTTCACCCCCTCTCCCCTTTTCTGCTTCTACCCCCGCTTTTATCATTTTCTCTATCTGTTATTCTACACCCCTTTCCTTATCCTCCTTCCCACTTCATCCTTCGGTCTTGCGTTGCTTCTTTTCTCCTTCTTTTGGTTGATGGTCGTACACCTCCTCGCGCCCTTATTTTGCGACTCTTTGTTCACGTTTTTTATCTACGGTTTCTCTCGCTCTTTTATTTTTATCTATCGTTCGGTCGCTCTTCTTCCTCACCATGTGTATTTCAAATAGAATAAACTTTTTCTTTCTCCGTTATTTCCGTTCTTTTTATACTGCTCCTTCTTTTACACCTAACTGTTTGTTCTTGTAGTTTCCTCTTCGTTTCCTTTTTCCATGGTTTGGGGTTTCGTGGTTGCTTTATTCGTTTCTTTCTTCTGCTTCCTTTTCCTGTTTCTCTTACATCTTATCTTCGATTTCGTTTTCTACCTCCTTTTGTTCCTATCAACATCATTATTTTTTCAGGCACACGCACACTCTCCGCTTATCTTTTCTGCCACTAATCCTGCTACATGGCTTGCAATATATTCCTTTTCTTTATTCCCTTGCACACTGTTTCTTTTTATTTCTTCTTGTTTCTTTCTTGTCTCTTTGTTATATCAGTCTTAAGGATTTCTTTATCTGATTTCCGACACTTCCCCTAATTTTCACTCTATTTCTTTCATTTCCAATCTTTTTGCCTTATAAATATTCATCTTTCGTTCACCTCTTCCCCTTCCTTCTCTTCACTCACAAATGTCCCGCGCAAATACAGCACATTAAGGGAAGAGTAAAAACATGCAAGTTTTACAAGTTTATTTTATTCATCTATACTCTGCACGCTTCGCTTTATCGACCATCATCTTCATCCACACCGTCTCCATTCCTCCACTCATCTTCCTTTTATTACTTCCTCTTTCTTTCTTCGCGTGATTCCTTCAACCCCCTTTCCATGAAATTTCTCTCATTTCTCCGAATTTCACGTTTCTCGTTCTCCTTCCCATTTCCTTAACCCCTTTCTCCACCTCTTTGTTCCCTCTTCATTCGGTTTCCAGTGAAATTGCGGTTGGTTCTTTCAGTTTTCTACTTATCTTTCTGCTCCCTGTATTCGTACGCACAGAAACCAGTCGGAAGGGTGGAAAGGTGTATTAGGAGAAGAAGAAGGGCAAAGTGGCAGGGGTGCGTATTGTACAGATGGGGTGGCTGTATTGCGTTTACGTCGAAGGGCCACCTCGTTAGTGCCGAGAACTACCCTCGCAGAGTGGAACCGGCGGGATGTAACGCGCCTGTAAAATTGAATCTTTTGTTTCTGGCACGCTGCTTTCAGAAGAACTCGCATTGTGCTCGCGCATACGTGTCATTTATTTATTATTATGTTCCTCTATCCACGAAACGCAATCATCATTTCTCTACGTTGATTTCAAGTCATCGCTTACATTATGATCTCTTTGTCAGCATTCTATTGGCTTTGTTAAAATAATACATTTAGAAAATGCAAATATCGTTAGAATTATACTGTTGCGTTTATTTATATACTGCCAAATTTTTACGAAACATGTAAAGTTTGCAAGATTGCGGTTGACAGTGGAAGTTTTGTAGATTGATTGTGCACTTAACGATGAAAAACTATATGGATATTAAAAATCGCGTCCAAGTTTTGTATACTTACAAATTATTATACATATTTAAACAACGATTTTCATAACTATGAATATTAAGTCGTATCAAGACTCGTCTTATATCGCACATTTTATCGCTAATTATTTACACGTTACTGAAAGCTACATTATTAAATATTGACAGTAATAGATTAATTACGACGCGAATTTCAACTCTCAATGAAAAAGCAATACATAGCTTTTCAACATCAGAGTAAACACACTAAAAGTTCTATTTTATATTAAACTACCTTAAACTATAATATTAGACACACATTCTAGGTTTCATGGCAGCCTATATTTTCCACGAGGTTCAAAAGAGTAACTATGTCAAATTTTAACAAAATCCGTGAAAGGGGTTTAGAACAGGAATGGGAAACCTTTTCCTGTTGGAAGTCCGAATTAATTTAACTTTAATCAAATAATGCTGCATTCAAAAAACTTCAATGAGACGTATTAAAAAATGTATATTATTTAGTCAAAATCTAAATACTACGTTAATTTTAAAGTTCACTAATCTTTTAGTGACATTGTTGTGTCTGCTTTTCAGACCTTATGGCTTACTAATATTCTAATTGTGCCTGTAAATCCTGAAAGATTATTTCGCTGAAATTGATTTTGTTCTTTGATATTTTAAATACGTTTATTTTAAAAATAAATTAACAACATAAAAGACGAACGAAAATATTTTAATAGAAATAGAACGATTTGTTCTGTAAATTTGGACTCAGTCAAAAGGCCGCACTTAGGAACCTGCAATGAGATATACTGAATCCTTTACACTCGGAGGCGATTCTCAGTCGCCATTCAATTTCGATTAACAATCGAAAAATGTTTAGTTATGTTTAACCGTTCATGTACCTAATTAATCATTATATTATTACATTTATCCACCGTCCATGATTTCGAAGCACAAGTTGTTCCCGAAGGAAGAAAGTCATATTATTTCCCCATACGTCGGCGCACTAAGCAAACATCCGCTATTGACACTCGATTTTCAAGGGAAACATTTCGATCGAAAAGTCCCTGTTGCGGTCTGAAATCCCTTTGTTTCCCGACCCTCTTCGCGTTGCCTCTTTATATGCACGTGCCACTCACGAGGGTGGAAACTCGTATTACGAAAGGGGTGGGCGGTAGTCAGCGGTAATTAAAATTCGTAACAATTTAACCGCTGAGAACGCGTTTTTAAATGCCGGAAATAGTTGTTCATAGAACTCCAAGGATTGTACTAAATTTTTTGTAAACTGCAATGTAAACTAAACTCATATTCCACCAATGGAATTAGAGAAGAAACACAGTAAATTAAATGGTTCAATAATTATAATATCATTCAAACTAATTAAAATTCTAAGTATTTTGTACAATAATCAAATAATTAACAAACTAAAACTATTACAGAACAAATTAATAAAATCTCGAATATTAATACGTTTAAAAAACAAACAGGAAATATTATCACAGTATTTACTTAGAATTCTGTGATACAAATACATTATTTACCAAATTGTTTAAGTAATAGATAAATCTTAATTTACTACAGCACTTGGTGGATCGCATATCATTAAATCCGCAGGGTCATGAAAATGATAATTCACAAACTTATAATCGATATAATATAATGTAAAACACATAATATAATAGATATAATACAGCGACTAATATCATCGTAGACCAACAATAGAGATATTATTAGGTTTAATGTGAAAACGTAGGGCGATGTGAGGGACGTAAAAGAGTAATCAGGGAATATATGAGAGTTTTATGTGATTAAGGGGTGACCCTTTATGATCGCACATCGATCAAGATTGTTAACGAGCGCGTCTTACAGGACAAGTTTCGATTTCAGTTAAGCAAGTCATTGTACGCTCGTCCATCTTCCAGGATAAATGGAATTGGACAGTTTTACGAACTCTTTTCCACGATCTTAGCCACGCCTGGGTTTCGTGAGAATCCACGGAAGGGGAAGTTAAATTGCTCCCACGAAAGAAACCCCATGGTCATTTTGGCCGCCTCGAAACACAGGGAACTATAAACAGCTATAAACTACACATTCTCCTTTCCTTCTTCCAGATTCGATTTTACGAGACGCTTGACTTTTTTATTGCGAGAAACTTCAACTCCCCCGATCGTTTCTATTTGCCGAATCTTATTCGCTTTTTTTTCCTTTTACCGTATATTAGGAAAGTGAGTAGGTTATATTGGTCATTGATTTGCGGAAATAGCTTTATTATTTACAATATTCATATATCCTGCTCGGTGGACCAAACTCGTAAAGAACCAATGGAATTTGAGACATAGAATACCCTAGAATGTTTTCCTAACAATATTATACACTAATTATACATGTTTTTGTGCTTCGTAGAATAATAAATTATTTGTAATAATATCTTTACGATAGATAATTCTGATTATTAATATGATTAATAATAAAATTGTTATAAAAAAGGGAATCGTCCTGTGCAGTTGGCAATGTGTTAAGACGAAGAACAGTTTTCATACACAAAATCTGAGTAACTAGATTAACACCAGAACCACCAAAGCAGTCAAAATAACTCGTTTGCCATTTTTAGTTAAATTATTCGAATATATCACGGTGCATCGTAGAGGCCGGTTAATCGGGAGTCTACTATGTTCGCAATATTGTGTTGTTAAACCCAAAACACCGATGATTACCTTCCTACATACAAATATGTGGTTTCACATCCCGAAGTCATTGGCGAGATGTTCAACCAATTATTTCTACCACAGCATATGTCCGCGTCAATACAAGTTGGCAATGCTAGTGTCATTAATTAAATAATCAGGTAATTGTGGATAATAACAAATTATCGGAATTGTGAAATATTTAACCCAGTGATGGAATCAACCGATTGAAATAATAACACTTCTGTTGGAAACACATTATTTCCCCTTAAACAAGTGTAAAGCCAATTGAATTTATTAACCAATCGAGGAATGGCTACTTCAATTTAAATTGGGTTGAATCATAAATAAATCGCAGTTCCGCTGCAGGTAGATTATAATTGTTGTTCCAAGAATTGCCTGATTATATTCCGTACGAACTATATATATAATAATTCGTTTTACTGGCTATTCGAAAATTATATCTCAGTCTAAATTTAACAGTTAAAGTGCCGCGTTTGCAATGTTATTGACGAGTAAACTTTATTTTAGGAAACCGAAATTATTTATGTATCAACCTTATATTTACGTTATCATTGTTTACGCTCGAAATCCTAGGTCCGATGTGATATTATCCGTGCAGAATACCACTGATTTCAGTGAGAGATTGTACAAACTAACAGAGAGTTTATCTTCATCCAGGTGGAAATTAGATTTCCGCCTTTAGGAAAATCTTGGATTCAATGTTTGGCCGGTGGTTCGAGTAAATTTATTCTCGACCAATTCGAGCGCCGTGGAGTCCTTCCTCCTGGTTTCCCGCTTCATCAGCGCGATAAGCCGCCACCGATTCAGCATTTTGTTCGTTACAACGTAAGAAAACACGGATGCCATTATACGATCCTGGTTCAAATTCTGGCTGAGAGTGCTTCAATGTCCCAAATTGAGAGCTTTATTCGATTTACCGTGTACACACATTGTGCCTTGAAAATTTAATTCCTTTCCCCCATCGAGACCTTACAACTATTTTTCTCATCCCGATAAGCCGCCATTTCCGGAGATTTACCTCTGTTACCGTTTCACAGTGTCCACTCATTTTACGATGGAATAAGTAAAACTTAACTATCCAAATGCAAAAACATTCTTTATTGTTATTATAATAGTGCCATTTCCATTACATTCTCGTTAACGGCTCAGAATAAATGTGTTACAGTTGCAATGAGCTTCATAAAAGCTTTTTACGTTTCTAACCAAAGTTTTTAATGACTTAATTACATCACTTTTAACGGAGTGTAATGAGCCATTGCAAACTTACATGCACGAATCAAATAGTTATATGGACTTACATTCATGGAGATAAATTGGCCTGGAAAAGCTACTGGAAACTTTTACATTTGGATAAAATAATTTGATATTTATACATGTGTGTATTTGCAGAATTTAAATAACTAAGCAATTAAAATTTCGGGAAACAAAGAGCAGAATATTGCTCTTTCATAAAACGTGCAATAGTTTCTGCTGGTTTTAAATTTCATGTAAAACCAGGGTATGTTTCCGTTGAAACAGAAATTTCATTTAAAACTGTGAATCCTATTAAGCAAAATGTAATCGTTCAATTAAATAGAATGTACGATTTTCAACTTTCTTGGAATCAGTCTTACTCGAGTTTCAAGATAAGGGACTTAATAGACCCTTTGGATTCTGAAGGTTGCTAGGTAACGACTTGTAAAAACCCACTCCACTTTTTCACCCTTTTCTACTCTTTTCAAATATCTGAATTGCCCTTATAACAAGTACTAAATATTCTCTTTTACCCTCTTATAGTTAATCTCGGGCAATCATGCGGTACCCACATTTACCCTTATTTACCACCCTTCTGTCCTATTCCTCGTCTACCTGTTTTATAATCTACGAGGGGATCACGTGACATACGGGACACTGGCTATTCAAAATCTAACAAGCTTTCTGAGTGCTTTTTATAATTGCAGGAATTTGATTAACACGTTGAACATCATGGCGATCACCGGTGACTACCGATAGCAATGTTACTAAAACTCGAATCAAATATATCGCTTATATTTGTAAAATGTTCAATATGAATAATTTTACGATAAGAATGTAAAATAACTAATGTTTCGTAGAGCGCTTAAACAGTTTTAGTTTGAGACGTTATATACACACCTTACGGACACGTGTCACGAGATATCGTATAACACGGATTCCGGCTTACACTCTGGCGCCAAAAGTACTTTTGGTACTTTTGCATTTGAATGCAAATAACTTGGGAAATAGTAATTAAAAAAATAGGAGGTGGGCGCAAAAAGATACCGGTAAATTAATTTAAAAATCATTATAGGAACAGTCAAAAAGTCAATTTAGGAAAAATGATTAAACTGAGAAAATAATTTTAAGTTAACATTTTAAAAGGTGTCTTTTGACAGCTTTGGTAGATATGGTATTAAAGAACCAGCTAAAAATGCAGTTATGATTTATTTTACGCAGTAAACAAATTAATATACAAAGAATAATAATGGAATACGATACAGAATAACTTATAAATATAAATGGCAAGTTTTACATTGTTTAATCTTTAAAGCGTAGTTTTTTAAACTTTTCGTAAATAAAATTTTTAAATGCGTACATTGTCTGCTCATTTCCAGTAGCATTGTTTTTAAACAATTTACACACTGGATATTACTGCTACAGATAACGACATATAATATTCTTGAATATAGAAGTAAAATCCATTTTGATATTTTTTATTATTCAGCAGTGAAACAAATTAAGAAATTATTACATAAAGTGTGAAATAGTGTACAATAATATTATAAACGAATCACACGCGAGATAAAATACACACATTGGAAGTGATAATGTAATATAATATTCGCGCATAAGTGGTTTAACCATTCAAGAATATTAGCAATATTACAAATATGAATATTAAACACTGTACACTTTTACTTTTTAAAGCTAGTTTTTATTGTATTTTTAGTTTCTAACTTCGAGCAGCATTATTTGTAAATAGTCTGTAAAATAATTATTACTACAACACAGTAAAACACGTAATATGCTCCTTTGAATAACTTTTAAATTATTAAATATATAGAAAATACATTCGTCTATAAAAAAGCTGATGCTTTATATGTATAAAGTCCCTTTTGCACCTTCTGAGTACATACACAATTTTTCATAGAACGCACAAATTAAAAGTCATACAAATTCAGCATGTCAGGTGCTCCACCTTGTGAATACAAATTTTGAAGTATGTAAAATCTATTTTAATATTTTCATACCATTCGTCAATGGAAAGGGATTAGAAAACTGTTATATAAAATATATAATACTGTGAATTAGTATTTAGTACTAAATACTACTTTATTTTGATTCATCGCTTTTGATATGATATTAAAATTCTGTAATAACGTATAAACATATATTAGTTCAAATTCATACGCAGAGTTACTCGAAAATAAATATAAATATTACACACATAAAAATATTTATACATTCATGTATACGTCCTTAAAAATAAGAATTCGGTGGAAGAAATAGATTAATCGATTTAATTACTGACATGCAACGCGAAACTTATAAATTCGAACATTTTTATTAAATTCCACGGACCCATCATTTTGACGACATCCGTAGTTCTAATGTTAATGCCCCCTTTCGCGTTAAATCGCCCGAATTTCTTTAACGTTAAGCACCTATCTACTATCGAGTAGTCCATAGTTATCACGGATTTGTCTTAAACCAGCAGTAAGGAACCAACACATAAATCCGGCATTAGCATAAAACAGTGAAGTTCATTGTGCAGACCGTTTTTCTGTGGTATTAGCATTTCGAATTCACCGTCGTCAATTCCATCCTTCGCCGAAGTTTCTTCCGTCCCGTTCTTCTCTCGTTCTCCTTCTGTTGACGCGTTCACTTCGTACAAGGAAATTCCATTAGTCGTCGCGTGCTGCAAAGCATCTCCTACGATTATGTCGGAAATGAATACATTGCCTTTTGTTTGCTTGTTTTTTCCCCACGTCTCTTTTTCTAGCTCCTTGACTTTCCTATTCCATTGCGTTTCTTCGTTTGTCCCACACTTTTGTTCTTGCCTGCATTGTACGCTCCTTTGGATCGCTCCTATCACCCCTGGAACCACTGCCGGCTTTCTCAGTCTTTCATTTTCTTCCCTTGTTGTTCCACCTAAGAATTGCTCGCGACAAATTCCCCGTTGGTTGGTAATCATGGTAAAAGAACATTATTCCCTTGCTGCAGAAGTGAAATATATCGTAGCAATAATGCCACCGCTTACAAATCCCCGACTGCGGAAGATGTGAGAATTTAATGTGAGCTGGTACACTTATAGTACGATAAGAAACCTATTCATTTTGAATTTGGATGTACAATGTCAGAAGCTTTCGCCTGCAATTCTAATTCCAGAGAGTTCAAATGAAAGCAATAACTCTCGAAACTTATTATAGTCGAATAACGATTCAAACAGGACGCGGAGTGGGGGTAAGAAACCGTCGCACTTTCGACGAATGGACATTTATGTACAGATATCAGTTTTACGTTGTCGCGTGGAAAGAGTGGGTACGATAACTGTTGAGTACGTTTGTTCGCTCTTCGATGTGAGCGAATTGTACTCTGTGGTGTGCGTCCCTTTGCGTGTTTCGGTTCCCGAATATAACGCAATTGCACACCTTCACCTCACGATGTTGGTCGTTACGGTGATTATTTTTTGATTTGTATGATTGGGTTACACGATTGATGTGAGTGTGGAAGGTAGGTCGACTAATGAATTTGACTCTTGGTTCTGGAACTGCAGTGTTTAGATTTTTAATAGTTCTGAGTCGAGCTTTGATTTTAGATTGAGTACAAAGTGTGTTTTTGCAAATGAAGACACCTCGGATGGCCAATTTGGGGCGGGCATATTTCTGGCCCCTAGAATGCCATTGGTTGTAATTGTCACGCCGGGAAGGAGAGTTCTTAGAAATTAGGTGGTTATAGGGGAGGTTTCCCAAAACTTGTAGGTGCGGCAAATTCCTGGAACGGAGCGACCGCGAGGCCACGTGGTAGCCAGGTGACGGCGACCGCTCCAGAGTCGCCGCGATTGGATTTTATGATTTAATTGCACTCAGCCGTCCCTGACTCCATCCCTTTTAGTGTAGGATATTAAGAATGTCAGGCACGACTGAGTTCCCCCCTGTAGTGTCTTTCTTTCGATTTCCTTGCTGGATGTGGCGGACGTTGGACTTCATTGTTTTGCGCAGCAACATGCCGCCCCCCTTGAACCATCGCGTTCAAAATATTGACAGTGTTAGAAGTACAATGATACATAACTGGACGAGATATACATGGTCGGTTCCTTAGTCTAGTGGAATTGAAATATATACACTTATATACACTTATATACACATTCAAACAATAACAAACACATTTTTTTTTTTTTTTTTTCTTTCAGACAGAGTGACGTACGCGTAGGTATGCTGACCTGTACAATAGGTAGATGGGTAACGCTTTACATGTAGTTGATATTGATGTTGGAATTGACTAGTATTTCTGATAGAATTGATTTAGAGTTATTGAGATGCTGAGATACTGGACTTAAAAAACTTGCAAGAGTATGCCTTCGATCTTACTCGCTGCTATCGGACTGAATAGGAAGTGGTGCAAGCTTCTTGATTGACCTCTTGTATTCTCCGTCTTGGGTTTTAACGGTTACCACGCGGATGATACCGTCTGCTCCTGGGTGAACCTCGATTATGCGACCTAACCTCCATCGCATAGGTGGAAGATTGTCCTCTTTGATAGTAACAAGGGTTCCCACCCTTATTTCCTCCGCGGTGGAAGCTCCGGTATGCCATTTTTTCCGCACAGTCAGTTCGTGCAGATACTCCTTGTACCATCGCTGCCAGAAATGTTGTTTCATCCGCGATACATGTTGCCAAGCAGACAATCGTGTGATTGGTGTCTGTCGGTAATCAGGCTCAGGCATGCTTGTTAATAAGTCACCGATAATGAAATGACCAGGGGTGAGTGCTTGGAAGTCATTAGGATCGGACGATAGTGGGGTCAATGGACGTGAATTTAGGATTGCTTCCACTTCTGTGACGTAAGTGAGAAGTTGTTCAAAGGTGAGTAGAGTGTCCCCAAGTACTCTGATCATGTGATGTTTAACCGATCTTACAGCCCTTTCCCACAAACCCCCAAAATGGGGCGAGCGAGGAGGTGAGAAATGCCATTTTATACCTTCGTTGCAGAGATAGTGGCTTAGCCCAGCTTTGGTTTGTTCTGAGTTTAGACAGGCGTACAATTCCCTTATTACGCGATGTGCGCCGGTAAAATTCGTAGCATTGTCTGAGTAAATCTCAGTGCATTTTCCGCGCCGCGAAAAAAAACGTTTTAAACATGCTATGAACGCTTCCGTTGTGAGATCATGAACCAGTTCTACATGGACGGCCTTTGTAGTAAAACATACGAATATGGCTAGATAGACCTTGATTCTTTTAGTGTTTCGATATCGTTTTTCCTTTATGAAAAATGGACCGCAGTAGTCTACACCGCTGACTAAAAATGGTCGCTTGAAAGTTACTCGATTTCGCGGCAGTTGACCCATTAAATATGTGGGGGTCTGAGGAGCTGCCCGTCGACAGGTGACACACTTATGCAGGATGTCCTTTACGGTTTGTTTGCCACTTATGATCCAATAGGATTGGCGGATTGAGTATAGGGTGGCTAAAGCGCCAGAATGAAAATTCCTTTCGTGGTATTCCCGTACGAGTATGGAAGTGATGTGGTGACGAGGAGGCATTAAAATCGGGAATTTTTTAGAGTATATCAGGTCCGAGTTTCCTAATCTGCTGCCAACTCGGATCAGGTTGTTCTTGTCGACGAACGGATTGAGCGGTGATAATTTACTAGTTGATTTTATAGGTCTTCCGTTTGTGAGTGCGTGTAGTTCATCCATAAAGCATTCGCGTTGAACTTGCGAAACAATACGTTGCTTGGCTTGTTCTAGTTCATAGGTCGATAGGGGACCATACGTTTTGTTGTTATTTTTTAAATTATGGCAAAATCTCAAACAGAATGCAATGACTCGGACGAGTGTGCTGAATGACGAAAATTTGTCGAATGTGTCGAATTCCTTGATTACCGCGGTTAATGAGACAGTAGATCGCTGTTCAGGGATCTCGATTTCAGGGAGAATCTGAGTGGGCCACTGAATTTCTGGGGAATTCAGCCATGCGGGCCCATCCAACCAGCTTTTCTTCGTTATTAGTTCGATTGGGGTTAGCCCCCTTGAGATGAAATCGGCAGGATTGTTTAGACTCGATACGTGTCGCCATTGAAACTGATCAGACATTGACTGGATTTCGGCAATTCGGTTTGCTACAAAGGTATTTAAGGTGTGTGGCGGTCTCTGTATCCAGTGTAGGACGATTGTTGAGTCAGACCAAAACTTGATTTTGTTGAACGTAATGTGTCGCAACGAGTGAACGGTAGTTCTATAGAGTCGTATTAGAAGCACGGCTGCACATAGTTCGAGTCGCGGAATGGATAACAGTTTAAGAGGTGCTACTCGCGACCGTGAACATAAAAGCCTGGATGAATAAGAACCGTCCTGCCCTTCGGATCTAACATAAATACAAGCGCCATACGCGCGTTCGCTCGCGTCACAGAAACCGTGGAGCTGTAATTCCTTATGTTCCTTTGTGATTATTTGTCGCGGAATTCTGAATTGACTCAAGAGTGGTAACTGATTATAATACTCCAACCAAGCAGAATGTATATGCACCGGAACAGACTCATCCCAATCAGCCTTCATTTGCCACAGCCTTTGCATCAGGATCTTAGCTTTTATGATGATAGGACCTAACAGACCTAACGGATCGAACAATTGCGCGATCTGTGAGAGGATTGTGCGTTTGGTGATCCGCGCAGGGGTTTTATCTTCAGAAATGACATACGAAAAAACGTCGTTTAACGGGTGCCAGGAAATTCCTAACGTCTTAGTGGTATCGTTGAGATTGATAGATAAGTGTTCTATGGATGAACTGTCGGCAATATCCCTTAAGAGTCGCGGTTCGTTTGATGCCCATTGTCTGAGTTGCAGACCCCCCCTTTGGGCTAATTGAATTAATTCGTCTCTAATCTGTGTGGCTTCGGATATCGTATTTGCACCGGTTAGAATGTCATCGACGTATATGTCTCTTTTAAAAATCCTTGATGCCTTGGGATAGAGTTGGGCTTCGTCATTGGCTAGTTGCTGCAATGATCGTATTGCCAAAAACGGCGCGGACGAGGTTCCGTAGGTGACGGTATTTAATTGATATGTGCGTATAGGCTCTTGATTGGTTTCACGCCACAGGATTTTTTGGAATTTGCGGTCTTTGGGATGGACCAGAATCTGTCGATACATTTTTGCTATATCTGCTGTTAATACGAATTTATGGGTACGGAAACGGGTAATTAATGAAAACACATCGTCTTGAATGGTGGGACCGATCATTAAATTGTCGTTTAACGATAATCCTGTTGACGTTTTTGATGAACCGTCAAAGACGACTCTCAACTTGGTGGTCAAACTGGTCGCCTTTAGCACTGAGTGGTGAGGTAGGTAGTAACCCTCCTCGGCTATGTTTGGGTCGGCAATAGACATATGCCCTAGCTCGAGATATTCATTGATGAACTTAATATACTGCTCCTTGAGGGTTGGACTATTATTTAGAGACCTCTCCAGCGAGTAAAAACGTTTTAACGCAATGGAATAAGAATTTCCTAGTTTAGGTGTCGGTGATTTGAAGGGAAGTCTGACTATGTATTGCCCGGTTTCATCATTTCGCATGGTGGTCGATCGATAATGTGTTTCGCACGCCCTTTCTTCGTCTGAGAGAATCCTTTCATGTGGACCTTCCTCGATCTCCCAAAATTTGTCGAGTTGAAGCTGAAGATTGTCTAATGCTACATTACACGCTGTTTGATTTGTGGCTTTGTTATTGGTCGAATGGAGTCGACCAGAGAGTATCCAACCGAATTGTGTTTTTTGGAAGACTGTTGAGTGATTGGGTGAAGTGATTTGGCCAACACACAGTAATTGATAAAATAATTCAGCCCCTATGATTGCATCTATTTTGCGTGGTAAGTTGAATGTGGGATCGGCCAGACGAATATTTTTTGGAATAGTTATCTCGGTCTTGGGTATAATCTGTGACGGAAGCGTGTGTGTGATCTGAGGGAGTAGTAGGAAGGTGCAGTTAGTTGAATACGCGTTATGACGTGATTTAATTAGCGCGTCGATTGACGATGTGATATGTGTTTTGGACTGGCTTATGCCTGTGACCGGTATATTTACTGGCCTTTGCGAGATGCCTAATTGGTTGGCCATTGCCTTGGTTAAAAAATGAGACTGTGACCCGGAATCTAACAATACTCTACATGGGTGATAACGTCCTTGTTGGTCTCGGATATCTACGACCGCTGTTGAGAGCAAAACTTGATTCGAAGCAGATGTTTGAAGGCTAGTAAGGTTTGAGGGTTGCGGTGTTTCGTCTATGTGCAAAAGAGTGTGGTGTTTCAGATTGCATGTTCTGCATGAGAATCTAGATTTGCAATTGCTGACCAAGTGGTTGGATCTAAGGCAGTTGGTGCATAGATTCGCTCCCTTTACTATCTCATTCCGCTGTACGGGGTCGGCACTTAAAATGGTGTCGCACGCGTTTGTGTAGTGTGTGGCTTTACATATGGCACACATGGGTTGAATTTGTGACGTATATACCTGCGGGGCTCTTTGCTTAGATAGACCTTGATGAGATTGTGGCGATCTATGTTGCTGAGTGGATGACGGTGAGGCGTCAAGAATTTTTCTACGCGAGTGCAGGAATTTGAATAGGATATCTACAGTTGGATAGGGTCGGTCTTGAATGTGTTCTCTCCATTTCGTTTGTGTTTCTTCATCTAGTTTGGACATAATTATGTGTATGGGGAATGATTCGAGAAATGGTGTTTTTAAAGCTTCTAGTGCGCGATAATTTTTTAATGCTGTGTCCAGAACGTGTCCGACGCGTAGGTTTGCTGGTTTATTTGACACAGGAATATCGCAAATCGCTCGAATGCGATTGGTTATGATAGCGTATGGGTCGTTGTACCGACCTTCGAGTAATTCCCAAGCGACGGGATAGTTCGCGGCGGTGTTCTCAAGAGATTCAATATATTCTGCCGCCCCTCCAGTAAGACAAGCCTTCAGGTATACTAATTTTTGTGCTGGACTGATCCTTTGATTATTTTGAACTGTAGACTTAAAATTGTCGCGGAAACCCGGCCATGATTCGTATGTTCCCGCGAAGTGAGGTAGATTAAGCGTGGGCAATTTTATAGTATTGTCATCCATATTAATCGCGGCTGGATACGGTGAATTTAATAGTAGGGAGTCAGAATTTACGGGAGAAGTGCTATTCGAGGTAGAGTCCTCGTGGATTATTCTTCGCGCTGTACCGATAGCTGTGTAATAATCATCTTCAACCGTTTGTCTATACTCAGAATGGTCGTGTTCTACGTCAATTGAGTCGAGTTCCGCCTCGATCTCGTTGAAAGCTTGAAAATGTCTTTCTACCTGCTCTACCCTTGCCTTCAGGGTCCATATGTCGGTTTTTGTGGGATTAAGTTCGACTAGATGTTTGAAACGAGTAATTTGTGCCTTTAGAGTAGCACGTTTCGAGGTCAAAGATTTAATTTGTTGTTCTACGGACTGCATGGTTGTGTGATAGGATTTTAAAGGAGTCGGTGACTTAGAATATGAGCATGTGAGCTTACCGCCTTTGATTCACGCTGTTGGTGTTGTGGATGTCTCGGAATAGTGTCCCCAGTTCCGGTGGATTTCGCCGCTGTCTGGTGTTCCCGTCGTAGAATCAACGTTGTCGCACTCAGGGCGTCGTCAGAAGCGGTGCTGCTTCGTTGGAATGGAGTCACAATCTTCCGATGTTGATGCTCCAGATGGATGTCTTCTTGTTTCCAAGACCACTGAGCATCCGGCTCGAAGGACCAAAATGTTGAGTACGTTTGTTCGCTCTTCGATGTGAGCGAATTGTACTCTGTGGTGTGCGTCCCTTTGCGTGTTTCGGTTCCCGAATATAACGCAATTGCACACCTTCACCTCACGATGTTGGTCGTTACGGTGATTATTTTTTGATTTGTATGATTGGGTTACACGATTGATGTGAGTGTGGAAGGTAGGTCGACTAATGAATTTGACTCTTGGTTCTGGAACTGCAGTGTTTAGATTTTTAATAGTTCTGAGTCGAGCTTTGATTTTAGATTGAGTACAAAGTGTGTTTTTGCAAATGAAGACACCTCGGATGGCCAATTTGGGGCGGGCATATTTCTGGCCCCTAGAATGCCATTGGTTGTAATTGTCACGCCGGGAAGGAGAGTTCTTAGAAATTAGGTGGTTATAGGGGAGGTTTCCCAAAACTTGTAGGTGCGGCAAATTCCTGGAACGGAGCGACCGCGAGGCCACGTGGTAGCCAGGTGACGGCGACCGCTCCAGAGTCGCCGCGATTGGATTTTATGATTTAATTGCACTCAGCCGTCCCTGACTCCATCCCTTTTAGTGTAGGATATTAAGAATGTCAGGCACGACTGAGTTCCCCCCTGTAGTGTCTTTCTTTCGATTTCCTTGCTGGATGTGGCGGACGTTGGACTTCATTGTTTTGCGCAGCAACAATAACTTTAACATTTAAGTTAATACTTTAAACATTAACGACTATAGTCGCTGCAGCCTATATTATTGCTTTAGTGTTCTAACTTGTCTAAAGTCAAACGCTAAAATTGTGACTTTTTAGTTTTATTCTCTTAGAAACTCTTGATTACTTTTACCCCAGGATTGTTTCTGAAGATGAAAAGTTCAAGACAGTAGTTAGGAACAAGTATCGGGAACTCGAGGTTAATGAACATTGAATGTTGAAATAATTAATCTAATGTTACCATTAATTAAGAAGTTAACTTTCATAATGTGGTTTAACTTTGATATAGAGTATATTTTCCTTAGAATCCTCTCTCTACCTCGGAACACAGATCTTTAATTTGGGTTTTCCTGATAATAATTGTAGAATGCAAGCTTTCAAGAAGTTCATCCAAGAAGGATATAGAATCAAGAATATTTTACGACTTCAATCAGAAATATTCTTCGTGCATGAATATTAAGAAACACAAGAATGTGATAAAACAAGTTATTTCTGTTGGAATATATTACAATCGAAACACAGTTTAATATACCAACATCTTTAATACTCGAGATAATATATAACCAAAAACCATTTGACAATCTTTCCAATCAGGAATGGACTATGCAAGGCCACAGGGAAGCAATTATTTTTTTATTGATTTTTATCATTTACACTAATGAAAAGAATTTACAGAGCAATATAGATATAGAATATTATTAAACTATATATAGAATAACACTATTATATAGTATATATTATAGTATATATTACTTTCTGCTACTTTATTTTCATATTTATTTCCATAATGAAAATTGTAAGACACGTGAAACGTGCGATTTCGATTCGTTATGTATCGGCCGATCGAACTAGTGAGAATAAAAGAAGAAACTGAAGAATAAAAAAATTATTGTCGTTTCATTCGAGTCGTATATCATTCGAATATACTACGCTGAATTGTTTGAGATTTTATATACTTTTCTTTAATATACATAACGCGATTAATTGAATCCGTTAATTAACTTACATCCTCCAACCATATTTTATATATAAATAAAGGTGTAAGCATAAGTGAGTACATGCTTGGTAGTTCTAGTGTTAATATTTCATTAGCAGAGTAATCCACCAGAGAGATAAATAAATATTATTGTCCACATTCGTACCTCGATTCCGTTCTCATATATCGATCGGCATCTTTATTTTCGCTTTCCGATCTTCTTCTTCTCGTAAACAAAGGAAATATCGAGTCGTAAGAAAGATATCTTTCTGAATAAATCATCGAGCTTCCGTTTACGAAGGAAGAGCATTCAGTGCATAAGATGAGTGCATCGAGGATCAAATCGAAAATAAACGGGGGAAGGAAGCTAACTTGGTACTTGCTTTGGAAGCATTGTAGCAGCCCTACCAACCACCATTGGCCATCGTTGGTCCAGTAAAGAAGAGGACGGAGATGGAGGAAAATGGCCCGAGGGTAGGTTTCCCGCAGGAAGCATAGAGGACTGAAAGCAGACCCGGATAACCGTGAAACCTCAAGGAAAATCAGGAAACATCCTTCCTAGTCGAAGATGATGGAAGTGGCTCAGAACGTCTCCCACGTGGTTCAACTCGCTAATGCATTTTACAGGCAATGCATGTTACGACGTGAGATTCTCTTCTCTTGGGATTATATCATAGACCACCAACCTCAAAAGGATACAGAGATGACTTCTCCACGAATTACTAGACGTTTGAAAACTTCTTCTTTGACATCATTCTCGGGGAAATTGATCCTGTGGAAATACTTTAACCTTCTATGATGCCATGCAACTTTGAAGTCACATACTCATCTATCCATATCTTTGGTTTCGTTCCGGTTCATTTTTTTCGTTGGTATAATAATCATAAAAGTATGCGCAACGACTATCTTCTTTTCAGTGTGTTTAAGTAATAAGTTTATTGCTAGTTTAACATTAACTTCGTTAAATTAGTGTTAAATTAGTTTAGCAAGTATAGTCTTGAACAATCTTGTTTTATGTACGAAAACAGTGGGTTATTGAGCGCTAAAGTTATCGCCTGTATCGTAGTCGGATGAACTATTCCACTGAAATATGTTATTTTAAGATCTTCAAATCTTCCTTAATTAATTCTAATTTATCTACAATCTATTAAAGGAAGTCCTATTCTTTCTTTTTTAACAACCAGTTATTTTGCATATGCCAGTATTAAAGGAATCCACGGTCTTGAAGTGCATAAAACACATTAAGCGGAGAACTATGAAGGAAGTAACTTCGTCCTATAGTGAGATTAAATCGGATTCAACTAGCGCGACACTAGTTGCTTCTCGTACGATTCAATTCCTCGTATAGTTAAACCAATCGCAAGCGATCTGTAAAATCGCATTTATTTCGATTCGATGCACATCGTGATTAAGGAACAGAAGATTATCGTTAATACTATAGAATTCTGATAATGGACGTCATCAGCGATATCATCCTAGAGATGTCTTACTTACAATATTATCGACTTTCGAAGTATTTACAATATCTAAGAAAATAACTGTTAAAAGTGTTTCGCATTAAATTTGTCCTAAAAGATTCTAAACAGTACATTTCTTAATTAAAGCCATCTTAACTAATAATCGGTGAATTAAACACCAAGGAGCCTTTATAAATACTATATTGTATTACATTATATACAGTGGTCTGCAAAAGTTCCGGCCCAGATACTAGTTTACTGACCCTTTAAATAATCACGTATGAAGAATAAATAGCGTTGATTTTTTATAGTATTCTTTCACATAATATTCTCTTATACATGATATAATATTGATACAAATTTCTTAAGGCTTTTCTTTTGGAAGAAAAATTACAAACCCACCACTATATATGTAGTGAAATTTACTTCATGGATGTAGTAATATCTATAATTAAAAAAATTGTAGGGACTAGGTTCTTTAATACAAAAGTTGCAAGAGTGAGGCGCAAAAAATTAGCAGTTACGTGCATGAATTTAAATTGAATATTTCGTAATCTTTTCTGAGTTTGATAAACATAAGCATCCTCGGAGAGATAGCAGAAGGAATGAAGGAATGGAAGGCGAAGAAATCTGCGGAACATGTCTTTCATTTTCATGGGACCGAAAATGTTTATACGTGGTTGGGTTCGTATAAATTCCTGCAGGATTCGTTGCGATGAAAGGACTTGATCTCGCCTGAGACTTCTGTACATACATACTATATAACGGCAGACACTGCTGGAACTGAAGGAACTGTGAAGGAACTGGAAGAGCTGTAAGGAGAAGCTTTTTTCCGGATGCTTCAACGCGCACCACGTGCGACCGTTCTCTCGGTGGATCTTCCTTCTTTCCAAATCAGTAGTTTTCGATATTTCAAGAAATTTCTTCCACTGATCCCAAACAAACCTCACAGTTTCACCATAGAAAATCACTGAACCATTGACCTTGTTTATTCAAATTTCGATCATAATACTGGAAATCTATCTGTATTTCTTTATTGAAATAAACCAGGCAAACCTTGTAATACAGAGATACAGAATAATTGAATGGGATATATGACCCGTTTAATATGAAGACGGTGGGAACTTCATTTTTGGAAGAAATTGAGGTAAACCTTAATTTAGTTATAATTTTACGACAAGCTTTAATTTATTAAGAAAATATACAATCCTGATTTTAAAATATCTATATGCCTTGGGCGATGTAAATTTCAGTGTCACGTGAGATTGGAAAATATAATTAGAGAGTATAATTCACCACCTGCTAAGTTATCTGGTAAAATTGTGTTATATTAAAGTATACCAGGAAAATTGTGACGAAGAATTAACAATTTATCGAAAAAATCAATTTTGACAAAAGGGTGTTTTTTGTTCTTTGATTAAGATTTGTGGCTGTTGTATATTTAATCTTAAATTACATGTCATTGATTACAATCGCGAGGTTTCAATTGTTTATAATTTAAAGTTAAGTATATTTATGAATACACTTTTCATAAGTCTGAAATAGTTGAAAATTTGGTGCAGAATAATAGTTCAATATCTAAAGAGAGGCTTAGAAAATAAAGTACCACAATAATATGTAACGCTCGCCATTAACATAATAATCAGTCTAAATTCACACAAATTAAAAACATGCAGATAAACGTCTCTAAAATGCGAATTGCGCTTTCATACGATTTTATCAATATATGTTTATTATGAGAATAATCCTGCGGTTTTAAACTAAAATTAAAATAAAGGAAGTAATCCACGGTTTAAAAAGCAAATAACCAGCTATTCCGCATTTCATTTAAAGCATTTTTTTCGCGTGCTGCAAATTCTCAATTGACCCCATTTCATGGCGCCGTTAATTAAATTACGCACTTAAAACGCAATTTCACGTTCTCAAAAATGAAATAATACGAACGGCAAGGAATTACGTGGAAAATGTTCTACACATACGAGAAATACCGGTGGGAAATATAATTATTATCAAAGAGAAAAAAAATGTTGTCCGTTCGGTCGTAATCTGAACTAAAAACCAGTTAAAAATTCACGAACTTCTACCGTTTTCAATATTTACTTTTATCATCGGGAATAACAACATAAAAAAGAGGTTCCCCAAAATCTAGTAATAGCGATGCTGAGATTTTGGATTCACACGTTCTGAATAATTCTTCATGTTATTTTCGACGCCATTAAAATCATTAACTAAGGTATTCGCTCGTAAAGCATGGTAATTAACAAAAAGTAAACTTTCGAGAAATCGATCGTAAAGTTTTTAGTTAAACAATAATTTTCGCAAAACAATATCAGACACCATGTTTTACGACCGAATGCCTCAATCCACAAATACTATTAAAAATTTGATTTCTTTACACATTTCCAAAAAATCCTTTGACAGCAAAATACAGAAGTAGGGATGCGAACATAATATTATTATAATATTAACAATAATACTACAATAATAATGGCATATTATTATTAGTAGTGGTAGTAGTAGCGACAATAGTAGTATTTTAATTAGAGAAGATAGGTTTCATTCTTGGAATGAATTCTCTAGTGGGAAGGTTATTTTCAACGAGAAATGCTGAGCCAGTAAGTTTAGTTCGTGCTTTCAATTTACCTTTCTGTATCGGTGAATTTTTCGATCCTGATGAAGCGATCAGTTGATCGTTCTCCTCGGAGGGTTTATTTCTCCAGTGTACTCGTTATTTTCATTCTAGCATGGTTTCCGTCGAGAAGTTCCGTCGGTTGGAATCGCCTTGGTGCCTTTTCAAAGGTATCGAAGGTCACGTTCCCTTGAGGCTGCACCGCAGGGCGCATACGAACTACACGTCGAACTGTTCCTAGATAACCTCTGACCTCAAGATTCCTGACTCCTCGACTTAGAACCTTCGATATATTCCAATGAAACACGTTCTCGTGTTCATCAAGTTTAATGCAAGAGCCATTTTATGCTCGGTGAAAAACACGGTTTTCTTCGAACTTTTCGTATTTGCAACGACGACCGCGCTTCGTCTTCCTCGACGTCGGTGCTAAAATCATTTTACGCTTGAGAAAGTAGTTCGTGTTTTCAATTTTTCAGTTTGAGGCGAAAAGGATGCCGTGTTCCTCAGACATGAAATAGAAATGATTTCATGCTTGAGTAAAACTGAAATTACTTTTTTAAGTTTTGAAATTCGGTTAAAGGATGTTCTGCCCCTTACCCGAATACAGAGTAATGCTCGCGTATCACGTTTAATGAAAAGCATTTCAAGTACGAGGTAGCCATAATTGCATTTAATTTTAAACGTAAGTGTTAAAGGGTTTTTGTTCAAATTCGCCTAAAATTCTACTTTTTACACTCCCTGTATGTACATAATAAAATTACCAAAAATCTGTTATCTGACCTTAATCTATATAAACAAAATGGATTATAAAGTATATCGTATTAGTATAATATCAAATATATTCATTAATGAACTATTTAATATAATGATATTAATATTAGTATAAATTCATGCTGGTATTTACATATTGATTATTACATAAGATAAAGTTTCACGACAAAAGAATCTTCTTTTTGTTAATACCGAATACATAATTTACTAATTTATTAATTTAGTCATTGCATAATATCATAAGGCAGTAATAAATAGCATGTAAAATATGTAATATATAGAGAACGACATTGTTATCTTCCATCAGTCATCCTTGTGAAAGCACTGTAAAGAATAACTTCCGTCCCATTCCAACTTCAATTTGTCAATCTACCTTTGTCCAATTTATTGATTGTAAAAGAAATTTTTAATCTCGGCACTTTCAGTGTTTCCTATAAGGAGTGTTCAATTATAATTGTAAGTAGTAATTAAACTGAGAGCACAAGGATTACAGTGAAGTATGCGTTAGTTAAGATCAGTGCACAAGGTCATGTCGGTGAGTCTAATCGTAAGTGCGATTAACCACCCTTCCTCTTCTCCGTAGTGCGGTCTTCAGAGGGAGACTATCTCTCTATCTTACCGCAACGATCTTCTTCTGTCCCTCGAGAGGTCATAAGGTTATCCTGAATACCCTGTTATACCACATATACGGACCCTTGAAATTGTCCGTTGGGACAGGTGACCTTCAACCCCCGACAGAAATTAAAGAAACCTTTCTGAGCATTTCTAAGGCTCGGCCCAATTACGTCAGGTAATTATCAATTTTTCTACGACAGGCCAATTTTCCACCATACTAAACTTACTGGAAGTTATATGTCCACGTAGTTCCTCGTAAATTATCTGAATTGCATTGGATAATGCCGTGATAAGTTTTTGATAAAGGAAAATTATTTTTGTTCAAGGATATAAAACGATATAAAGAGAGCTTGACATTTATGCTGGTGATTACGAAAATGTTGTAAATCACTTTCTGTAACATTTCGACTATTTTTTTATCAAAAATACAATTTTGCTATCAAGTGTACATAAAGGATTGCTCTTGCGTTTTTAAAAAGTTAATATAGAGTGTTTAAGCAAAAACCAAATAGCGTTTAATACAGCATTACGTACGAAATCAATTTATTCGTTTAAATACAGGGTAGATCAAATTAACACTTAATCCGTCAAATTAATTCCATGTTTAATGGAGAGAATTATGTGCGTAATAAATGTATTTACTTACCCAGCAGTATTTACGGTGGATTTCATAACATATTAAATACACGGTTTATTTCAGAGGAGTCGTGTAATAGCATAATAAATAATTGTAAGTTCTGATGGAAGCGACACGTATTTCGAACTGTAAGGTATTGCATTCCACATGCATGTCTGAGGTGTATTATCCACCGAAGTGTTCACCGAAGACATCGAATTAAGCGTCTTAGCAAAGCGGATTTTCGGCTTATCCGTGATAATTTCGGTTGCAGATTATACACCGGTGCACATAACTCTATCTTCTGTATTCCGGCTATAATTCGATTAACACAACCGCGAGATTAAGCAGCCGTTTTGCTGAGCTAAGGGAATTCCTACCGTGTCTTACCTTTTCTCCTGCTTGACAGGACGTCAGAATGTCTGTTATCTGTTCGGTTTCCGGAAGATTGGAATACTAAAACGTCTTCTGCTTGACGACATTGCACCTGTGGGAGGGTTGCAAGAATTCATGCTTCCATTATATTTGTCCTTTAAGGAACTACCTCATGTGCTCATTCATTAATAGACTTTTTTTGCAATTTAACTCCCGCTTTATACGAGAATTAGTTGGATATTATACTAATACTTATTTACTAATACTCATAACAATAGAATACTAGAATACCTTCAACGGTTATTATGTTATAACAATATTATATATTACGTTATTACTTTGCTATTTTAAATATTATCATAATTTCTTCGAGGATAAATACATTGTACACGTTATATAATTATTGTAAATACATTGTAAGCGATAGTGTTGGCATTTGGCGGTGGATTAGGAAGCACGAATTGTTATACTATATGCATTGATAGGATTAAACGAGGAAAACGAACTATACACCTTTTGGAGAAGAACACATAGCTATATATATTTTGAAGGTAACAGTAGAAGTAACATAAAACAATAGAACGTTGTGCCGATCTCGGATACACCGGGGCCACCTACATCCGGTTTCTCTTTCTATCATATAGTTTTTGATTCTGTGGAGAGGTCATTAAATATTAGATAAAGTGCAAGAGGCAAATATTTAATAATGTGTTTGCTGGATAAATACGAACTATTCGTGGATTTCTTATTTTCCCCGGGAGCGGAGTACCTCGCTAGAATTTCAATCTCCAGGAAACTCAGTGGTACTTGTGTATTACATGGATAATAACTTTCAAGAAATTTCGTCGTAGCCGACATTTTCGTTTCCCGAGAAATTGGAGTCGCGTAATTCCGAATTTAAAAGTTCAAGGGGCGTGCTGGAAATGGAGCTAACCCACGAACGCCATGCTATCATATAATAGAAATACATGAAATTGAAGATAATCGAATTTTTCGCGAAATACTGCGGATTTAAATTATCGCTGGGATATAAATTGGCAGTATTATTATTTAATATTGCAGTATTTATTATCATATAATAATGATATATCGTAAATTTTGTCCAATTTCAATAAGATTAACAATCTACCCCTTCGAATCTGTTTAATGCACGTATAACAAGCCATTGTTTATTCAAAATATTACTCAGTTTACCCTCAATGTCAGTTATTGAATGAAACACATTCTCTTATTGTACAAGAATGTAATATATAATTCATATGTACAAATCGCCTTGTACACCAAATATAATCTAATACAATCAACAACATACATATGTATGTAAGTATACTATTTACTGACATTATTCTCAATTTTTCCAGCACGCACAAATTTTGGTGACTGAAATAGTTTTTGGACAAAGTATTATATTTCGTATAATATGCTTTATACTTCAAAGTACCTATACTTCCTATGAAGGTGGGCAAAATTATATTTATGAGTCATATATATAACATGCACGAAACTGTGTGTTAATTGCAAACAAATAAATAGTTACATGTACTGAATTTAACGCGACTATACGTTTAGCGTTATGTTGGGCATTCGCACGAAATTGGCATTTTCCGCGCAACACGATAGAAAGAAAATAAGAGGAGAGTAGGGAGGAGTTCGAGGAAACTTGATAAGGAGAGGACGAAAAACCGGAAGCGCGCTGCAATTTTGTGGCACCATCCTAGCTTCTCCCAACACATTCTGTCTACCGAGAAGATACTAATCTCGGTACTCGCTAAACTTTTTCTCCCCGAAGTATGTACAACCAAGTCTTGAATGATCTTACGATCTGACCGTAGTCCTCCTTCTCATTCTTCGGGAGATAACGTCCCACCACCATCGCTTTTCCTCGGAACTTACGATTTTGATCGCCACGTATTTTATCATAGAATCATATCATATCATGGATTTTACCCTTCTTTGATAAAGCACTTGAATTACTTGGTAAGTTATATTTTCCTCGGCCCTTGTAATATTATCAGATTTTTATATTCGTCATACACCTTGCAAGAAAGTACAGCCGAGTCTCTTTTTATCCGGTAGATACGATCCACAGAATTCCGCATAAGAAACGCACAAAAAAAGATGTAGCTTTCTTAGTAAAATTAGTTGTTTGTTTTCTTTATGCGTTAAAAGATTTTAAATTCGAAGGAGAAAGCTTTATTTGTGCGTAGAAATTATTTTCTTCTCTCTTAATTCCCAACAGAAAAACATAAAAAGAACAAAAATAAATGTATAAGCGCGTTACACTGTTAAAACTTCTTTGATTTCTTGGATTTCTTGAAAAGTGAGTCAAAAACGATCTTTTTGTAATTTCAAATTATCGGTGTCATGGTATCAGACTATAACGATAACATTCATTTTTGATTGGGAACCAATCTTCTTACTATATTTTTGAAAGGCAAATAATTCCACATAATTTAATAATCAAAACAAATCAATTATAATAATAGGTTAACGATAACAGAAAAGACCTCAAAATCGCAATATTCGTTTTTATATCGTTCTGCTAATATTATTATACACCAAATCGGTTTTTATTACTAAATTATTTGCTGTACTAAAAACGTATTTCAATTATTTCCTCAAATTTGATTCTACGATTACCAATTTTAATTATGCAATAATACCGTTCTTCTTCCACGATGATATTTTGCTCGAATTTCTTCGTGTTTAGCTGAATTTGTATCATATATTTCTGTGCTTTCTCGTATTATTATCATCCGTGGATCTTAATTGGTTCTGAAATCGTAGCCGACAATCCAAAAGTGGGTACCGAGTTGTTAGTAGGATTAGAACGGTGAAATTAATTGCACTTCTCTGTGCAGTTTTCCATTGATCCCGTGGCAAAAGGTAATTTCAGGATTACAGGTTGAAGTAGTGAAGTAAACTGTTTCAGGGTGAGTTTAGGTTATTTCGAAAACGAGAGTTTCTTGAATCGCACTCGGTCTCCGGGTATTCCATGTCAGCACTACGTTCCTGTTACGGGTAACTCACGACAGGCGAACCTAGGTCGGTTCATTTTATTTCCTGGCAATGAGTGGCAAACTTTTTATATCCCCATAATACAGACAGCCTACTCCGTTCACCAACTTCTTCTTCCCCACCTCCTTCTTCTCACCGAGCCAATGGAAACCCTGGAATTGGAAACGAAATGAGAAACAACAAAGATCGAGAAAGACGAGGAGAATGGAAATAAAACCGGCTTTAGCTCCTACTGGTTTATTATAGACTTATAAATAAAAGAATCATTGCCATTGTATCCATTACGAACGTTCGTTTTACGCATTATAATTAATATTTATTATCCTATAAATATTAGACCAATGAAAATCCTGTCGGAAATACTTACATTTTTATTACAATAAAGATCCCGTGGAAAATATATACTTCATAAGAGCATAGATATGTAATTAACCCTAGAACCTCCATTTGCAGTTAAATTATTCGAATATACCACGGCGAATTGTTTGAGATTTTATACACTTTTATTTTATATATATATATGTATAACGTGAATAATTGAATTCATTGATTAACTTAAATCCTCCGGCCATAATTTTTATATAACTAAATGTGTAAGCATAACTGAGTGTATGTTCGGCAGTTCTAGTGTTAAAAACATATGTAAACAAATGCCTATTCGGGTGGACACGTATTTTTGGCAGAACCCGAAAACTTGTTTTTTTTTTGGCGTATTGTAACGGAACTTGTACAAGTCCCGAGCGTTAACATAGAG
Organism: Nysson spinosus; assembly: GCA_910591585.2. Taxonomy (NCBI): domain Eukaryota; kingdom Metazoa; phylum Arthropoda; class Insecta; order Hymenoptera; family Crabronidae; genus Nysson; species Nysson spinosus. The sequence goes on from OU342835.1 coordinate 1,413,908, forward strand.
GGTTGGACTGGACAGCGCGAGATCCATAAACAAAAGAGAGAAACCGAGAGAAATGTGGTTCATTTTATTCCCTGGCAATGACTGGTAAAGTTTTTATCTCGACATGATACACGAGTCCGCTCATCATACGCAAAGTTCGGCAAAAGAGGAAAAACGATGGAAAGAGAAAGCAGCTGTCGTATGGTAGAGTCAGTAACGCTGATGGACTATAAAATTTGAAATAGACTTTTTTGAATTTTGTTTTTCATTGCTCATATCTTTGTATGGGGTATTATTGCCATGTGCGTGGATAAAACAGCACTCGTATTAGATCCGTCGAATTTCCGGATCATTACTCATCGGATTGTTATCAGAATATGTCGATAATTGTCATTTTCTCTATTTTTCTGCCCAACAAAATGTTCTCTCTTTTAAATACTGAACGAGTTAACGAATAATTTGCTTTAACGAAGGTTGTATTTCCATGGTTATTAACATTCAATTTAGATCCTGTTTGTCCACCAATGTCATTGAAATGTGAAATATTTCAACGACGCAATACATATTCTATTGTTCGCCATAAAATATTAATTCCATGAAAATCATTGTTATTACGTATGTCTATTGTTTTTCGTAAGATATATTTCAATTGTACTATAAAATATTCGTACTTATATGCTTTGAGTATATTAAAATTTCAAAAATATAATATAAATAGTTGAATAATTTTAATGAAATTTCTTAATAAATGAGGATAAATTTAATTATAGATTTTCGTAGTAAATATTTTTCTTATTAATAATTGGATATAATATTAGTGTCAATATTTCTCTACTTCTCGTACTTTAAATGGCGCACTAAGATGTCAGAGATGAATGCAATTAAACTTTAAACGAACATGGCATCAATCAAACTTTGCATCGGTTATCCTTATCTCCGAATACCGGCAGATAATATCTCGAGTTTGTATATATTAATGCATATGCGATCAAACGTCACTGTTGCGATAAACTGAATGAATAAAACAGTATTCCCGGATCTCTTTCTCTTGCGTTAGCATTCACTGACATGGCGGAACAGACAAACCAGCAAAAGTTTGCGTTACCATTAAAACTAGATAAATGTTCATTGTTCCCATTTTACTGTTACTGTATTGTCCCACTTTAGTCCCATTACGAATATTAAATTGCATGAATGTATGTTTAATCTGGAATATATATTCTTCCATCAAACTTCACAGAGTCACAACGGAAATATGAAAAATGTACTAATAAACTATAAAAAAAAAACAATATTATGTTATTACATTTTAATATTATTACATTTTAATGTTATTACAATTAACATTATAATATTACATTTAGGATTATTAACACTAGGGGTGTTAGGAATCAAAATAAATTATCTGTCAATTTAAGTTAAATTGTACGAATATGCCACGGCGAATTGTGTGAGATTTTATAGACTTATTGTATACAGGGTGAGTAACCTAACAGTGGAAGTTAAAATATTTTCGAAACTGTTAATTATATTGATAAATGTTTCAAACAAAAATTGAATGGTTTCGAGGGCGACATTATTGGATATAATTAGCATGTTTGTAAGTAAACGCGTAGAGGACATTTAAAGATCAAGTTTCTCTTTTTAAATGAGATTATATATATTTTAATGCACCAATCGATTCACCCCGTGATTCTCTATAAAAAAGTATGAACCCATGCATGACAAAAAGTAATTACTTTAGGGGATATTTTAATTTCAATATTGCCAAGTACAAATAAATGTGTAAACATAACTCAGTATATGTTCGGTAGTTTTATTTCTAATGAACTGTCTATAGGAAACAGTGCGGTCTCTGTTAACCCGTTGAGTGCCGAGCCGAAATCCGTGTTATACAATACCTCGCGGTACGCATTCGTAACGTGTATATCATGTCTAAAAATAATACTGTTTAACCGCTCTACGATACATTAGTAACTATGGGGCCTTGAAAGCACAGGATTCATTTGATGTAGAAGAACTTAATGAAGGATATTTATTAATAATACAATAAAGCACCCACCAGAAAGATCTCGCGAGGAGAGAAATAGAAGCGAATCAAAGCCCCAGTAACAAAAGAGCCCCGAGGATAAAACACGACCAACCGTATGGAATTCAAGTTACTGATGCTTTGATATCTATTTCCTACAGTGGAGGATGCCCTATTCTTTAAAAATGCGTTATCATCAAAATATGATTTTCCAAAAAGTAATTTGTTAACAATTAAATAAATCGTTATAAATATCGTCGGTACTTTCAATTCGAACGAGATAAGAATTTGTATTGTACAACTAACTGTTACTTATGCATAAATCATCGGTTTTTATTGAGTAGCACTCACAGGGTCTGCCGATGTCTAACATTCGACTAAATATCCAATTATTCTGTTAGATGACTATCTTGTTTATGTATTTGTAGACGTTCGTCAGGATTAGTTAATTAGTCAGCTTTCATCATAAATCATCAAACTTGAAAACAAACCCCTGGTCAAGGTCCGAAAACAAGTGCATCATCGAATCAGCGTCTGCCTGTCCCTAAAACTAGCCTTTCCCATTCCCTATTCCTACCAATATACTATATATATTCTATATATGTGCAAACCTTAAACTCTAACACAATACTTTGCTCTAATTTCTTAAATCTATCATGCTTAAGCCATATTAAGATTGTTGACGCTATTAAAACATCCTGAATGTAGTTAATGCAAAAATATGTGAAAATATACTTTCCAGATTGATAGGTACGCAAAAATATTCTCACCTAACGCAGCGAGATATGGCGCAACAAAATGATTGACAAACGGCGCGGTATGAATACACTTTTTTTTTATACAACGTAGATGGGACAGGTCAGGTGGAACATTCACATTGACAATGAGTGACAGAGGCTTTTCTTTCGCGCGTAATGCGTAATCCAACTCTTCTTGTCCAAAGAGTTGAACAGAATGGAAGAAAAATAGAGAGAAGGTAGCAGTTTGTGAGATCCAGATACGAGAGACGGGAAGAATTTATCGTTTGTCGCGTCATAAGGCCGAAAGTCCTGTGCTGACATTCTGGAACTGACACAAACTCGATATACAACCAGCATTTCTGCGTTTCCCTTTCCCTTGCCCTTCGAAACAACCGTTGGTTATTATCTCCATGCCTCGGTAATTTTAATGTACTTTGACGGTATTAATTAACGGGGACTTGAAAGTGGCGTCCACTGCTCGGCCACTTCTGATGGCTTTCGTGTATACGTTAGAAATTATCTTCTGGGCTTTCTATTGTTCATGGAATAAGTTCACGGTATAAATGTTTAATTTATGAACAATGATATCCGATGGATGTGTAATGGACCGCTGAATTACTGTACCTCGTCGTTATACTCAGGATGCCGGAAAGAACCGATAATCTGGAACTTGTTCTCTTGTGCTTTTCTGAATTAATAATCCAACTTTAATAGTTTTACACATATGATGCTAAACTTATAATCTTATTTATCCATCTTACTGAATGTATTAATGGTTAGGTCATTAATTATATTATTTGAAACTGGTATATTATCGATCGGTTTATAATAAAAGTAATAAATCTGTGCATAGTTCGCCTCAAAAATTGCCAGGCGTTTCGGTGGTCTTTGATTATTTATATTATTAAAAATGGTTCAAGACGATACTTAATATCACCTGCATATTGCGCCAGACAAGTAGCAACAAGAAAGAAAGTCTACGATTGCAATAATGATATAAAAGCAATAAAGATTTCCTCGAAAATTGCCAGGCGTCTCGTGGTACGAAAGAAGTGAGAATAATGTACAAGTTAGGTAGAAACGCGCGTTTTGTCGCGGAAATTCAGTTCACGTAGAACGAATCGGTGCGTTTCAGGGGCAATGCGAGTACCCGATATTTCGTTCGCTTTCTCTCTTTCACACCGTCACCTATCCTCCATCCACGCTACTTTTTTTTCATTCATTTCTCTCTCTTTCGTTTCCTTTACGCGGCTTGGTAGAAGGTAGGCTCGAATGCAGACGAGATGCCTCGAGAATTCGTCGCACGTCGTGCTACAGACAGGCTGCAGGCTTTTCAGAAACGCATTTGCACCCTTCGTAAGAGGGTGCACGTTAGAACGAGAAGGAGATACGGTGAGAATGAAGATGGGGTTTTTGATGGTGAAAGGAGAAAGCGAGATCAAGGACGGCTGTCATCGAAAAGACGCCCTCGAGAAAAACTGAACGGAATAAACCCCGGCAAAAAACCGCGCAAAGAGAGTGCTCTGAATTTGTTTGCCGACTGTTTGTTATTGAAACCGTAATGAGATACTTCAATTTTGTGATGCAATATCATCCTTTATGATTATGGTTTATACATTTGGATCACTATTTGACAGTTATTTAAAGACTACTAATTACTCAATGATCAATACGACAATTTTCTTCTAAGAGATCTACTGAAATAAGCTCCAGTTAAACATATATTTCTTAAATTCAACATTCAAGTATGTGTTTGTTGAAAATAAAGAAAACTTTACTCTCTTACTTCTTTAACCTTCGTCAGGATAGAATGGTTTTATAACACAAACGCATAGAAGAGCTTCGGAGGCTTTTTGTAATTTAGTTTATTTACCTGGTGCTGATGAACTTGATGCTCTGTTTTCTTCATTTATATCGTTAAGAATTTTATTTATTACAGATATATAAGTTGCTACGAGCAAGTATATTGATGCAATTGACACATTGAAAACGAAAAAAATTGTAAACATATTGATATGCAGTCTAAACATAAGATTCGGTGATATAAAATCGTTGTCCAGTTAAAAATAACCACCACGCTAACAACAGAATAAATGTGTACTTTTACGGAAACGCCGAACACCCCTTCTACCATACGCTAATTCTGTTATTTGCCTGGTTTTCATAAACCGTTTTTTATCATTTATAATTCCTAGTCCGACCGTTAATTGCGATATGCCATATATTATTTCCGCCAAAGGTCCCATTACTAATTAAAATTCATAGTTAAATCCTTTTTAAAAACGAAATAAATACAAAAGAATAAAAGATTCCGAAGAAATTGAATATAAAAAGTAACGATAAACGAACAGCTCTTGTATCACTGGAATACTGAAAGGCACGAGAGTCACAAATCCTACAAGAATGTTCAATCCGCAGAATGTTTTAAGGTTGAAAAATGTAAATGTTAAACTAAAGTAAACTGAAACTGGAGTAAACGGGAAGTGACATCAACGATACCTCCGATCGAAAAGATGTCACGACGAGCAGAACGGGAATGGAGCTTTTGCAACCCTATGAAGACTAAGAGCGCGAGTCTTTTACGAGGAATCCCTGACAACTCGGTTTCCATGGCGGTCTGCGAGTGGCGGCTGAAACGTGGAATGAATCTCTGCGAGATATTAACCACTTAACTGGCATAATCACAAAGAGAAAAACTTCGTGTACCGGGGCTTTCATTTAAGCTTCCTTTAACGTTTTTATTTCATCCGCTTAAACCGTCGTAATACATCCACCGCGAATCTTGTGTTTGTGGAACTTTTGGAACATATTTTCAATGGCTAAATGTTTGAATTCTTCAGTTGGAATTAAAGAACTATGTAGCTTTTGAATGACATTTTTTTCGGGCGCTTTATTATACAAGGTTTTTCGTTTAAACGGTATAGAAGGTGCAGTGATAAGTTTGAAGATGTAAAACGGCTAGCAGAATTCTAGATCTTTATAGTGTTTTATTAGAATTGCCATTAATAATTTAGGAAATAATTGTTCATTTAAATTCACACGTATACTGATAATACAGGAAAACGAAGTCATGATTTTGATTTAGCTTCTGGAAAGTTTTAGCAACGTATTTCGTTTTAAAAATTAAACAAGTTCGACTTTCTTTTTCTTCTATATTTATAATTTGTGGATTTCTATAAATTTAAGAAAATATGCTTTCATTAATTTATTATAATAAAGAATCCCATACTAGCATCTAAAACCGTCATATTAGTAAAAACATTTTGCTGTAATTGTTACAATTTTCAATGCCGCCACTTACATTAAATTCCAATCGTTCTTTCGAGCTTTTAAAGTCACCTAACTTCTTAAATATTCGGCAAGATCTCACATTACAATATTAATATTAATAACTAAAATCTTCCGTAGACACAAAGTCAAAATAGTTATTCAGATCAAAAGCCTCGTAATGCATCCACAGAGCGTAATTGCAATTTCAGTTCGTGGAATATCAAATAATTTCCACGCTAAATGACGAGGATCGGAATTCGCGTGAAATAACTGTGTAATAGCCAGGAATCTCGGTAACCCCAAGAGCACTTCTTTGACCGGAAACTGACGCTGTGGATGACGTGCATACATAAACGTTATATGCAGACGGTAGTGGAGATAATGGCCGAATTAAGATGATCTCGTAACGCGTGAATGGCGAGAAAAGTGGCGTCGGGACGTAATATATAATTGCGCCTCGAACGATGGAAAAAAAAGAACAGCATAATGAATCTCTTCTATGTACCTTCAGTATAATGGAAAATAATTTCGCAAAGTCACGGAGCGTACTTAGGAAATTGAAACTGCGATGGAGATGACGATACGTGAAAGAAAAGAAAGGAGATAGTACTGGGTGGCGAATGGCGGTGAGATCAACGACATCATTGAAAAGCTGTCAGAACGATGAGCACCAGAATGGAACTTTTCTTCTAGGACTGTCACCTAGAACACAGCTCCCACCGGGTTTTCTAGACAATTCTGTTTGCCCGACATTTTAGAAATAACACAATTTCGTTGTCGAACTATTATATGCTTATTATTGCTTGAAACAGGTCAACAGTTTTCTCATGTTATTTCATTTGATATATTTCACGTGTTTATTGTTGATTGTATGATCCCATTAATGTATGATAGAAATACTGACAAGTTTTTTACTTTGCTTTCAGATCCTGCTGTAAGTATATCATATGCATCTCGAAGATTACTGAATGGATTATTGGACGCCTGTTAGATTGAAACCTTGGGTAAATATGTGGAATAATGTAATCTCATGTATATTTATTACATAATGCAATCCCAGATTTGTATACTTCATGCTAATATATGACACAAATCTGTTGCAACTATCCAGTCACTTTCAAACATGATCCTAGTACTCGTATTCATTGAGAATAAATAATTATTTTGAAATTTCCGTGTCAAATAACAAAATATGCTGACGAATAAGAGTAATAGATAATACATGTTTTTGTCGATTAGCAAAATATAATCTAAAGGATGAATTAAGATCACAAACCTTCTATAATTATTTATTTAGCATAAGATATTATATTATCAAATATATAAGTACGTTTCCTTTATTTCATGTTATAAGCTTCTGCTAAACTTTAACCTTTAGCGATTTACGAAAATTTGATTATTCTTGTAACACAAAACTCGGTACTTACTGATCGTCGAACAGTATTTCTAGAATGACGTACAATAATACTTCGGGTCGAGTATTATTAGACCGTGTTACCGAAAGACATTTTGCCGATCACACCTGAACAGCTTCTTCTGCTATCAATCACTATCGTTGCACAATCACGATCTACGGTTTGGAATCGTGTGGCCGTATGAGCACACGAAAAATAAAGACTTCGAACAATGGTTAATAGTCGTCTTATGCTGTAAACAAGTCGTGGTACGAATAAAGTCTTCGAAAGGTTCGTGCTGGAAAGTAAGAAACGCGGATAAGAAATGGAAGGAAATGGGAAAAGGAAAAAGGTAGAGGGAAGAGGAATTTATTAGATTTCAGGCGGTTGGTTGTTCCCGCTCGTAAAATCGTGAGCAGATCGCTAGCAATGAGAACGAAATTTCTAGCCAACTGGTGAAATCACACTCGGTACTATCGAGAATTGTGTTAAGGCAGCTACAGACACGTTTCACCCGGTTGGCTGTCGTTTCTTTCGTGAACTTCCGCCAATTCAATTAATGTCTGAGTACAAACAGGTAAAAACAATTTCACCGATAATTGATCTTATTGGCGCTGGAGGATCATCGGAAGGAGATGAACACGTGGAACTCTTTTCTCAAGGATATCTTACTGAATATCCTGCGCCAAGGGCGAAAGCATTCTTCGGTTGCCACGAATTTTCTGACAAATTAACTAGCTTCCCTTTGATGTTTGAAAAATACCGATAAAAGCGTCCATCGATTAAAGAATTCGGAGTTGAAAGGAAAAGTTCGAAGTCTCTGCGAAGAATATAAGGATAACAATTTACTAATTAATTGGAAAGCTCGAGTAGAAAGAACCTTTTGCGACAAAGAATAAATCCTGACGAGATAAATAACGCAAAGTAATTCTATTGGCTTCGGTTGATATTGCACGATAAGATTTTAATGAAAGTTACATTTTAATTGCGTTCAATTAATAGCGTCCTGCTTTTTAGTTACCACGACGTATTCCATTTTTATAAACGTAGCACAGCATCGACGTACTTAAAGAACAAATTACATCGTTAAGGAGTAATTAATCGTTAAATGAATTGCTTTGAAGTGGTATAAATACACTTTTTTCACTCCAGATATATAAGCGTCTACGTTTCAATGCAAATTTCCGCAAATTAATTCATAGGAATATTGAAAGGCTTTATATCGATATTAAAAAAAAGACTAGAACACTACCAGAACTAAAAATCGAACCCATCTCTTTTACTCCATCGTCAGGTATCTGAATTAAGTCTCTAACGTGACCGAGAATTCAGGGATTCTCCCTAAAGGAAAAGACGATGATTACGGTGAAATTATACGAGAAATCAGTCGGTTTTTCTGTCGGGGTACTATATATATATATCGCAAACTCCACCGAAGAGTACTGTTTAAAAAGGTAATGACTCTCCGTCTCCCGGGATTAAAAGCTGAAAACAAACCGTCGGAACAAAGCGGAATGTACATTAAAAGCGAACGTTCGACTATTCACCGAGATTTCGTTCCACGTTGGTTCTCCGCTCAATTCTCGAACCCTTTAGACCTCCCGGTATGATTTCTGCAGGTCTTTAGAACAGCATTACCAATTCTTCCATAGCGTGGAGATGACGAAGAATTCGGCATAATGTATCGCCAGGATGTTCAGAAAATGTATTATTCATCAGGACTACCTGCCGATGTCGCAGTTTCGTCTTCCTATCCGTTTGGTTCCTTGTCCTCATTCTTTCCTCCGTGGTTTTTCTCTTTCCACATCCAGATGCAGATCGGGAACTTCGACGACGCTGCTTTGCATTTATGCATTTAGTTTTCCTCGAACTTTCTACTCGTCGACCTTCTTTTTTCCTACCTTCTGTTATTACACGCGGGCTACATCACCGACTGCACCTCCGTTATAACGACATTTTTATATTTGTCATAACAACTATTAAGCATGACGGAATCTTCGTCCAGAATTATTCTACATGACGGAATATGCAATGTGGGCCTTTTAAAAAGACTTGAAATACCGCTTGTGTACCAAGGTAAATCCAGAAATATACGTAAAAATTTTAGAAAGAAATTTTTTGGTGCTTTTTAATTCTTTCAGGAATTATGAAACTCTTCGGGGACGGAAAACGGCGAATTATATGAATGTAACAAGAAGTTTGCAAAATTTTAATATTTTTGCATTATTTCAATTCATAAGAAGTCATATTTCTTATGTTACTCTGAGATATTCTAAAAGTCTTCAACTACGAATAAAATCTCCCTTCAGTAGTACTGCTTTATTACTTGATTACAATAATATAAATATTACCGTTATGCCGTTATTTGTCATACAATTTATCAATAGATAATGCTAAAAATTAATAAATTCAGATCAACATACTAACGTAAACAGTAATCCAAAACACCTGAATGCGTGTAAGTTACCTCTATTGTGCTGCTGGTATTTCAACAAATTATCCCTAATTTTACCAAGAAAGCTATGCCTCTTTTTGTGCGGAATTTTGTGAAACATATCTATTGCATAAAAAAAGAATTGGCTGTGTATGATTTTATTAATTCCAAACAATTGTAAATGTACTGATATTGCAAAATCTCCCGAATGAAGACATAAAGTAAATACATAAATGTATGTAAATCTTCTTTTCAAGTGAAACAATTATTAAATCACGAATAGCTTTACAGATGATAGTAAAAGTGTACAGACCAAGTTATCAGTTTTAACACGATTCACGCTAATGGAAGACACGTTATACAGAATACCAAACATGGATACTCAGTTCAGCACAGTCAACAAATATTTTTATCAGTATGGAATAAATTTGCGTGTCTTATGAAACACGTATGAAAACGTCAGAGCGAGGATTCCTCGCTAATAATTTATATCATGCTTTTTCATACGTTTCTCTATGCTCTTCCACGTCGGCAGCCGCTTTTATCATCTTCCGCGGCGGCCTTCTTTCGCACACGCGACAGGTAAACAAGACGAAAAAGGCACCGGATGCTAAAAAGAAGTAAGGAAAATAGGATGCGCGCGTAAAATGTAAGCGAAGCTTTCGTCGCATGGCCGATTACGGAAACAGGGTATGCATCTTCGGGGATTTTAAATACTTTTTCTTTAACATCGTACTCGTTTTTATCTCTTTGCTCATTTCGGTCGTAGGACCATTATTTGCGAATCTGTTTAGTCGAAGCATATTGTATTACAAACAATTTATATATACACATAAAGTGTGCATAAAATAAGTTGTATTAGTCGACAATAACCATGAATAGATTATTTCGGTTCAAATACTTCAATGCTAGCACCCGTTTAATTACTATTTTATATGAAACGGCCTAATAATATGAATTACGATTAAATACGTGTATAATATTATATAAATCATTATTCATTACAGTTCATATATGTATATACTTTAACAAACGCCACGTAATTCTATCAATTATATTATTATGTTATATTAATTATTCAAAGTAAAATATACTACAGTGTCAAAGTGTCTGGTAACCGTCCGTAGATTTAGATTCCTATTATTTTAAAAATGTATATTGGAATATATATAGGGGTGATGGAAATAACTAATACAAGTTATTTAAAGCGAGTATTCTTTTATTGAATGAATGCTAGCTGAAGGTACGTCTAACTTCCATAAAAGATTCTAAAGAACTAAAACTGAATCAGAGGAGGCATAACGACGCTATCGGTCTCCCGACCGTTAGCATAAACATCTTTATAATATAAGCAATGCGGATCGGTTCTCTGGGCAGTTCCAAGAAAAAGAATTGATAACTTTTGTAACCAAGAACCTTTCTGTAAGTAAATCCAACAATGTAGTTATCAATCATATCAAAAATTCTTTTGCCTCACACTTTATCTAGTATATTAGCTAGTATAAAAGAAATATTTCCAAATTTGGTAATATTAATTATTAATATACAGTCGGCCGCATAAGTATTCGTCCACCTACCACACTCGGTGTAGTTAAAGAGAAAAGAAAGAAAGGAAACGACTGCGTCTCCATTAAGAAAAACAGTAAATCATGATACAGTCCGACGTATACTTCATAAAGCCGGTTTAAAGAGTCGAGTTACCAGTAAGAAACCATTGATAACGCAATAAATCGGAAGAAGAGATTGGGCTTCGCAGCAAAGTACGTTTCTAAGGTAGAGGATTTTTGGAAACGTATCATTTGTACCGATGAATCTATGTTTTGTGTTTCTGATGCACCTAACAAACACATTTGAAGAAAAGCGAGCACAGAGTACCGGAATGAAAATTAGATACCAACCGTGAAACACGGAGGAGCGTCGCTCATGCGGTAGGTGGACGAATACTTATGCGGTCGACTATACACGAATGCTTATGCAGCCGACTGTACGAATAGTTATGCGGCCGACTATACGAATTAATACCTTAATTCATATTAATATCAATATTAATTTGTGTATTAATCAATAAATTAATTAATATTGATTTTAACGAATTAAAATTCGTCTCTAGTATTAAAAACATTCGTTTGCCAATCACTTCAAACATTCGTTCGACTTATTGCCGTGCCGTGTGTTACGCCGCTCACGCGGCCACATGCGTCGCCATGTTAGTTTAATAACAGCCGCAAGCATGCCAAGTGCTACGCGCTTTCCTTTGCGTAGTTTCTGGTTTCCTACTAGTGTTTTGCGATTTTCAGTTAGGTAAATTAATATTCCATAAGTCTTTTGTTCCGCAACCACCCTCTACACTGTTGACAGTGCAAAGCGAACGCATTCTACTGCAAAATTCAACATCACTCGTACTATTTCCTCCGTCTGCCTCCGCGCAAAGGATGAGTGAGTACCAAAGCAGCTGTGATTTACTCTTACGACGTTCTTCTTATCAAATCAATAAGAATTTTGCGCTTTTAACGTTAATACATGAACACACTTGCAATTTGACAAGTAACTATGTACTTAAATTTATACATGCTGGTCTTGCGAGTCATTTTATAAGGTTTTACAGTAACAATTATGTTGTTTCAATTATTATATCAGCATTGATTCTCATGGATCAATCCATTTTTGATTTTGGAGATTTAAAAAATACCTTATGCTCCCACTTATAGTTATGTGTTTGTAATATCGAACTTCTCTACTAAGGAATTCGAAATAATACAGTTTGAGTTCCTGTATCAAGTCAAGTTAGATTTTAGCTAAAATTTTAATGAAAGAAATTTAGAATTTATTCAGCTGTTATTCAGCTCATAATACAATCGGATCAGGTATAGATGATATTCAAATAATCTAATAACTATTGTATATCATTCCTTGGAAAGTTAACTAACACTACTGGAGGAATATAAATACCTTACTCAATTAATCCAATGCCGAAGTATTAAAATACGCGGAACTTCGGCGAAATAGGTAACAATAACACCAGTTCGAACTACATATAAACGCAAGCCAGAAAAAAAGTGGTACAAAAACATAACACGGAACATTATTTATCTTACTATTTACTATTAAGCTCTATTAAAGCATTTACGTTTTTACTAAATAAATACAGTATGCAACATACTGTTACGTGTTACATAATAACCGATCGAATAACTGAATCTTAATAACTCCTCGATTTCTCTTATTTTTATCGACGCAATTTATTGTTAACTACTGTCACGCGAATATCGCATCGCACGATGTTGATGGGTTTTTGTTTGAACACGCCATAGACAAAGGGTTAAGAATTGAAGAGTAAATTGATATGATCTATTAACGATATGATAATATTAGACCGACGTATATTTGATGGCATACTTTGAATTTAGCCATGAATATTTTATATCCGCCTTCGAAAAATATTATAAGAAACGTGTAAGAGAGGATAAGATTATCGGGTCGTCCGTGCGCTCGTTCGAGTGTTAGGGAACCAAAATATGAGGCTTAGGAGACATAATTTAATGCATACTTTCTATGCTGGGAAGATAGTGATATTTTAACTTTGAACCGATGTTTATGCGCATATATTATCTAAAAATGTGATAAGTTTAAAGTGTTACGTATCATCAAATTTGGTCAATTTCGATCCATGAGTAATTCTAACGATTATTTTTATCTTCCTAACTGTCGTGCATAAATTAAACTAGCTAATAATAATATCATTTCTCATGTTCCATTCGCGTCGTTTCTCATAAAATTACCATGAAATACTTAAGCTTCAATGCTTAATCGGCATTGCCGAAGAGCTTAATATTAAAGTGATATTACTGGAAGTACATAAGGTCTAGGACCTTACGTTTAATAAGAGATACTAGGAATATTTCTAGAGAGGTTGGTGATTCTAAGGTTAATGCACGGCGAGAAAGACTCCCCAAAAAGAAAGCTTTAATATCAGACTCCGTTGACTTATCTTGCCGCAGGAGCTTATGAAGCTAGGACAGAATACCCAAAATAATCTTCTCTTACACAGTTCTTCTTATCGTAGATAACAAAGGTTTACTTCTTTTTACGTTTGCCTCTTATTAAACTGTTTTAAGTCTTCCTCATTTTTGTTAAAGAAGTACGGTGCACCGTTCCTTATTCGCCCGCATCGATTAATAAGTAACTCCTGCAAGATAAATTTTACTAGAAACAAATTAATTAAATCATATCATGGTTTTCTGTTAAATGAAACGTTTTAATATTAACAACACTTTGTTTGTACGACATTAATGTACAAAATTTCTTTACTGTTTGTGTATTACGAATGTTTACTTAGAGCTGGTTTTAATTAGTTGAAGTATAAAAAGGTAGAAACGAAAGTCGAATGTACTTCATATCACTAAAGGTTTTAGAGCACTCGTTCTCTTATCTGACCTTTCCGGATTAATTAAGGATTTAAGTGAAAAGTTCGATTACGTCGAGACTTTGGAGAAGAAGAATAAGCATCTTAAAATCCGTAGTAATTAAAAACTTCGGGATTAAATGGAATTGCAACACGTCCTACGATGGTGGAAATACTTATTGGATTTTAGTTTATATGGGGAATATCAATTTTGTGTCGAGGGTTTTGACTAAAGATTGATCATTTTCATTCTATCTGCACATATAATATATTATATTTGCATTAAGACGAGCATTCCCAATTAAAACTTCATTATTTGAACTGCTCGTATCTTATTCAACATTAAGTTTTATATCATAACTGAAATATAATTGAATATCCTTTTGATCGATAACAATATTCGCCATATACGATAAAAAAACGATTAAGTTACAAGTGCTTGTTATTTTAAGGAATTACCGAACAACTTTATGAGTTAATTAGCAATGAATATTATTCTAAGATAAATGATGAATTTAACGAACTCTCAACACAGTTTCGCTCTGCCATATCATTAGAAGGATATACCTGCCTTACAATTAGAGCACTATTAGTATTTTCGTGCAAACATAGTAATCCATCGCTTTCATCACTGCACATTTTGGTACTCCTGAACGGCTTCCACTGAATAGCCTCACTCACATAATGTTCATTATACGTAGATTAGTTGAAAATGATGTAACTACGTTTATGGGCTTAACTACTAGTTAAAAGATTTAATGTCAGTTATTAACCAGTATTATATGCATACTTCAGATATAGACGACGAAAATCAGGTTATTTGTGTTAAATTGTTGTTGCGCTCTGATCGCAATTCAAAAACCAAGGTAAAGGATCGTACGTTAGCTTTTCGATATCTCCTAACCCATACGCAATGTGTTAACATTTGAAAATTGTGTATAGATTTATATATAGATAATAAGCGACATATAATATTGAATATAACATATATTCAAGGTCGTTGTTTTATATATTATTCTAGTTATTAATGATATTTTAATTGCTAACTTTATGATTGCTCTGTTCCCATGTGTCTTTCGAAAAGAATATGATTTTCAGTGGAACATACGCAGAGCTCAACAACGGTCATTCGTATCAGTTGCAGAAAAAATAATGTTTCGTGTTAGGTATCGCGAATTGCGGGTCCACCAGGGCGTTACAGATCGTGAGAATTAACATTTCCCAGGGGTGTTGCCGATTTTCATGCTCGGGGCATCGACAATATTCGGGGTTTTGCAATTTCAGCACGGAGACTTCGTTGCGGTAATCCGCAATGGCAGTCCATGCGATATCGCAATTATGATGCTTCTGAATAAATTAGTCGTGCCTGATTCCCGTACATGGTACATTTAACTCAATACATTGTCCGTCACGTGCTGGACAATGGAAATTCGACACTTTACATCCCTTGAAAACCGAACCGCTTTTTCCTCCCGATGTAAATTACACTGCTATTTGCAGTCATTCAATTTTAACAAATTCTTAATCGCTCTATTGATATGCGAAATGAATTATATGCTTGAATCGCGATGTTGATTACGAGTCGTTGTTCTAAGGTGATAATAAGGTGGGAATTATTTTGGGTGGTCACATCATACATAATTATCTATATAATTGCTTTAACATATTTTTTAATATACAAGTATAAACTATATGAAATTATTTATGATTACTTGAAATGTAAAGACACTACGATATATTAACCGTATAGCACATTTTGATACGTTTAGTGCGCCGAATATATGAACATATTTACAAATATAATGGCACGGTACTATATCACTGTTATCACGCTCCCAAGTAAATTATCCTGGCATCGCCACGCATACACGGTGCACTTAACTCAATGCATCGCGATGTCGTACTCTGGAAATTTGCATTGCACGATCGTGCATCTAAAAAGCGCATCCAACATTCCCTTATAACCGTGTTTCACGAAATTCCCAAAGCGCCGGGCGTATTTTTAATAATTGATCCGCAATAGCAATGTACTTATGACCTACGTATTATAGTGAGTTAATTACAAGAAGAAATTACTACATTAAAATTCTGTCTTAAAGTAACGTGATTACCTAGTAATTTAATAACATTGATTTTAATGTATGCCATCAAATCACGCCTCACTTTAATGATGTACAATGTGATAAAAAAGGGGGCCTAAGACTTTTTGGGGGTTTACAGTATTCACTGAAATGAATAAAAAATGCCTAATGTAAGCGAATTATTTGCATAATTGAAATATTTATTGAAGCCTTTATTATGTAATGTATCTTTTTACAGAATGTTATATACAGGGTGTTAAAAAACAGTCCGGTACTTAAAGGGTAAAAATGTAAAGTCAACTTTTACAAATATTATCAAATTTTGAATATTGGATTGAGTCATAAATAAGTTCTTATTTTTAAAATAAAATTTCAGTCATTATTCATAACTTTTTGCCATTTTTGAGGTAATTTATCGATCCTCCTTGCATAAAACTCTGGCGGTTTTGAATAGAAACTCCTGGACGAACGGAACTTATTTATGACTCAATCCAATATTATTATGAGTTCTATAAAAACTACGATAAATTACAACTGGTATAAATAGCTTCTGCCTTTGTTTCGTGTAAATTAAAATATCGATTCCAATTTCGGTTTAAATATAGAGGTTTAAGGATAGAACAGGTTATATAAGGGAGTGTATACATCTTTGCTTCTGTGGGGAAACTTGGCAGCGGAAACTACCCCTGGATTATTCCTATCCATTTCACTCTGGTTCATTAAAATGATACTCTGTTAATACAATTACCTCAATGTGTTAGATTTAATGATATTAAATGGTTCCATATTTAACACCAGGGTTTTGATGTAATTTTACATTCAAATATCCAGTTATGACCTAAATAACTTCTTAGCAACACCACAGTTGTGGATTCTACAATAGTTGTTAATAGTTATTAATTATATGGCGGACACCGGTGACCACCGATGCCAATATTCTTAAAACTCGAATCAAATATATCGCTAATGGCCGTAAAATTTTTAATATTTTTAACGTTACGATAACGATGTAAAGTAATCAGTGTTTTGTAGGGCGCTTAAACAGTTTATTTGTAGACGTTATATGACCGTTCCGGACGCGTGTCGCGGGGTATCATATAACACCGATTTCGGCGCGTCAGTTAACGTATTCAAGTTTTTTCTAACTCTTACGAAGATAGTATCTCTATAAAGAAGAACATATCAAGTGCGACACCGCGAAAGAAAACTGAACAGAAAACAGTTTCGAGGTTATGATACGAGTAGACGTACGCGAACGTTATCAGGAGCAGTTAATGTTCTCAACCGATGTCTCCTGAATTAAACGTACGGACGTTGGTCACGTACTTTATTTCCGTGATAAACGTGTAATATAGGGACATCTTGGGGTCTACAGTGCTCTACATTATGCAACACGCATATCACGAGAATGCGGAAACAAATGGGCGGTGGGGAAGAACACAGTGGTATGAAGGAAGGAAATAATAAACCAACGACGAACAAGGAGAATGATATAACATATAAAATATCGCGCGTGGAAGCAATTCTGAAGATTCGTTCGAAATTGCTTCGTCCTTATATTTACTACTCTCGTATCTTTAGCGTTGCTCCACACTTTTGAGGCAAATATGCTAAAACGCGATAGTGTAATAATGAATATTATTCTTAGGGGTATCCGTAAGTAATATCGTTTTTGATACTTATATACAATTTTATTTTATTGAACATTTAGTACTGATTAATCAACAATATAGGCCCCATTATTATTAATAATGTTCTTCCATCACTCTGACAGACTTTTAATTCCTTAATGTCGATGAATTCAATTAGTACATAGCTTGTGTAATAACAAATTAGGTCCGTTTTAAGTAAAAAACAACATTACTTGTGGATATCCGTAATGCTCAAGTATAATACTGGCGTTGTTATTATAATTTATCAATATTATAATACATACTAAAGTATTACGTATGTTTTTAAAATTTATTACCGTGTTAATGATTCTGTAATTAATTACGGGTTTAACATAATTGAAAGAATATTTGTTCTGAACTTCTAGCTTTGGTTTCAATTCAAATATTAACAACATATCATATAATAAAGGAATAAGTACATATGAAGTAACGTATTAAAGTAATACCGCGTTATGTGAATTCGTGTTATAAGAAACAAGGGACTAGTACAAAAAACAGGGTTCCAAAAATTTACAAAAGTATACTATATTTTTCATAGTTAAAAGAAATATGTTTATTAAAATAATCAATAATTAATCAAAACTATTACACATTGACAAACCGAGAATCCATCTAGGTTTCCGCAATTCTCGAATTGTGTTAGAAAATTGATCTTATAAAACATTGTAAATTATTAGGCAAACACTACAAATATTTGGTACGAAAGAAATTAAAGGAAGCAACGGGAGTTTTGAGAAATGTTTGTTAGAAATGTGGTCGTAAATTTTGTCAATAATATTACAAATTGAATTCATTTATCCGAGGGTGCGAATTTTAGAAAAATGGAAGAGATAGAGTAATAAAGACTGATTCATTATAAGAATTCAGACATACAGAACTAAATAATGTAGTGAGATATTTTCTTAATTAGGGAACTTGTTTTCAATCTTCCGAATATTTGGATTTTTATTCAGAATGCTAATTACCGTGTTCAAAGTAGAAGCTTAATTCACATAACCTTTTTCAATAACATTTCCTTGGTTATTAGCATACAAACTTTCCACTGCGTTCCATGGAATATAAATATTTAAAGCACGGGGAGTAATATAAATATTCAGGTGTCGAGAGGTGACGATTAACGATAAAATAGAATTGCGTGAAAGTGAATAGCAAGCAGTAGCGCGGGCAGAACGCGAAACATAAAATAGGAGAGAAATTTCAATTAACGAACTTTCCACGGTTTCCGTGTGAAGGTAGAGGATTTAAGGGTATAAGAATACAGGGTCTAAAATGTGGAAACGAAAGGTAGACAACCGACTGTGATTATAAATCGCACTGTCCTGGATGGTTCAGGGGATAGCAATCGGTAAATAAATTCCCTGGGCGAGGAGCCTTCCAGTTTATTTATTCATTTATCTGCTTATTTATTTACTCGGTACAGGCAGTTGTACTGAAGCTGAAATTACGAGAGAGGCCGTGTAGTTGGCTCTCGTAGACACAGGTGCAACCGCGGATATGCAACCCTGCTGCAATCTAAAATTCATTTTCGGGATGAATCCGGAATGAACGCGATATATCGGATATTTCCGACGGAAGTCTGCGTTGCATACACCGGACTGCGGAATTCCGTGCCTCCCCGATCTAATATTCATCGAGCAAATTTAGGAGCATTTCCTGAATCCGTATTCATCTGCTAACTTTTATTCGCGGAAACTACTACCCCCGTTTCCTAGACTTCGTGTAATCTTAAGCAATATTTGTTTCACGGCTGGAAGACATTTTTTGTCTTTGTCATCTTTACACGCGAGACAGTTCTCGGTCAGGGTGACTGTAATGGCTTCCAGGATGTGATAAACATATACGGTCGAGTATCTTTTTAATGCGGTTTTGAAGTTATGCGTTGAAGCAAAAAAGCAAGGAACAATAAGTAATCCAAGAAATCTAGAAAGTTTTAACAGCATAACGAGCTTATACATTTATTTTCGGTCTTTTTATGCTTTTTCCGGTGGGAATTAAGAGAAACGAGAATAATTCTCACACACAAATAAAGCATTTCTCGGTCGAATTGAAAATCTTTCTATGCATAAACAAAACAAAACAACCGAATGTGTGTAAGATATCTCTTTTGTGTTGCTGGTATCTCAACAAATTATCCCTAATTTTACAAAGAAAGCTAATCTTTTTTGTGCGAATTTCTGTGGAACGAATCTGACACATAAAAAGAGACTTGGGTGTACAGTACTGTGCAAAAGTCTCAGGCCACCCAATTTGTAGTAGAATTTTTTGACTGCCGGACCGAAATCCGTGTTATGCGGTACCTCGCGATATGCATTTCCAACATATATGTATATAAAATCTAAAAACACAAAACCGTTTTTGTGCTCTGTGATATATTAGTTACTTTACATCGTTATCGTAACGTTAAAAATACTAAAAATTGTACGATTATTAGCGATATATTTGATTGAATTTTTAGTAATATTCGCATCGATGATCACCGGTGACCTCCACGGCATTCAACGTGTTAACTGCGATCCGCAATTATAAGTTTATTAAGAATCATAATCACAATTTTAAGACCTAGACCCAAGTTTAGATAACGAAGATGCGGAATGAAAAATATCAATCTGGAATACTATGAAATCCTCTTATGGTCTTGGATCTTGACGTTCATACGGTTCCCATGACATTCCACATCTACGAAAAGAACAGAAAATGCGAAGCTTCTTTTCCCTTTTCGATCCCTTTCAATTAGTCGAGAGCTTTATTAAAGAAGAAAAGCCGAGGCTGAAAGGCTCGTATGGAAAAAAAAGAGCAGACGAAACAAAACGTGACAGGTATTCGTTGATCGCAAACATGAAGTTACATCTCGCATTGTCGTAGGAAGTTTTCAGGGATTGTTTCAGTGGGCGAGACCGATACAGTTCCTCGTAGGATCGGAAAAACGTCCGCTTCCTTTCAAAGGTTCACGTCCCAGGCCCTTTTTCTCTCCCTCATACTCTCTGTACCCCTTCTCCGTCCCTCCCCACCCCATGGCAATAGTCGCAAGCTCTTTCTCCCGGAAAAATGCGGATTGGAAAGAGCGGAACGTTCAGGAATGGCTTACCGAACGAAAATCAGCGTGCCTTTGTTCCGCGATTTTTATTGCGACCGGTGCGAGACATTCCTGGTTCTTGTTACGCTCTCCATTTTCTTCGATAGCCCATGACAATCGATTTCTACCCCAACCGATTTTAACTAAATCGTTATTGCTAGATCGTTATACAATATTTTAAACTATGTCTTTATTTATCGATATCTGTTTAACATTGGAATTAATCCGTCGATTGCCGGGCTGAAATCCGTAATATACGTTACCTGGCAATATGCGTCCGCAACGTCTAAAAATAAAACTGTTTCACATGTTAAGCGCTGCACCGAAATCCGAGTTATGCGATACCTCGCGATACGCGACCGTAACATCTGTATAACGTCTAAAAATAAAACTACTTAAGCGCTCTACGATATATTGGTTACTTTAAATCGTTATCGTAACATTAAAAATATTGAAAATTTTACGAATATTAGCGATAGATTTAATTCGAGTTTTAGTAATATTGGCATCGGCGGTCATCGGTTGAACGTGTTAAGTAACTTGATTACTACTATAAGATTATATAATAATAAAATATAAAGACAAAATAGAATAATTAGTTGAATAATAAATAATAATACATTTTAAGGAAGTAATTTAATATACTCAGAGATGAAAGGATACAAATGATAATGTTAATATATGAATAAAAACGTTTGGCTTTTAAAGATATCCTCTTGAAATTAAAGTACAGGTAGCCCTCCTCTAACACGGTATCCTACAACACGGTTTCGCTATAACACGATTCGTAAATTGCGGGAAACCTCCTACAACACGGTATCCTACAACACGTTTTCGCTATAACGCGATGAGAAAACTGCAAATCCTTTGTACATACAACACTGTATGTACTTATACAGCCGCGGCGAGGCTTGCTGTCCTAAAGATACATCGTGGAAGCATGGAAGAAATTTTCCATCAAGCACTGCATCGATATCATATCTTTGTCACTGAATGAAATAAAAACATCAACATTAAATGCGTGTTGGAAGAAGATATGGCCCTCTGCAATTGAAACGGAAAACATACGTGAAACATTAGAAAATGAAATTGGTGCGATATTAGAAGTCGCTAAATCAATCGGAGGCGAAGGTTTTGTGGATATGGCTTCCAAAGACATTGAAGATTTATTAGTGGAAGAAGAAGTTGACGAAGCGGAATTAATCGAAATGGCATCCCTAGATGCAAATCAAATCGATTTTGAGGACGCTAGCTCTGACGAAGATTGTGCAGTCAAGAATTTAACATTAAAAAAATTACAAGAAGGCCTATGCTTAGCGGAAAATCTGGAATCATTTTTCTTGAATGAAGACCCTTCGACGGAAAGAAGTCGAAAATTCAAAAGGGAGCTGCAAAACTGTTTAGCTCCATACCGGGAAATTTACAATGATCTAATAAGAACCAGCAAGCAAAGTTCCATTACAGATTTTTTTTAAGAGGGGAAAACATACAAAAACTTTAAATAACGAAAAAAGTTCAGAAAGTGAAGGCGATGTCGTTCCACCGAAAAAACGTTCTCGGTTGATTATACTGAGCAGTGAATACGATTAAATTTATTAAATTATGGTTGCGTTAGATTAAAATATTTTTTTTATACTTTGTGTTGTACATACATTTATATTTTTAATAAAAATTACGTTGTTTATGTCGAATTAAGAAAAATATTTGTTTTTAATAAGTTTTTGGAACGTAACCCCCCTTTTTGCACTAGCTCTGGGTCTCATGTAACACGGTTTCACACAACACGGCATTTTCTAGGAACCTAACTACCGTGTTATAGGAGGGTTGCCTGTACTTAAAGTACTCCGGAATATTCATGTTCCGTGGCAAACAGTTGTTTCTATGATAAAAATGTATAGAAGTTTGTGAGATTAGGGGAGCTTCCCGTTTTCAAGGTTTTCTGCCAAGTCCGCTGGGTTTTTTACGATTCGGATTTCCAGGAGAAATTTCGCGGAAAAATCGTAATTCGTGGCAATAAATCGGGAAGTTTCTTGGAGGAAGTTTCGCGGAAAACGTGTAATTCGATGCGATGAATTGATGTTGCCGAGGTGAATGTCGCATCGAACGACCTTTATCTGAATCTAACAAATCGAACATTTTCATTGAAATACGATGACTCGGCTATCAGTTACAAGGAATCAAATTGTTTCTAAGGATTCTTTTTCCTCAAATAGTCATAAGAAAAGTAATTTCTATTAAGTAATCATAAATAGACTATAAATTAATTGAAAATAAATTTACCACCTAAATCAACGTAAAGTTTTGCCGTGATTTATAATTATTATTACTTTATGTTCAATTTTGCAAATACTGATGGTAACTTTATATTTATCTTCTTTCACTTTTAGCTTTTAAAATGAATGCCAATTAAAATTCACTGCCTTATATTAGATTGGCAACTAAGTTTGCGACTTACATATAAACTTCAATTATACAAACTTAATTATTTGAAATAATAATTATGTGTATCCAAATAATCGCAAAAATGGCAGTCTCTCGAATGATATTACTGATCAACAAATATAATCTATAAATATGGTTCTTTTAAACAAAAGAAGAAAACACAAAACCAAAGGTCGCGAATTGAGTTTTCAACCTAATATCTTCGAAAACTGTTTTGCGTTAACGAGTATTAAATGTTGCGCATGTCACCCTGTATAATATTATATTTATATGCCGAGTGGGAAATTGAAATTCCATGCAAAACCTACGTCTGAAGTGCCTTCTTTCCAGAAGCCAACTACACATTTGAGTGTCGATGGTCACTCGGAAGTTTTCGGTGAATTCTCAGACGCAGCGCGCATCATCTAGTAATTAAACTTAAACTTCTTGCAAAGTGGTATTCTGTATACACACAGATAGATGTATCTGTGAGTATTAGTGTTTACAGTGTTGGTATTAGTGTATATAGGCCGGCTAGCTATCCGCAACTATTTCGTTAGAAAGTTTCGAGCTTGCACGGGCCTGATTCCAGTTCCTGAGCATCCGATAAGTAGCGTGAGGAACTTAAATACGAGGGAAACTTTCGGTAAGCACGTTCTCGCTTTTGATTTAGTTTTATCTCGCCGCTGCAACCTCGAGATATCTACGTGATCTTATATTATGTCTTCCGCCTCTCCGAATAAGTTCAACCAACCTACATGAACCGTCAAACTTCATAAATATTTCAGAGATATTCATTTTCCCGAGGTTCTTGCTTTAGGGATGAAAGCTGATTAAAACTGACTGTTTCTTTCGTAGCTTTCAAAAATGTTTTGCTTTAACCTATTAATTAAATGATTACTATCAATAATAATTAATTTTAACCAGCATAATTTTGTTTAACTAGTCGCTGTCTAATCTATATCGTAATTAATTATATACTACTATATGCGCTATACGGGGTGAGTCACGAAGGGTGATCAGCTTAGACTATTCAGTGCGTTGAACCTATCGATAATTTTATCTCGTATAATATGATTTAAAGAGAATTTTAAGAAGATTGTAGTAACATTTTTGACAACTCATTTTTTTTAGTTGACAAAAAAATTATTATAATCATCTTAAATTGCTTTCACTTCGTGATATGTTGTTAACTTGTTATTAATTTATTAATCTTAGGTTCGAAATTTAATTTATATTATGATGCATAGTTAATTAAACAAATTTGCGACAACCCCCCGTTCCGAACTGGGGGACGGTTCGACCCCGACGGGACTCCCGACGTCCCCGACTTCAGAACGGGGGAGCTTACGCAAATTTTTTTTATTAACTATACATCGTAATATACGATTGAATTTCGAACTTGAGATTAATAAATTAATAATAATGGCGTAGCTTCTCTCTTAACCTTGTTGCAAGTTTTATTAAAGCTTTCTTTTAACCATGTTATATCGGATAAAAAACTTTTCGATCTTCCCACTAAGAACAGAATAATCTAAGCTGATCACGATTCGTGATTCACCCTGTATACTATTCTGTGTATATTAGTAATTCGATAAACTTAGATCATTAACCAATAAAAGTTTATTATTATGTAGCTATTATATTATACTATTATAATGCCGGCGGCTTTAAACTGAATGTTTAACACATTGTACGCCGTGGGGGTCATCGATGACAGCCGATGTCAATATTACTAAAACTCGAATTAAATATATCGCTAATATTCGTAAAATTTTCAATATTTTTAACGTTACCAGAACGATGTAAAATAACGTAGAGTGCTTAAACAGTATTATTTTTAGACGTTACATACACCTTACAGACGCGTATCGCGTAGTATCGTATAACACCAATTTTGGGCCGGCGCCCAACGTGCTAACCGTTTTTCCGAGGAACTTTGATACAGATATCATTTTGAGCAATGAATTATAGTTAATGGATTAATCCTAATGGGGTTAGTTTAACCTTCTCTCAGTGTACTGATATTTTAACGTTAACCTGTACTGTGGTAATTACACCCCATGCATTTTAAGGCCCATCGTTGAAAGTTCTCATAGTCGAAAAACTTCACCTTACAAGCAGTTTCAGTGACAATTAAAAAGTAATAAAATATCGCAAAATTGTCTACAACATAAAAGAAAGTTTTCGAATTGAATTTAAAGGGAACCACACCCATGACATTGACATGTGATTTCTTCATTAAACCTTCGGAGCCACGAAAGCATGTGTTGCGCTTGTTAAAATCGACTGTGCATCGCGTGCAAACGAGAGAAGGGAGCGGAAGAAATAATTCCATGCGTGTCGTATCAGTCGAACCTGTTAACCGGCGGGTTTTTTTAGCACGCGCAAAACGAACGACGAGGAAAAAAATGCAGAGGACCTCTGTAACGGAAAAACAACCGCGAATATTTTCGCGCGGGTTCAGCCTCTGCCGGCGACCAGCGGCCGCACGTTTTCGGTTTAAATCATTATTTCCGGTTTATATTTTTCTTTCCCCCTCGATGTACGCGAGTCGAGTAAATCACGCGCACTCGGACCTGGTACAGGTTTGGAAAATGGAGAGGCGAACAGTGGTATAGGAAGAAAGGTGGGAGGGGAGCGGGAATTAAAGGGGTTGAAGTGGAAAGGGTAAACACGGTAGGAGGGAAAGGGTACGTGGAAAAGGAATGGAAAGAAAAAGTCTGAATAAATGGTGGGAAGAAAGAAGAGTGTCGCGGAAGAAAAAGGGGGAAAGGGTATTCTAAAGGTAGAATGGCAAAAATTATGAGTGGAAAAGGCACAAAGAGTTCACCTGGTGGTAGAGGACAGTGGAGTGGTAATTTTTGTTTTCACTGATTTGACTTTTCGAACGAAAAAGTTCGGTGAAAATGTCCGCACGGTAAAGGGAAAAAAGGTTCGTTTGCTGGTTTCATTCGAAATTGCGGAGGGAGGGAAATAATTCATCGTTTGCATTCGAGACTCATGTAAACACGCAGTTTATAACCGAGCCACCCTTTACACAACTCTGCAAATTTCTCTCTAGATGCAAAAATTCTCTCCGATTGGCCGATCGCCGTAATTTTTCCGCGTGTTACTCGTCGGTAAATTTGACATAATAAATTCCTCTTTTTTCCATGTATTGATACTTCGACGGTAGTTTATTTCGCTGCTGTTTTTCTGCAGAGGTTTCGTTAGGCTTTCGATGTTTCCTGTTTATTTTGACTTTTTTCGTTTATGAAAAAATGCATTAAACCAGTTGTGCAATCAATGTCTGTATTTATTGTAAACTTATAAAATTCCGTTTGGATTTATAAAGTTTATTTTTCTTTCATTTATATTTAATTATCTCCCCCTTGAGGGATACAAAATCTGAATTTAATTAAAAATACCTTTATGTAAATTTAATTATTATACATGATATTTAGAGTAAAGAATTAATTCAGAACACTCATTAAAATTTTCATTACAAGCTTAACAACGTTCATTTTTTGTGCTTATTATATTAGACTATATTTAGAGATTGCTAATGGATTAAATTGCAATGAGCTAATTCATTTTTTCAGGAATCAGAAACAACTTTATAGTAATTAGGCATTATTACTTATATTATAGTAATTTGGCATTCGATGATGCTTAGATAACGAAGAAAAAAGCTGCAAAAATACTAAAGAGAAATCACTATGAAAATCAAATTATAATCATAATTTTGTATGTAAATTTAATGAGTTTTATTAGATTAGTTTACCCAATGTAATGCAATATTATTTTACTAAACATTGCACTATCGAATTCATAAGAAGTTGGACATCATAACTTAATAATAAGTGTCAACCAATATCGAACATTATATATAATGTGATTTTGATGATTTTTATGTTTAATATCCTAAATGATCTTTTCAATTGCCCTCGCCTAGAATCCATGGTCAATTTGAGTAGAAGTAATTGTAAGATATAAATGAATTATATAAGTAAAATCCATATAAAATTGAATACTTTATATTACACGTCCTACGGAAATCAAATGAAAATAACCAAATTCCCCGTACCTTTCCTCTTTCTAACAATTGCGATTTATTTTTTGACATATTTCAACCTATTCAATTTGCTGAAAAATCTTTTTAAGTTCTATCCCCTTTAATATCTTTCACCGAAGATTACGGTTTGTATTTACTTTATTATACCGACGATTGCTTGTCGCGTAAATATTTATAAACATATAAATAATTCTCAATAGAGATATAATAGTTCGATAATGCTAAACGATTATATAAATTAATTATGCGAGTGGAATCTATATCAAATTGAATCGCCACTTCCAAACTTCCGAGAAATATTAATTGAGGGTCAAGTATTAAAAAGTGAAAACTCTCATTAAAGATTACGAGAAGGACCACTCGGGAATGGGAGTAATTTTGTAGATCTTTTCTTAGGGTTTTCTTAATGACTCTCTTTGAGTTGCAACGAGGTATAGAATCAATTCAATTGGTCCAAAGCAAGTTCTGCAAACTCCAGTACTAACAATAAGAAGTCTCAACGCGAACGCAATAATACGAAAACTCTAACTGTCGAGTATTTAGTTTCACTGATTATTACAGAAGAACAAAATACAAATTTATATTACATTATATAATGTGATGCAATATATAATATAATATAATGCATTATATGATGCAGTACGTAACAAAAGTCCCCGGAATTTCGCTATAGTAATTTATTGTGGGGGAATGGGAAACAGTAGAAAGGAAAGAATAATACCTGCAGATGTTGGCAACCCTGATTAGCAGCCCACTTCCAGCATCTGACATAAAAGAGCTTCTCTGAGGTTGTCTAATTATCTCTCTGTTTCTAACTTTAATATATTGTTTAAAATAAGTAAAATATAATATTTAAAATTTAAAAGAAAATGCCAGTACATAAATAAAAAGCTTTTGCAATCTGTTTCCAGTAAGTTTTGTTATAAACCGTGTAAAAATAAGGTATAATAAAACGATTGTGTATAATATTCTAGGATCTAACATTGTAAGTATAAAGAATTAATAACAATTTTATAACAAAATTACTTCATATATTTATAAATAGTTAAAGTTCTCGGCTTACTATATTATAAAATATTGTACAAATAAATTTAATATAACTCTAACTTTCTATATTGCTTGTAGCAAGTTAGTACATGCAGCTTATTTCGCATAGTTTCAATAATAAATTATACTAAAGTTCATTGCTGCAACTTTTCATACAATAATCAATTGAGTACCATCGCATTAGCATAGTTTCAAATTATGAACAGTATTACTTCATGGTATACACATCATTATTATGGTAATAATTAGCAATGTAATTGGCATGTTCGAGAATGCGCCATTAATTCACTGGAGCGTGTAAAATTAGGATAATTTATATTAAAATGTGATTCAGTAATAACTATATTGTATTGTACTGTATTGTTACTATACGTTATATATTATATAGTATATAATATGATACTATGCCAGTGGTGGAGTATCTTTTTATCTGCGCGTGCCAAAAATTTACATTTACAATCATATTTATCGAGTTGCTGAGATGCTGCGGAATTTTTAATATGTGAAATAATAAATAGAAAATTAATTCTTGCATAATTTTATCGAAGCAAGTTTAAAAATTAACTTATTTGATAAAGATGTAACATTTTTAATAATTTATGAGCACATAAAAGGGTATAAAATTATATAAATGTCAACACCTTTTCCCTGAACACAAAAACGTGGCATACTTGCGTAGAACTCGGCAAATTCGAATGCGCAGGTGTTCACTACCTGAGCTCGAAAATAGCCCAAACTCGGTGCAGATATTGTAAAAACCCTAATTAACAATAACCACGACTAAAATGTTCAAACATTTGACTTGCAGTTTGTCTGGAACGTTTCTTCCAAAAACCGCGGAATTTTGAGCCAATTTCACTGTTTACATTTAGTTAGCGCTACATTTACTTAGTTTACTTAGGCACTTAGTGTTTTCTACAAGGAGTCTTCAATTGTATTCGATTTTTAAAAGAAAGGTAAACTGAAACATCAAAGATCAACGGAAACAATGTTGACAAATGCTTTGTGGAAATAGAGTTTCACGTATTTTTGAGACAAATAGTGGAAGCTTGGTGAAAAGGCTATCACTTATCAGGTTGTAAAGAGCGTTGGTGACAAGAAGTTAGGAAAGTGAAAGAATAAAAGTAGTGGAAGGTCGTGGCGGTAGAGGAAAGTTGAAGCTGAAGTCCTTTCGTGTGTTTTTGCACCGTCAGTGTGTGCCCTTTGTCGCTTATACGCGGTCACGTTCAATTTACCTCGAAGGTGGCTTGAAGCGGCTCGATTACGAAAAGGCCACCAGCTAATTTGCGGTCACGCGTAATTAGTATCGTTATGGCAAAGAGAAAACGCTTCAGAGAACCTTATCAACTCAACTACCACCAGGATACTCTCAAAGGATCTGCTTAACGAAAAACTTCATTTCTTTCCCGAAGAAAATACCGCGCCACTGCAGACCCTGATCTCGATGGTGCATCTACGATCGTCTAAGCAAAAAGATTTTCTAAATAAGATTTGAGACATAATAAACAAAAATATGTTTGTTACTACAAATTTGATCATTTTTAGCATAATTTGCACACCCGATCTGTTAATGCATTGCAATAATGCCTTATCACGTTCAAGTGATCATCTGTATTTGGTTGTGTAATTTATGTAAATGAAATGCTCGGTGGTTTCTATAAATTGTAATTTTAGCTTATTATATGATTGGTGCCTTTTATACACTTTTATCAATAAATTATTACAGTGTCAAATAATTATGTTCAATTATCATCAGATGGTGTTTATATTTATTAATAATTGTTTCTTAACTTGATAATATTATAGAACTTACTGTATTAATTGTATCTTGAATAATATCTATATAAGAAGGTGGCTTATAAAATAATTCTAGTTTGAATGTTACTTATACGGAACGATGAAAATATTAAATGTGACTTTATTACATGACGTTACTATTACATAAATAATAACTTTAGGTAGAGCATACCGAAACGCATTATTCGCCAATGGCGGCCCATCCGCCATTATTATCGCTGCATTAATTATAATGGAGTTAATGAGTTCATTTGAAATAAAACAGAATTTTTGAGGAATTTTTTAAATGAAAATTTATTATATGTACAGTAATCATTGTAATATAATAGAAGCATGAATTAACACAGTGAATAATATTTAAAAGCTTGTTTTGAGATAAAAAAATAATGCGTATCTTTATAAATCTTCAGTTTGGATATAAATTAAGAATTCTTAAAATTCGGTTTACGAACATTTTTAATATTAAAGTATACCTGTATAAATCTTCATTTTAAGGAGTACAAATGAAAAACAATTAAAATTCGGTTTATGAAAATTTGGTTAAGTTGTACCTTTATAAGTCTTCATTTTAAGGAATATAAATGAAGAATTCTTACGATGTGGTTTACGAAAATTCGGTTAAAATGTATCTGTAGAAGTTTTCACTTTAACCAGTGTAAACGAAGAATACTTAAGATTCAGTTTACGAAATTTCGGTCAAAAGAAACACGATGGTTGCCAATAAGGTAAGCACTGTCCAGTAGCGCAAAAAGATGGCTTTGAAAGCTGGTGCGAGCTTCAAAATGGTAATTTCACGGTTTCACGAGCATTTCGCCCGCGGCCAATTTAATTCTGGACGGATGATCGTCCCTTCTCGCTTGGTGTACTTAACTTTTCCTCCAGTTTTCTTTGTCTCTCCTTCCCAGTGTCATCCAATTCCGCTTGTTCGAACTCATTACCCCCCCTAAACTTTGCCAACTTTTTTTCTCTCCTTCCTTCACCTTTTCTTTATTAGCTTTCCTTTGCTTTCTCCTTCAGTTTATATCATACACGTCACGTACAGAAGCAATTTCAAAGATTGCCTTTAATCGCCCCCATAAAATGCAAATCTCAATGGTACGTTTAACAATTATTGTTAATTCCAATGGAATGTTTCTGATGAATAAATGAAGACCGTATTTCGACGATTTTTATTGTGCCTAAGGAACAATTCTCAAAGTAGAGAATTAATTTAAAGTCGTGAGATTGTAAATATCTTCTCTTAATATCAGGGGTACCGGAAACTAATGAATTCGGGAGTAAAGAATTTGACGCATCGAAATATGAAAATTTGATCTTTTCAAAAAGGAAATTTTTAGCATTGAAGGATCGTTGGTCAAGGATCGTAGAATAATATTTATGGGTTGCTTATGTGTCACTGTTTCAAATTGTCTTTCTCCTGCACAAACATTTCTGGGTAAATCTGACTCAAACATTTTCTATGATGTTGTGGTCTGAAGACCTAACCGAAAACTTATATTTTAGGATACAAATAACTGAACGTGTAACGGTACACGGTGTACAGCACTCAGCATTAACAAATTTGCTTCTAGCTGAATTCCATTACCCAATTCTGTTTCGTCACGATCGATACGTTCTCGAAGAACTCGTGTAAAAAAATATACTGTATCTATGGAAACATTAGAATTACCATTTTAGTACTTGCAAAATAAAAAGAATTTTACTTTCACTTTTATTCAATTTCTGTGCAAAGTTCGTGTAGAAACAGAATTGGGTGTATTTAATGTCATATATTGCTTTTAGTAATTTTAATAAATTTATGACTATAAATAATGAAATGTACTTAAAGGAACAATGGTTTTCATTTAAGTTCGCTTTTTACTTAATACTTGCAAAATTATTTTTTAATTGCTAAACAAGTTACACGCTCCCTACGACAAAGATTATACTCGCGGCCACCTGCGCCGTAAAAAAGGGTTAAAAGTACCAATTGTATGTCTGCTATGAATTCAAAATCGTTTGTATGAATCATGTCAGATTATGTCAGTCAGATATTTCAATGTGAGATCGATTATGCAGATTAAAATGATTGAAATTTATTGTGGAAGTAGTACGTTCGAATAATCATGATCCAGCTTTGAGGGATTAAAGCCGTGCTGGTTTTCGAAACGATGACATGAGTACGTCCCATTTGGCAGGATCAGTTTCATTATAAAATAATTCACTTATCTATAATATCCAGAATCGAGGTACTTATGCGTAATCTCTAGTCCACAAAAGGCATAAAATTCAGGAAATAATGAAACAATTGTGCCGGTAATTACGAAGGTGACTAAACTCACTTTTCCGGAAGGACCGATTAACCGCTTATCGTACAGCAACGTGACATACTCGTCCTAACCATCTGGAAAATATTCAGCGATGTGCATGTCACGTCCATCGTCATTATAAAGTAATACAAATATTTTAATCGGAAAATATAGTTCTTCTGCTAAAAAACCTGGACGACCAAAAATACCAGGGCCCCTTAGACTAAATGAGAGACATATTCCTAAAGGGCCCAAAAAACGTGTGTTAAGCGATTAAGCGATTAAGAGTTTTGTAGGCTATAAATATAATAGATACAATCTCCCAATCTATTTGTTCCAATCTTCCAGTCTTCTACAACCTTCCAATCTCCTAATCTTGAATCTATTTATTGCCAACACCTTTCAACATTCTTATGACAAGATCAAAAGAAGTTTTCCATATAAACCGGAATTTGAAATATATTTATTTTAAGGGGCGTAGATAAAAAGTGACTTATCGTTAGACCTCTTTCTATTATATAATCAAGTATAACATAATCCTCTGGCAATAGAACGACAGAAATCTCGTATAAATTGCATTCAACTCGGAGTGGTTCGAATCTGAGCTTAAACGTGATCCAAGGAAAGGGAATCCGAATTATACCTTTTTCTTATTTCTACGGAATAGAGGGAAGCCTCTATGCGTTGAAGAGAAAGGAAGCAGAGGTAGTGGGGTTGGTAGGTGAACCAAAGGGAAAACTCGTGCTTCCCCTTTTTTTCCTTTTCCTTCCTTAAGATGGCCGTTCTTTCACTTTTTTCTTAGAGTCTCTCGTGGCTGCTCTTCTCTTTTACACCTTAATTCCCTGTCGTGGTTGTGGCACGCTCTTCTTCCAACGGCTATTCTTCCGGGGTGCCGCTTAATTAACTCAGCCCTTTCAACGAGATTTCTGTCCCACCGTTCATCGTCTTTTTTCTGCCGTGACCTTTTGAATATCTCGAGGATCCCGCCTCCCCGGCATTGTGTAAGAATTAATTCAATATACTGCTATAGTCCGCTGTTATTTTCGCAGAACTGCGTCAATTAAATCAGTTATCGGATTCGTGTGATTAATGTGGAGAGGAATGTTCTGCTGACACGGAACAATCAATAATAGATGACATTGTCTAAAATTCATTCCTACATAAACACACTAACAAAAGCTGCATAAATATAATATAAAATATACGGCCCGGTTGTGAATCTATAAATATAATACAGTAAACTCCCGTATAATTCGAGTTCCTACAACGCGAATACCAAAAGACATTGGGACGCCTTTTTTTATATAACGCGATACGTATATAACGTATATAAAAAAGTTGCCAAATGGAAACTTTTCAACGCTTTCTTTGGAATGCTATCCGTGATATGTTTCACACACGATTTTAACAAAAATTCATCTTAAATTTATTTTTATTATTTATACAAAACGTTATAATTTGTATGTTCTAAATAAAATCTTTTAATTCGTTTATACCAGTCTTCTTAGAAATCAATCAAATTACATAAATACTTACGCAACCAAAGTTTTTGCCTTGCATTTTGCACTGAAATTGCATGGGGTGTAATTACACCCCAGTAAGTCTATTCTGTTCCCGAATTGGACTTCTTATGAGATTTAATTTTTTATTTCCACTTTCCTTTCTAATTGTAACTAGTGCTAGTAATTGTTTAAAATAAATCATACTAAAATGATGACCAACATTGTTGCTTTAACCCTCCTTCTAGCATGTGGTCAACTACTAACCAAAACAGGGTCAATTACTAGATTTTCAATTTTTAAAGGGTCAACTTCTGAATCAATTACTGAACTTTCAAAAATAGTTTTTACATTTGTATAACATAACTTTTTAAACAAATTACTTTTTAACGTTAAGATATCAGTACACAGAGAGAAGTTTAATAATATCGAGAGTACATAGTAGATAGTATAGAAGTTCTTTCACAGAAGTCCACATTAAATTAAGAAATAATTAAGGACTGTTTCTAATTGGTGCAACCTTTCCCCACGTCTTTCCAATCGCCGCCTGAGTCATTTGCATTGTAATCAATATTTATGATCTTTCTTTTATCTCGACTGTCTCTATCGATACTCGCGAGGTGCTTCCACATACTCGAGCAACCACGTTTGAACTTTGAAGTATCTGTAGAAGGGTGAAGGGAAGGTGAAGGGAAGGTGAAGGGAAGGTGAAGGGAAGGTGAAGGGTGGTGGATGAAGGTGGAGTGAGAAAGGGAGATGGAAGAAGTGCCAGGGGTGGTGAATGGACGTTTTAAGGGAAAAGGGAGGAAGTTTACGATCCAACAGCGTGACGGAATAAATCGTCGATCCGGCAGGTGTAAGTTGTACGCTCAGGGCGAACTTTAATCCCGCTTCTGCGAAACTTCAAGTACCTAACGCACACACAAAGAGAAACGCCGGAAGTAGTACGGACACCTGTACCAACTACCAAGAGAGTCCTTAGATACTCGGTTAAAGAATTTTCCTTTAATTCCTTACCAATGTCGCGCCCTTCAAGATCTAAGAAGAAAATTAATGGGGTACAAGGAGGCAAAGAAAAATTAATCCGCAACTTTCATGGAAAGTTGGTCGATATTAAAAGTCAAAAGCGAAATTGCGTCCTAGAAACTTTGCCCCTCTTCGCGATAGAACTTCCATTGGACTCGAATGAAATTTGCTAAATAAATAATCGTAAAATATTCGCATATAATAACGTGAACAATTAAAAACCTGATTATTCCGCATTTCTATATAAGGAATAGGAGACAAATGTGTTTATTATCGACTTAATTGAGGATCATTATTATTAGAATTAATTACTTCACAATCGATTTCTGGTAAAAGAAATTTTATTGCGATAAAATCTGACTATACTTTCTTAAACGGATTCAATTAAAAATAGTAAAGTTGGGTAAACTCTGATTTTTAAATTGTATCAATTTAAGCTGTTAAATATTAAATCTTTATCAAAGTGGGAATACAACTTTTAATAAATTTATAATACCGCTGCTTATTGGATTTTAAATTAACTTTGTTACTTATATTAATAATTGATAGTTATTAATGTTCCAGAGGCTTTTAATCAGCAATATGTTCGTGAAGCATTAAATTTTGTTATATAGGGTGTCCAAGGTTTATTATTTTTGCCTTATTTAGACCCATAGAATGTACTGACAAAGTTAGGCTGTTAAAACCTGGTACACCCTGTATATAAAAGAAATGCAATTTATTTCGAATATTTCTGTTTGGAGGAAACACTTGAATATGCATAGGCAGTCGTGAGAATCCAGCCATTCAAAGGAACTTAATTAGTTTTTCCTTAATCCGTAACCCGCGGCAAAACTCTGAGTTAATAGAAACAAAAGGAGGAGGACACTTAACTAAAAGTTCCACCGCCGGAAGCGCGAAGAAAGCGACAAATAGATCGTGTCCTCGAACTTTATTCTCAGCATTCTTTCTATATCCAGAACTGCATCAAACTCTTTTAGAAATTGAGCGTCATCATTTGCGGCTGGAAACCGATGAAAAGAGTACATTGCTTTTTAACAACCCGCTTTCTCGCAAGTTAATTAAGATTCATTTAACAAGTATTTAACTTAATATTGTTTGAGTTTCGAAAAACTATCGAAGTCTTGTTTTACAGACGTTTATTCGACTTTAAACTAATCCAAGGTTAACGACAAATTGTGCCGCTAATTATGAAAGTGATCTAACAAGCCACTTTTTGTAAGTCACTATTTATCTATGCGCCTTAAAATAAATATATTCAGAATTTTGGTTAATATATTAAAAACTTCAATTGATTCTGCGATAAGGATATTGAAAGGTGTTGACAAAAAATGTGTTGAAGAAGAACAAATTTATTCATTATTCAATTAATTCTTCATTCCTCAAAATTTTGTTATCATGAATATACTGGAATTAATAAATTCTAGTGATAGCACAGGTGGAAAATAGATGAAACGATAAAAAGGAAGAATACCGTCATGAACTGTCGATAGTTTTTCTTCAACGAGGCTGTTAAAGCCCGGAAATGTGGCTGGAATCAATTCGCGAATATTTTTTTTCCACGTATCCGTGATTAATCGATATCCATCTATCTTCATTTGATCCTCGTCAGTGTCACTTTTTCGAAACACGCGAAAAAAAGTGTTGGGGAATGAGAATTGAACGTACATCTTGGCGATTAGTCGATGGAATCCAAAACGTTTTTTGCTAATCACTTTTTCGCTTTGCTTTGTCTACAGAATCCTTCGAAAATGAAAACCAGTTGGAGTTCGTTTGCTGTTGGCATCCTGATGGTGGCTGGCGTGTTTCACGCTGTAACCGGAGAGCTTTACACCGCATTGGCCGACATGGAGGAATTACTCGAAACTGAAGCTGTCCTGATTGACACTCTGACCGGATACATCAAAGCGCAGGAGCAACGACTTGCAACGCTCAGAAAGTAAGTTCTTCTTTATACGCGAATAGTTGATATTATTTGATTGCACTAGGGAAGCATTAAGATATAATATATTGTGCAATGTTAGCATTTTATAAAAACGGTTAATAACTATCAAAACAATAACAAATTACTTTCTATTATAAAGTTAGACGTTTCGTCGTGTAGGTTTTCAACTTCATTAGTCACAGTTTACATTAATAAGTAATAACGTTATTAATGTATCAGGCAGGTTGACCAACGTTTGTCACCTTACTGTATATGTATTATGGGTATCGGAAAGTAATCAATCATTTTTCACATACTTTATGAAACTCCATTTATTTGTTCGTGTTAGATTATAACCAAATTAAGATGTAACTCAGTTTTTTCGAAAATGGAGCTTTCAGCAACTTCATAATAAATGGCTCATATAAGTGGTACATCATGTATTTCATATATATAATTAATGTTAAAGAAATATATTCATTATACAAGTTAAATGATCCCTCGTAAAGTCAGCGCGTGTATTCTTTCCGAAAGTCTGCAATATCAAAGACAATCCTTGTATTTTTAAGTTTCAAACCACTCTCAATCCTCTCGCTTGTTTCTTATCGCGTGGTTATAATACTCTTTTATCGGTATTTTTATATTCTTTTTATATTATTTCACTTATACCAGTGTATCGAGCGGTGGGTATCAAGGTACGCTGAAAAAGGATACGGATAACAGTAGTTTTTTGTAGGATATCAGCGTTGTACGGAAAAACGCAATGTTTTTTATCCCGGGTACTGTCGTAGGCACGAGTGTGGAGGATCTAACGTCTGCTGTCAAAATATTTGATCAGTGGTGTGCAATGTTTAGATAACGGAAAACCGAATCGTATCTTTATTTTCGTAGAGCTCTTACGTTTCCAATATATCGCCAGTACCAGGATTCCATGAGGATTCGTGGTTTCTCGTTTTCACTGCAGATAT
The DNA here is from genome assembly GCA_910591585.2 of Nysson spinosus. Taxonomy (NCBI): domain Eukaryota; kingdom Metazoa; phylum Arthropoda; class Insecta; order Hymenoptera; family Crabronidae; genus Nysson; species Nysson spinosus. The sequence goes on from OU342835.1 coordinate 1,452,010, forward strand.
GAGAGGTCCTTCGTCCTTTGAGCGATAAACTCTGATACGAATATCTGCGACTTCTTACCCATCCCTTTCGAGCGCCCCTCATTTAACACGTTGAGCGGCGCGCTGAAATCCGTGCTATACGATACCTTGCGATACCCGTCCGTAACGTGTATATAACATCCAAGAATAAAACTGTTTAAGCGCCCTACGAAACACTGATTACTTTACATCGTTATCGTAACGTGACAAATATTGACAATTTGACGAATGCTACTGATATATCTGATTCGAATTTTAGGAGTATTAATATCGGGGGTCACCGGTGACCTCCATGATGTTCAACGTGTTAACGTTTCTCCACATAGAAGCATATTTGGATAACAACTAATACCCCGTCACTTTGCAATGGCGTATGGATTAGTGCAAACAACTGTGTTCACGATACATAAATATTTGGAGAACACTTCTGTTTACTGAACTACTCCGGCAAATCAATTTTACCGAGATCGAATTTACAACTGTCTATTTTTCAAAGGATTCGCTTCCGGGTGAATATAGGTTCCGGTCAGTGTATTTATTTTCCTGCAACATGAACTTTGTTTCGTTACATTTCGCAGCAAACCTCGTGGCTTCCCTGCGCTGTTGTTACGAAGTAAAGTTACACTCAAAGTTTCAATGTTATTAAAATATTGTTTATTTTATGCCTTCCTTAATAGAATCTACTAAATCTATTATGTCGACAAATTCAGTTCTGAAATGTGCAGCAACGCGCTTTCAAATAATATTAATTAATAGTTTAATATCCATTTAACATATTACATTTATGTTATTATTTGGAACTAATCGATTAAATCTACCATAATTTGTTTAGTGAAATAAGAGCATGTTTTAAAACAATAGTGAACTCGTCAGTATTCATTTCAATATTAGCCTGTATCGTGTGATTTTATGTTGATTCTTACGCAGACACGTTCCATATGTCTTCTATTGTTAGTTTCATCATAATTTATAACTAATAACCACTCAAAGAAAAAGTAATTTTTTTGTTTTCGACTATTATCTTCAAAACGATAAGAGATCTTGAAAAAAGTTAATTCATAATTCTAATGGTACTATGAGTTCTACAGAAATTTTCAAGAAAGATATTATTTCACTGAAATAACATCACATTTTTAAATAAAATTGAATTTAATAGATATTAATGAACACATTTATGTCACTCTTTTTATCAACGCAGTGAAAACTTCCGAGTATTTTCACTTTAAAGCCAACACAATCTAAACGACAGGAGAATTGCACACTTCTTGCGCATGTATAATATTATACTTCCAGAACGGACAATTAATTCCCGGAAGTACATTCATATGATATTTTTGTCTTATTTTTCCCGCGGCGTCGGATGAAAATGCTCGGGAATATAAAAAAGATTTTCCCGGTGCTTTCCGCCTTTCATGGTCTGCCCCCTGCCCCCCCAACGGGGTTCGTTCCTCTTTTTATCTTCCCTCGGGTGTGATTTGGCACGATGCCTGACTCGATACCAATGCCTTGGCCATTTTGAGGATAGGGATGAAACGGGAGGCGTGCTAGAAGGGGCGGAGGGGGTGGAGGGGGTGGAGGAAACGAAAAACGTTAAGATTGCGGCTGGACCCAGGTCTCTTATCTCACGGACGAAGTCGAATTTCACCAGGAAATTACTTCCGGGCCAATTTTATTTCTACAAACTGTAACAGTTTTAAGAAATTCCAAAAATTATTGCCCACCGGGATATCACCTTTGTCGACTGAACATTTCTCGAGCTATTTTATTCAGATTATATCCTTTTCTTTGAGCGAAATCAGTTTTAAATTTGTTTTTATCATTTTGCAGTCTTCTCAATATTAACTTGAAGGGACACTTTAATATTATTACATGTGTATTATATTAGGTTTGCAACTAAATTCGCTACTTTGTTTTGTGCTTTCTTTTTTGTTTATAAAAACCATATTTGTAGATTATTGGTGTTGATCGGTAATATCATTCGAGGGGTTACCATTTTTGCGATTATTTTGATACCAGCAATTATCATTTCATATAATTAAGTGTGTTTAATTAAAGTTTATAATGAAGGTCGCGAACTTAGTTGTCAACCTAATAGTATGATCATTGACATGGGATTCCAATTAAAATCTGCGTCTTGATAATGGACTGCAAAGTGTAATTAAAGACTTAGAAGAATGATCATTGTCAAAGGTGCGCAGGAAAAATTTGAATCGCTTCAATCCACCCTGTAAATCACGAACTTTCACAATCGTTTTTCCGAACGGTCATTGAATGTCCGCAAATAGCAATCGAGTCACGTACCGACCATTCAGCACAAGTGGATTTCATCAAAATTTTCCTTTAATGGTAAACTCGATTCGGCAAAACCTATGTTGGAATAAAGTTGAAAAAGAATTATATCAAAATGTCAGAGATACTCGTAATGCAAATTAAACATTAAATATCTACGTAAATGGGAACATTTTAAGACTTTGTGTTTACTTATCGCCGATAAATAATGTGCTGGACATACGAAAACGAATAGAAAATGCGTATAGCATAATACCTGGCACGAAAGAAATATTTAAAAATGTAAGTTGGTATTTTTGTAAAAAATTGCAGACCAGGTATTATGGATGCTATGATCGTTTTAGTATTAACACTAGAACTACCGAGTATATTCTTAGTTGTACTTATACATTTATTTATATATAAATTGTGGCTGGAGAACTTAAGTTAATTAATGGATTCAATTATTCGCATTATGTACATAGAATGTCAAACATTTCGCCGTGATATATTCAAATAATTTGATTCAAATTGGCAGACAAGTCATTTTGACCCCCTTGCTAGTTCTAGTGTTAAGCAATCTTAAGCTATTTAAATATCAAATATAAATTTCATTAATAAAATCAAAATCGCTGTATGATATTTGCATGTAAAACGTGCTGAAATTCCCGTAGACAGTGGGAGAAGTAATATGAAAAATTCTGCTAACACTTGAAATTAACAAATGTTTGAAACAAACAAGCACACGCGTTGTTTTCATAGTAACCCATGAGAGCCCTTGTTCTCCAGGGCTATTCAAAGCTCGCGAATTACAGTCGAGTCACATGAAAACCACACGGAAACCACACGGCTGGAATCCGTCGTCGGACGAATTCCAGTATTTCTACTACACGTTTCTAAATTCAAAGAAATATCAAATACCAGGAAGATTATTCTGCGTTTTTTTAAATCCACCTTCGTAACATTACAAACATTACGGGAACATATTTAATCGGACATGCACGGACGAATAAACCGCAACGGATTTACAGTTATATATTTTTTTATATTCTGAAATTATTCTGCAGGGAATACGATTTTATGTGATTATCGAAATCATATCTGCAAAACGTACACTTGCGCGGAGTACATACGCAAATTGAAATTTTAAATTAAAATTGAAAGAATTGAGTTTTAGGGTGAATATGTCGCGATTTTTAAATTCATATTTTTATAATGGAGATAAACTCGAATTTATATTTTCGTGTTAATATGCGCAGATTTTGGTGGAACAATGATATTTTATTTATACTTCGATTTCATTTTCAAATCTTTTACTGATTATTTCGAAAGTAATTCTAAACAATTTTTCTATAATAATATGATGTGATAGAAAATAAAACATGTATTAAATTTTAATACACGTTTAATTAATGGGTTTCGTAATTTACACACATTTGCCATATTGCGATATATTGAGAGATTGAACTCAAACTTCTATAATAATATTTAGTTCATCATTCAGAATTAATTAATATTAACTGAATTATTATTTTACTGTTTTATAGCATTACAAATGTGTCAGACCTCGCGTAAAAACACGCAAGTTGCGAATCAAAAGGCTGTTAAGGTCTTTGAACCAAACAAATTGGAAGCAAAAGATTCTTTCTGGCTAAGAGACTTTTCGATTCAGTCATAAAAAAGCTATATACATATTCCGGATGAATAATAACGAAACACCATATACATATAAGTAAAGAAAACAACGCGTAAAACTTAATAACTGGAACGCAAATTCGTTTAAAGCAATTTAACATTTAAATTAGCTAACGAATGCACATACATGCGTGCTTTCGCATCCATATTTATGAAACGACCACCTACTGATTAAATTTTCTTTAACCCTTTATAGCTCCATGTAACTTTGAAGTCACATACTCTATCCGTATCTTTCATTTATTTTGATTTTTTCGTTGCAATAATAATTATACAAGTACGCGCAAGGATTGTCACATTTTCGGTGCGTTTAAGTAATAACTCCGTTACTCCGTTTCATGTAATGTGACTTCGTTAGAATCGCGTTTAACTGTTTTCGTTGTACGATTTCTTTTAGACATGAAACAAATTGGGCTATAGAGGGTTCATTATACTTTATTATACTTTGTTATTCCACATTATTCCAAAATCCGTTATAGGCATCGATCTAACGAAGCAAATCCGATTAACACTCAAATATTGGCCAATCTCGAAGGGCCATCGAGCAGTGTCCTTATCGCAAGTTGGGAATCGTACAGAACTCGCCGAGAAAATTGGTAGATAAGTTATCCTTGCGTCGTAATCGTCAGTATTAATGCCAGTCGGAGGATCCCAGTCGTTGGGCGCAGTCACGCGTGAAACTTTCAGATACGAAATTCCGATCGAGCCACCCCATTCCTAGATATTAAACGTGAATCCGTTGGTGGTAGCTAGCATCGAAGTTTCAAGGGATTCTAACCCCCCGTTTCCAACCGCCTTCCACCCCTTTTCATCCCCTTCTACGTGGAAGCAAGACAGCAACTCAAACACCGTGCTTGTACACTTTGTGGCGCTGTGTATTTCCATCCTCTCCTTTTTTCTCCTTCTGCCTTCTATTCTCTCTTGTTTTCCCCTTTTCTCCTCTTTTCTCCTCTTTTCTCTTCCTGGTTTCTCTTGCATTTTCGTATCGTTCTGCGCTTGGACCTCTTTTTGTGTTCGGTTAGCGAGCCGCGTGTTTGCGTATTAATACGTCGCGTGCATCGCGTGCTGAATATGCCTCGTAGTTTCCAACCCCCTGTATCTTACCCTTTTGTTCGTGTTTCCATTTTTACGTATATGTTCCTCCATCGACCTTCGCCGTTTATCCCTCGGTAAATTACATTGTTCCTACATTTTGGAATCACAAGTATGGCTATCGAATTAAACTTAATTAATTGAATAATACAATCTTTGAAAAATAGTGTCCTCTATAGCATATATAACAAAAGTTCCACTATTCTCAATGTAATATTTAATTTATGGCAGTAGGATGCAAAATACTAAAACGAAAAGTATGATACCTGTATAAGTTGGCAGTCCTGTTGTAGTGGGCACTTTAACATCTGATGCGAAAGACCATTTCTGTTTCTTTTAATATCCTCTTGCTAAATTTACAATTTGTTGATAAAATATTCGGTAAACTTTTGTGACATTTTGATTAATTAATGTGTGAATGCGGTCCCGTTGGGCCCCATCTATTACCTCGTATAACGCGGCGTTGACTACCAGAGAAAGGTGGCGTTATACAAGACTCGGATTACGTGCACGCGCTATGTCGAAGTCGTACTGTCTAAATGCCGCGTTATACGAGGATCGTCACGATTTGTGAACCGCGTGTTACCGTCCCTCACAGTGAAAATCGTGCAGTTACATCTACGAATATTTTAGCTAAGTTTAGTAGCAGAATAGGAATTCTGACAAAAATTGAAATACCAAATTCTAGTTTAATATATTTTCACAACTTGTACAAAAAATAAAGAAATAAAAATGATTTCTTATTACAAAAAAAGTAACTAAAACTAAAATATGACGGAAATTGATGTCACATTCAAAATCGTACAAAATATGAAATGACGCATAATTATACAATTACATTGTACAAAAATAATTTTAATATTTGGTGCAGTATCCCCTGTTATTTATAACTTATTGTAATCATTATGGCATTAATTTTACTAGTTTTTCTCAACTGCGATGTTTCTTTTAACTAATTTGTCTACAAAATTACGAAGAAAAAAGCTATATTTTTGTATTATATCAGAGTTACATCAGAGTTATTCTACAATATATTGTCCAAACCAGATTTACTTTGAAATCCAGCAGATAAATAAATCATCACAAATATAAGTATAATTTAATGAAACTCACCAATTAGTTCCATGTCGATTATAATTGAACCGGAAATGCGAAGTTTGCATCCGGATTTAAAAGAGCATTGTTAATTAACGAACATCAAATGCCAGATCAACATTAGTAACATAATTCCCATCTCAATTACCCAACAATCGATATCGATTGCACTAACATGTAGAACAGGCTCCAACAGAATTGTTCTACGCTATGTAAGTGTGATCTATTAACAAAGGAAACTCTCCGCGCTCTGAACAAATGAGAATCTACAGAAGCATACGTAATCGATGAATCCGCTTTGTGATAGGAAGGATCAACGATTTCCCGACTTTCGAGGAGATCCTTGTAATTCCTTTTGATAGAAATTAACTCGGAGAAAGGAGAAGTGGACTTTGCCGATCCCACGCGTACTAATGAATTCAAGGTACAATATGACAGATGGAAATTGATAAATCATGTCGTATAGTTTGATCAAAAGAAACCGAAGGAATCTCGCGGAATTCAATACTGCCTTTGATAACGATATGGTTGAAACGGGGATTCCTGGTATTGGATTCTGAGCTTGCACATACGTATGTATGTATGTATTAATCTGTCCGATATGTATGTACAAAACATAGACTATGTGTTGAGTTAAGAATTAGGAAGATGCTTGCATTTATTTATTTAATAAGACGAGCTCTTTATACAGTAGATCAATAACAGATTTACATTTGAGAGATTGCATTTTTTAACAGATTTAAAATGATGGGTTTATTATATATTGCATATAATATGTTCTATAATGTCTTTTGATAGTTCGTTTTGATACTATACTGTTGTTTTGTCAACGTAATTTTTATCATTCGACGGAAAATGCTCCAAGGCAAATGTGTCAATAGGTAAAACATAGAAACCGAAATTTGATATGACAATTCCTATAATGCGATTTCATACAACGCGTAACGTATTAACCGCGTTATACGGGAGTCTCCTGTATAACCTTATGCTACCTAATAACCTAGGGACAAATCCAATATCTAAATAGGGTTGACGTGGACGATTTATGTCAAATTTCCATCGTGGCTTCTGCTCTCCAAACTTGTGGACAATAACTATGAAGTATGGTTATTACTTATGATCGTAAACTTTTGCAACAATATATGTTTAGGGACTGGTCGTTAAACTATATTAAAATTTTCCCTGATAACATGCTAGGGGACTTACGATAGAAGATGACACGCATAGTCCGAAATTATTATAAAGCAAAAGCATAGCGTGGCAGAATAAATTTCACTAGCTTATGAAATTTGAGAATTACAAATTCTTTGTCTCGGGTGGCTTCTGAAATCCGAGAATTGCAACATTATATCCCGCAGCGTGTGATATGAAAGGATTTTCTTTTATTCAATTAATATTGTTTCATGCTCGCATTTTCATTGTTGTTAAACATTTATGTCTTTGATAACAATATAATTCGTTTAAAATGTTGTCAGACCTACACAAATTTGAAGTTATATAACATCAGAAAACACCACAACGTTGAAAAATATGGCAAATTTAAGGCCAAAAAATATATAAAATCTATATCATTCAAATTTAATGGAAACATTTGTCGATATATTTCATAATATATTAACCCCTTAAATCCAAAATTCCTAACATAAACTTTCCATTAGGAATCATGATTAGAAAATTGCTTAACTATACGACACACTAAACATTATTTTATAACATTATTTAGCAAAACACCGCTAATTTTCTCCGTTACGCGCATAACATTTTTCTGGAAAAGCCTCGACTTAATTAATTACTTCACGAGTCATCAGTAATTGTTCCATTTTGTTGTAATTTCCAGTTATTTACTACCCAAAAAGTAGAAGCACGGCATTATCATAATATAAAAATAACGTGTACAATAAATGACTTTTGCAATGTCACCAAATATGCTAGTGCACTAGATACATTATTAGTTAATTTTCATTATACACGGATGTACTACATCCAGCCAGTGCTGAGGAATAATTTATGGGAAAATTGAATGGCAGAGGAGGTGTAACAGAGTTATTGGTTACCAACGTGCACTATAAGCTCTAAGTAGAATAAAGTTAATGGTCTGAGCCAAGGAGAATTTCTAAGGTAATACCGTCTAACATAAGATAAGGCAGATATGTTGAGGAACGGTGATGACAGGAACATCCTGATATACATCCTCCGCATTGTCGTAAACGCAAGACACGTAAGTGACGTGCACGTACACATATGCATCTAATGCACATCTCCAAACTGACTATAATATATCCACATCTGTATGTATATATATATATATTTGATCGTAACCCTGTGACACAGCTTGTCTCTTGATTCCTGCCGCTTACTGATATTGTTTCGTACTACGTCACGTAGCTGTCACCGTTTGTACTCCGTGTTATAGTAGTAATTGAAGACATACCTACTCCTACCGACATTGTACACCTCATTGCTGCAAATATTTGCTAATTCGATTTCACGCGTAAACGATTTAGTGGAAATCGTGGAATTGGCGAGGGTTTCATTGTACGCATGGAATTACAACTAATATCCCGGCGTATATGAACTTAATTAAGCTACGGTCGTGAAATTAATTATATTTGGAATTCTTTACCGGACGCCATCTTTAGGGATCGATTCTCATATTTTGCGGATTTTCATTGTACTTTGGAGTGTTAAGGGTACGCAAATTCTTTTGGAGAAATATTGAGGGGAAGGTTAGATCCATGGAATACTTAATTTTTTTTATAGAATGCAGCATTATATTAGGTGTGTTCATAAGTTCTTGCCGTTTTTAGATGACATAGTTTATGTACTTTCTTTGAAAGGAAACGAATGCGGTTCGGAAAGTTCAAATTCGGTGAAAAAGCTTGTAGATCGATGGAATAAGGTTATAGAAGATAATGGAGAATATTTGTTGAATAAAAACTGTTTCTTTAAAAAAAAAGATATTTCACATCACAACGACAACATAACAGCAAGCGTTAAAATATAACTAACAAGAAGAAGTTCGAGACTGAGACATGAACATACACCGTAAACAAGAAACTTTGGAAGGGTTAACTCTGCAATACTTGAATATTCATCGTTTCTTCATTTTCATGGTTCATTCGCATCAAAATAATTCATCGGGATTCCGTAAAAAGCAAGCGATATCGAAGCTGTCGTAAATCGGTAGAAAAAGAGGGAAAGCATGGAGGGGTAGGTATCCCGTAGGCGGGTTGGAAGGGTACACAGAGAAGGGTACATAGGAATAATTTTGTTTTCTCTTTGTTCATTGAACAATCGAGGGGATGGACACGCGTTTCGGGGCCGATCCGAATTGTGAGTTTAATCGAACGCCTGTAAAACCGTACGAGGCTAGAAAATGTAGGCGAGGCTGAAGCCCGTTTCGGAATTGACTTCGAATTGCCTCGAATAATTTGTAACCGGTCCGACAAAATATCCGCGAGATCGTCCTACGTGATGGCGCCGGCTTCGATCCTCGAATATTTTCGAGCAGCATGAAAATTCCAATTAAGCGCACCACCCTTTCGGAAATCTCGAAGGAATGCGCTTGAAATGTTTAGCATGCTAGATCGTTCGATCAGTTCGATCGGTTTTGCTTTCCGCTCCCCAAACGAATGGAATGGTTCAATCAATTTCATAAGTGATTTCGTATCCGACCTTTATTTACGAAAAAAAGACTTCATTTTGTTGTAGTTACTGAAATAAAAAATGATTAATTATAAGTTTCGAATATTTAACACTAGAACTACCGAACATATACATTAGTTATGCTTATACAATTATTTGTACATAAATTATGACGGGATGATTTAAGTTATGATTGTTTAACTTATAATCAATAATTCCTTAATTAAGTACCTGTCCAAAAATGATGTCTTTTCCTCGCAAATAGAACTACCAGACGAAATCCTTCCCCATTATCATAGTAATGCGTATGTTATTCATTTATAATTAATTAATTAAGAATATATTCTAAACGTCCAATATGGAATCTTTGCGACTTTGAACATTAAAATAACGTGCATTAATTATCAACGTTCTCCTTCTCGTTAGGGCTTCAAGTATTTTCAGTAAATACTTTCATTTCCTTTACCCGACGTTTACAGTTTTAATTCCAGTATTCCCAACATATCAAAATATTCATATACACATTCGACAAGAATTATTTTCCCAAAACCAACTATTCGAAACAGATCGAAAAAAGAGTATCGTAGGTGTCCGATATTTCACTCTGGAGACAGAAACTGCATCCAGGATACCCGACACGAAGAATACATAGAAAAAATATGATTGGCTGAGAAAGATATATCCCTCTCGAAGCTCGGTCCAAAGGTCGGCGGGTATAATGTATTCAGCCAATACGCGTAACGTTTGTTCGATCGTAAGAGGGACGGACATTGCACAAACGCGCGCGCACAAGGTAGATTTCGGAAATTGCGTTTTTCCTCGGTGAAAACAAACTCTCCTTTCCCGTTTTTTTTCTATCCTTCGCTATCACCGGGCGACCCTCGAGGGTGCAATTTCAAAGCGTCCCAGCCATGGATCTCTAAGCGCGACCATTAAACGAATTGTTATATCCTCTATCGGATTCCCAGTCCCACGTATGCGTGAAAATTCGAGGAAAATTTGAAACTTCCGCTATTGAACCTTGCAACTTTCAATATTTAGATAACACGCATTAATTATCCATACTCTTTTTCATGTTGCAATACAAGCTTTTATATTATAAATACTATGTGCTTTTTGCGACGGTGGTAATTTATTGCGAGTATTAATTATCGCTTTTTTGTTGCTGGTTAATCGAAGATATTTATTTATTTTATTTATTTATTTGACAATTTGAATATTTAGTTAACGTGCATTAGTTGAGCCGATATTTTAAAAACTATAAGTCCAGCTTAACAAAACTCAATTAAGTATAATTTGCTGCTACTGAATGTCATCTTCTTTTTATTATTGTAGTTATAGTATTAAAATCAAAAGAAAAATGGATTTGTACTAGTTTAAAAATAACGGCTCAGTTGTCGACGCTTTTCCTGATTGGAATTGAAACTTTCTCAAATAAATACACTGAGAGATTTTTGCATTTTTAATAATTGCATTACATGTATTAGGTATTGATTATTTTAAGGAATCGAAGATCGTTCAAATGAATTGTGAATTTGCTTAAAAATTCTGCGGATATTTCAAACTTCCGGAATGGAAGCTTTACGACTATAAACAGTTTTAGATAACCTGCATTAATTAGCGACGCTACTTTTCCTACTTCGGATTCGAAACTTTTTAGATAGGTATTTTCAGTTCTTTAACTAGATTTTTCCAAAAAAAGAAATACACAAGCTTGTGGAACGTTGGAAAAGAATTGTCAAAATGAATGATGATTATTTCATCAAATCAAATTATTTTCCAGAATGTTCAGAATATTTGAATTTGGATTTAAAAATCCCCACGAGCTTGTTCCGGCATTACTAATAATACTAATAATAATAATGTAGTTCTAAACATAATAGTACACAAATTAACGTACCCTTTCGTGTAATCTGTTTTTGTGTTTAAGAACAAGTGCCACAAAAGTTTCGTTGACAGAGATAACTTGTAAACTTTAAACAATGCCTTGCAATTCGCAATTCCACGATTCTTTGTCTTTATATAAGTCTTGGACAAATAGAAGGTTTTCCGGTAGTCTAAGGATGCTGCAATTAAATACTAAGATTCTTAAGTGCTCATGAATAGGAAAGAATTGAGTTGATATTCTTTCGAGCACTCCTTTAACCTTCTTCCAAGTAGATCAAACAAAAGTATCCAGATTATAACCAGATTGAGAGTACAGTACCTCCTGATTGAAGCTTGCAAAAAGCAGCTTCTAATTACACCAATCAAAGAATATCCATTATTTTATTCAAAGGTCAAATTATCTTCAAACAATATATTCCCTTTTACGTAATAGAAACCATTCGAACGTAAAAATGTCAAAAGAAGAATGCCATCGAAATCGTATTTTCTAACGTATTGCGTGTAAAGAAAAAATGTCAATCACTCATATGATTGGAACTCGTCGAAGTCGCGTATTAACACTAGAACTACCGAACATATGCTTGGTTATACTTTTGCATTTATTTAAGTAAAAATGACGGCTGGATGATTTAAGTTTATTAATGGATTCCATTATTTGCGTCATGTATATACGATAAAATAAAAGTATATCAAATCTCAAACAATGCACCTTGATATATTCGAATAATTTAACTAAAAATGTCCGACAAGTCATTTGGACCCCCTTGGTAGTTTTAGTTTTATTCCACCTATCAATACAAGTACAATATTACTTCAGTGATCGCATTCGGTACACGAATAATAATAGAATGAGTGACATCATTATATTTCAAAAAATAAATTGTTCTTCCTTTCTGCTCGTCGCGAAAAAAAGGATGTTAAATCTACGTTATTGTATCGCATTCATGCGTTACTCATAATAGTCCGGAAACAAATCAGAGGATGTGAAAGTTTCCTTAGGAATATAATACCTTCTCGGTACATGTATTTCGAGTGAATGGGGTGCAGATGCGCTGTGCTATACGATGACAATGTTATATAACATTTTTTTTACATTTTTATAGCCAGTCGTCTCCTTATATATTCCACCCCCATCGTCAGTTCTTTGTGCCGTATCGGATTAGAGGAGACTGAGTTATACTAAAATTCTATTCCATCTCGAGAACGAAAACGAACACCCGTGTAATAACGACAGGTTTACTTGGACCTCGTGGAAAAATGCTGCAAGGATTTTGCGGTTCGTTGAATTGACTTTTTTCGAACATAATTCAATTGCATCATTTCATTGGCGATTTAATACGTGACTTCGTCGAATTCAACTCGTATAACTCAATAAAAATGTGAACGTCGACACTGTATTAAGCACTTATAAATGGAGATATAGATAACTAAAAAGGATGAATAATAATAATAAAATTGGTCCTACGAAAATGATTGTATTAACCCTCTACAGCTCCACGTAACTTTGATGTCACATACTCGTCTATCCGTATCTTTTATTTCATTTTATTTTTTTCGTTGTAATAATAATTCTAAAAGTACGCGCAACGATTGTCACCTTTTTCGGTGCGTTTCAGTAATAATTTCTTTACTATTTTCGCGTAATGTACCTTCGTTAGAATCGCGTTTCACTAGACTTACGTTAGAAATTTTGCGTCCGAAATTTTTGCCGATCCGCAGAGAAGTAACAGTAATATCACATTTCTAAAGTGTTGAAATTGTAATGCTGAGTTTACAAATATTTTGCCCCGAACGCTTCAAATTATAAACCTGTTTACTTTTGTTATTATGAAGAATGGATATTTATTTTTTTCTGATTGTTGCTGTACAGTATAAAAGTTTATCTATTAATATATGGTGTATTTTACGAAATCTTTTCTTTAATCTTTTACCTTACCGGTCCGCAAAAAATGCTATGTCGTTTAGTGGTGTGGGAACGAAAAAGGTTGGGAACCGCTGCTTTAGAGGGTTAAAATAAGCCATATTAAAATACGATAAGCTTGCAATAAAATGTGTGAATGAGTGTGAATGAGTATGAATGAGGGAATATTTCGTTTCTACTTGTACGAATTTCACACGATGTGCAATGTACACAGTACGGTCAATTTCCCGTTTCGGCGTACCATAAGGCTAAGGAATATTGCTGGAATTCCGTCGATGCCTTCGGCGATATCCCTCTTGTTAGTAGAAAATTGAGTTTAACTCCAAGTGCCTACCCGCTTACCTTCTCTCTGTTACGGAACTTCGATTTCAACCCCTCCTACAATCCTTATTTTTCTCCCTACAATCGACATCCGGCTAAAATCATTTGTCGTAAAATATCCACTTAATAAATTACCCGTTTGTGCTTTCCACCATTGAACAGTGAACACAATAGACATTTTTTATCGCTTGACATAAAAACCGTCAAAATTCCACTCTTCTTACTATGATTTAGTTATTCTATTGGTTTAAATCTTATTTACCACCTCTGTCCAAAAATAAGTGTCTGATTTGCGATTTTTAAATGTCCATTTTCTAAAGAATAATTTAACTCAATATAATTGTATTTTACATTTTACATTACATTTCTCTGTCAATGATCTTGACTCATATGGAGCTTAAAAAATTCTTATTCTTATTTACAAACGACGCAAAAAAATCCAACTTGTTTAGAAAAAAATTAGCTCGCTGTAAGTGCCAAATTTGACATTCACTTATCGAAGGTCAAGGCTTGCTTGCTTTCGTTACATTTTCATGAAACTCCCAAATGGGATACTTTAGGATACTCTGGACAGGAGTATTATTTGTTTATTAATTTATTCGTGTATTCAAGGGGGTAAGTCTATTAGTGATACACAGATGTAACGTCGTCGTAAACACTAGGCCGGGGGTTACTAAACCTTTATTCTTGTTAATTTATATTCATATGTGTGCTGTATACGGTTTGCAAGTATATCTATTTTAAAGGAAGATTCTGACTCGATAGTAGGGGTACAGAAATATTCTTGATATTTTTGGATTCGTACAACGTGGCTCAGAGTAGTTCATAATTATAAAGAGCGATGCAAACGTTCAGTCTTTGTCCGAATCGTTGGTGTATTTTCATTTGGCTTGCAATGTTGAATGTACATGCTTTTGAAACGAACGGGATGCTCCGGCTTTCATTTTTTCTTATCTCACGTTATACCATCTCTCGTCTATTCGAAAATGTGGAAGACCCATTAGCGACTATTTGACTCATCTTGACACATCTTGATAGGGTTGCAAAAGAAAGATATACGCCAGGAAATATTAGAGATTTTACATTTTATTCACATCGTGGAATTTCATAAAAATCAGGATCGTTTGGTTAACAAAATTACAGTATTCGGATATAAAACATTCTGATGTATTTTCGACTTATAGATCTAAGCGATAAAAGAAATCTTCATTATATAATAGTAAAGTTAAGGAATATAACGATGCACAATTTATTGAGTTTATGATACAATGGATATAACGGAATTCTGGTAGGGGATACCATTCGTATAACAAAAATAGTGTTTGCGATTATTATCTGTATTAGATGTTTCGATGATACTTCTATCCGAAGTCTAACACTCATTTTTTACAATTCAATATCAATGATTCGTCGCTTCTTGTAGATGACACCGAACATTTATATTATATGTATACTGTACAGATGAACGATTAAAAGGAAATTTTTCTTGAAGACTTGATTAATCAACGAAATGTGCAATCTGCCGAATAATGAATGATAGGATACACCATAGGTACAGATACGTATTCAATGACATAAGGTGGTTGTTGGTTTCTTGGAACAAATTCCTGCGCTAAAGGATTCAATGGTGTAGCTACAGGAAGTTCCGGAACTTGGCTAAGGTGAAATTTTAATGTGCTTTGATCTATTCCATGTAGATCCGCCGTTTCTAGATACTTTTGCCAAAGTTTTCGACAAGAGCCGATGGTCATAAGTGCAATTGGATCACCAAAAACAGCAACGAGACATTTAGCCCGAGTTATGGCCGTATTTAGAAGCCGTGGATTGGTTAAGAATCCATAATCTTTGATGTTTTTATCCGCGGAGTATCTACAGCAATTTCTGGTACGCACGGTACTGATAAAGACCGTCGTGAATTGCTTTCCTTGAACATTTAACAATCTTTCCACGGATACATCGAAGAGTTTGCGTTTACGTAACTCCGTGCGTATCCTATGCACTTGTTCCGCGTAATAAGATAGAACCCCTATCGATCCTTCGCCATATGGACCCCAGTAATCAGCCGGCCAAGTGTTTTTTAACTCCAACACACGGTCAGCTAATTCACAAGCCTCAGTGGGATGAGCATATCCGGTTGAATGTAGATCCTGTTAACAGAGGCAGGAGCTTATGCTTAAAGATCGTGATTAATATCTGGAAATCTAAATATGTCTGAAGATCATTATTAACCCTTTGGACTCAGAGAGAATTACTCAATCGCCACTCAGTTATATTTTAATATCGCCTCTCAGTCGCTACTCGAATGATCGCAAACTGTGTGGTTACTGAGAATCGTCCTTCGAGTGCAAATGGTTAATATATGAAAAATCGAAATGAGTAAGATTAAAGGCAAACATCTTGCTGAACATTCACCATTGCAGATTTAAATATGTTCAATATAGCACAGTTAGAATTTACTTCGGAAGTTTGATTCAAAGGACAGATGATTAATGTCGTGTTGATTTACTGAGGTTTGTCAATTATACACGTACCAGCACTTCTACGCCTGGAACAGCGTAAAACGCCAATGGTTTCAGAATAGGATGTTTCAATAGCAGTTGATTGGCGGGCTGAACCATTCCGTCGTAAAACATTTCAGAAGTAAATTTCACGATTTCCGCATGAGCTCGATAATTCTGACTAAGATGTATCCTACAGGGATGATTGTGCGAATACTTCTGGCTGATTCTTTCGAGCAAACTTATACCTAAGCCGCATTCACCGGCCAAGTTACTATAAATTTCAGGTGTTAATTGCATCTGATCACCCGCCAATATTATACGCGTATTGGAAGTAGCCAGTGCTAATGGTATCAGGACTTCGGATTCAAATGCTTGGGCGGCTTCGTCTATTATTATATGCGTCGGTGATAAGTTTAGACTGATCAAAGAACTCGATGTAGATAATGTTGTTATGATTAAACCACAATCTAGAAGATCGTCTTCTATAGGATCTCGAAAATCACCATTAATACCCCTTAGTGTATATTGTTGTACCACTGGATGAACCTGAAAGTAAATGGCAACTTCTCTTTCTAATTTCTAACGAAAACACCGAGCACACGTCGAAGATGCAAGGTATACAATTTCAGTTATTACTTTACTCGCTTGTTCATTTTTCGTAAAACGTACCGTGTTCTTATTGCGCCCTTTGTAATAAATCCTAATTGGTTTCAACCTTGGACACATTTCTGATGTGTGCCAACCATCAAAAAAATCTTTGACGTATAGATCTGCGGCACTGTTGCTATGCGTGCAAAGTAGTATCTTGTGTCTCGAATTTTGTCTAAGCAGTAGCCGGAGAGCTTGGGCGATCGTAAATGTTTTTCCGGTGCCGAACGGGCCGAGTAAAAGAATCGGTGGTAACTGAATACTCGTAGGAATAGTTATAACGGCCAGAGCCCTTTTTTGCTCAGCGTTTAAGAGAGGCTTTAATAACAACCAGTCCCACGTTTCTTTGCAAGTGGACATATCTGTATGTAACAAGTCTGCAATGTCTTCCTCTTGCAGCTTTTTATGAATCTCACTTGGAAAGACAAATCCTACATCTGGAAGACTATCTACAGCTCTATGCCACTCGCAGAATGCTAACCGGTTTAGAACAAATTGTACTTGTACCTGTAGATCTGTACCGGGTGTTAAATTTAATTTTTTTACACAATTTGCCGATAATCTAATATACACGGTGTGCGTGCATTTATCTTCGATATGCGCTTCGAATATAGTGGTGGTATCCGAATTTGTTGTTAAGCTCTTGAACAGTACTTTACTGCACCCCCTCAGGAACAACCTACCACTTTTTGTATCTTCCGAGATACTACGGCTTAGTGGTAACTGTGATAAAAATTCATTTACAACTAAATATAGAATTTCACACATAGAATTTCAGTACATAACTATAGGAAGATATTAAGTGATTGTGTAATCGTATACAAGCAGAAGACAGTGATAAAAAGAGTATGAATTTCTTCCGCGCATTCTTATAAGTGCTGTTAGAAACATTTAATTGCCGAAAATAGAAAGTGGACGTTAAAAACAAAAGAAGGAAATATGTTGTTGCCAAAGTAAATCGCACCTGAGCAAAGAGCTCACCACAAGACGCGTATTTCGCGACTGTGGACGCATCTCCAGACAAAACCAAAATATAGAAAGGAACAATGGTCATATGGGAAACTTCATTGTGCCTTGCAATCTGTTCTTGCCTGGCAAGTTCTTCTAATGCAATCAATTCATGAAGGCGACCTCTATAATTATTTGGTATCAGACAATTATCTGCTAGGCTTTCTTGTGTTAGATAAAAATTCTGTCTGTCAGGATAAGGATAAATCGCTGCCAACTTGTTCTCTTTAGGATCTTGTTTAGATACAAATGATGATTGAAATTTCTCTATTATCACATCGTCCGCCCATCTTTTTGGTGTTTGCGAAAGTTGATAATCCGTAGCATTACGGATCCTTGAGAGATCTTTCTCTGGTAAACAGTCTACGCATATTCTCTCAAGCAGCACAGGGTAATCCCCAAACCCAAATATAACATTTTGACGATAAGTTCCATATTCAGTAGCAATAAATGTAATTCTAAGATTATATTCTATCTTTTGGTTGTCATTCTCATTACACTTGTTAACATCTGGATCTGTATTGAACCACTCCTTGCCGTTAGTGATGCCAGTTTCATTATTCCCAGTACAAACAAATTTTAAGAGGAAGTTCTGATGGTGTGGATCCGAGGTTAATGCTATTCTTTGTAATTTCTTGCCTAAATAAATGCAATATAAACTGGCCATTTATATTTTTCTGAAATTCTCATGCAAGCCTCTTAATAAGCTTTTACATTTTTTAAGGAATTCTATAAAATCTCTAGTCTTAAAAAATGAATTTCATTTTCAATATCTCATCAAATTTCTTCTATAATATCAGGTCATAAGACATGAATTCTGATATCTTCAATATAATGAATATCTTTAATACAATAAATTATATTGGATAAGAAATTAAATTAACAAGCCAGTATATATGTATATACTATTATATATATTATGCGACATAAATATAATAAAGTGTAATACATAAACGGAAAGAGAACAATAAAAAACCAATGTCAGAAACATTAATCCTATTCGGAAACGTAAACATATGAATGATATAGTCGGGAATTTGAAACTGTTTACAAATATGACACTTGTTGCCGATTGTAGCGCTAATCAGTTTCATTTTTAATCCTGTTACTGTGGAGTAGTTACAAGTAGTAATAAAAAGACCGATTTTTCGCGATAGAATTACAAGGAGATTCAAAATTGGAAAAAAATTGCGCGCGGAACTTACCCTGCGTCAGGATATTAAAGTTCCAATTTAAAAGGACACACTTGGCAGTCACTCTGCGAAAAAGGTCGGCATCGGGAATAATCGAAATATCGTTCGATTGCTTGGACGTGACAACTTCTTCGGCATCGGTTGATTTCAACCAATCGTGGTGCACTTTAGCGGCAAATTGTGAGAGGTACTCCGGTTTAACCTCACCGTTGGTTATCGCGAAATGAGCCATAATGGATGGCGATGTTTCAAGCATTCGATATATTCCAGTAGAATTACAACACCTTGCGCTACATTGTACAACACATCGAACAAGTCCAACAACTTTCGTCACCCGCGATTTGAATATTCAAAATCTTCGATAATCGTGGACGTCGAGGAACGTTGTAACCGTCATCACCGTAGAAGAAGCGCGAGGACTCTAAACAGCCATTGACAGGCTCACGTTCTGCGCAGTCGCGTTCTGCTTGGGATTTAAACCTGCAAGCATACCGTGCCATCTTACGAAGAAATAACTGCACTGGTGCATTCGTGGAATGAAACCACCGACCAGATATAAGTACACTTAGCACGCAATGCAATCTGTAATTCCAGAGTTACCGAGTTCTAGAGCCCGGTAACGATTTTTGTGTCACGGGTGACGTTACCCATCAAATACAGAAAGTAGCTGTTTTTTCATATTTACATTATGTATTCTTGAAAATACAAAAATAAAACATGAAATTATTTTTTCAAAAACTCTTACATCTGTTAGCATACATATTACTCGATATTTAACAGATGTAACAGTTGTATCTATATATGTTTATACTATACTATAGGTACTAAATAAATACGCCACTACTTTATCATCATCGTGAGAATAAAATAAAATTATTACTTTGAAAAACGAATAAAGACAAAGTGGTTCAAAATGCTGAATAAATTAAGTAGATAATAGTTTGTTTCAGCGTCTGAAATGAATATTAATCCGTAATTAATAATTGGCAATATATCATCCGAATTTATGTACCACTTGCCACGTGTCTCATAAAATTAATTACAATTGCGGTTCAAGTAGATTCTTGAAGTTGTTTAATTCACGCTCTATTAGTTCTTATTCGCTCCTTATAACTTAATTTTCCATATGGCGTAATAATTAATATGCGTTTGAATCGCTTAATAAAACGTGAATTAATCGTGTCAAATATGTTTCTGTTTCCTATAAATTTTCTTTTGAATATGCAGTAATATATTGCTCACAGATGTAATAGATTTTGAAAAATAACACTGCTCAACACAAAAAAAGGTTGTAACAATAAATATCTGATCCTTACAGATGTTGACGCACTGAAAACGAATCCGCAAACCGTTTCTCTCCATCACTCAGTTTTCGAAAAAATCAATTTTGTAGAAAAGGGTCACTTTTGTCTCTTGAACAGGATTTGTGACGAACCTATAAGACTTATACTGGCTTCATAAATTGCAAAAAATTCTGTGGACTTTTGCGAACAAAATATGTAAGTTACATTTGCAATATCAAATTGTAAATATGTTTAAACATTAGTTAAATTTAACTAGACACGCTCCACACGCTCATTTTGCGACACTGTTTTCGAAATTCACAAAAATTGGGCCTCCAGCGAGGATTCCAATTACTTTACGTTATAGAACAGACATTTGTCATTGGAAAGCACTCCTAAAATACACAAAATGGACTTTGGTGTCGTAAATAAAAGCCAAAAAGTCGCGGAAGTCATGGATTGTCAGTAGCGGTTCTCTGTGCGCACTAAACAGTGCTCTCTGAAAACCTCTCTGAAAACCTGACAGTCCATTACTTGGGCTACCTTTCGGCTTTTATTTACGAAATCAAAATCAGGTTTGCATATTTTTTGAGTGCTTTTTAAAGAAAAATGTCTGCTCTATCGCGTAGAGTGACTCGAATTCCCGTCAGAGACCCAATTTTTACGGATATTTGAAAAAAGCGTTGAAAAAAGAGCGCGCGGGCCTTATCTCGCGAACTTCAATCAATATTTAAACATATTAATTTTAATGACTTAATATACGGAAATATTAACAACAAAGCCTTCTTCGTTAAAAAACAAACTTTTTTGATAGTATACTTATAGTAACATTTTATTATTATACGAGATATTTAAAGAAAATTATTTTGAATTTTTATTTTTGATTCACCCTAAATTCATGGACTAAAAAATGCCGTCCATCTAGCGCTGAAAATGTGGAACTAAACCCGCTACTCCCCTCCTGAGAGAGAGAGAGCCCCCCCCCATAATGTCGAAATTCATGGGCAGAAAACATGCCTTCTATCTAGCGGTGAAAGTGTGGAACTACATCTGTTATTCCTCCCCTCTGAAAGCCCTTGTACGGTGGCGAAATTCGTGGGCAGAAAAAATATCATAAGAGAGGAATAGCAAGTTTACTTCCACGTTTTCACCGCTAGATGGACGGCATTTTTTCTGCCCATGAATTTCGTCATTATGGGATGGGTGGCCCTCGCAGGAGGGGTGTAGCGGGTTTAGTTCCACATTCTCAGCGCTAGGTGGACGGCATTTTTTAGTACATGAATTTAGGGTGAATCAAAAATAAAAATGCAGAATAATTTTCTTTAAATATCTCGTATAATAATAAAATGTTACGTTCCATGTGAACGTGGAACGTGTTTCGTCACATTTAACTAATGTTTAAACATATTCGCAAATTAATATTGCAAATTTAATACATATAATTTTATTCGCAAAAGTGCACAGAATTTTTTGCAATCAATGAAAACTGTTTGACTTTTGTACTGACGTCACAAATCTTTTTCAAAATACACGGAGCATTCTAAAAATATGAACGTGGAACGTGTTTCGCCACATTTGACTAATGTTTAAACATATTTGTAAATTAATATTGCAAATCTAATGCATAACGTGTTATTCGCAAAAGTGCACAGAATTTTTTGCAATCAATGAAAACTGTTTGACTTTTGTACTGACGTCACAAATCTTTTTCAAAATACACGGAGCATTCTAAAAATATGAACGTGGAACGTGTTTCGCCACATTTGACTAATGTTTAAACATATTTGTAAATTAATATTGCAAATGTAATGCATAACGTGTTATTCGCAAAAGTGCACAGAATTTTTTGCAGTTAATAGAAACTGTCTAATTGACTAACTGTCTCAACTATTCATGACAAATCCTGTTCAAGAGTCGATAATGACCCGCTTTTTTTCGAAAACTGGGAGTGACGCAGAGAAACTGTTCGCGAATTCGTTTTCAGCGCGTCAAGATCAATGAGGATCACATATTTGTGGTTACAACCTTTCTTTGTGTTGGACAATGTTGTTTTTCAAAATCTCTTACATCTGGAGCAATATATTACTGGATATTCAAAAGAAAATTTATAGCAAATACGAGTATTAATTATTACGCCATATGGAAAATTAAGTTATAAGGAGCGACTAAGAACTAATAGAGCGTGAATTAAACAACTTCAAGAATCTACTTGAATCGCAGTTTTAATTAATTTCATGAGACATGTGCTAAGTGGTACATAAATTCGGATGATATATTGCCAATTATTAATTACGGATTAATATTCATTTCAGACGCTGAAACAAACTATTACCTACTTAATTTATTCAGCATTTTGAACCACTTTGTCTTTATTCGTTTTTCAAAGTAATAATTTTATTTTATTCTCACGATGATGATAAAGTAGTGGCGTATTTATTTAGTACCTATAGTATAGTTTAAACATATATAGATACAACTGTTACATCTGTTAAATGTCGAGTAATATGTATGCTAACAGATGTAAGAGTTTTTGAAAAAATAATTTCATGTTTTATTTTTGTATTTTCAGGACTATAAATATGATAAAACAGCTATTTTCTGTATTTGATGGGTAACGTCACCCGTGACATTATTACGTATCTTCAAAACCTCGTTGGAGAATCTCACACACAACTTATGAACTTTTCAGCATTTTGCTCTTGAATTCTTTCGCTTTTATTTGTTGTTTAACATGATAGAAGTTTGTCGTGAAAATAGTAAGACAAATAAAGCACACGATTATTTTGTTTTACTGTAATTAAGCCTTAGAAAGAAAGAAATATTATACTATCGTTGACACATGTTTGTGGGGCGCTGAAACAAAATAAAATATAGGGTCATTCGATTAAGGCGTATCACTTCAAAAAGGGGTAGAGTAATCATTGCGCAGACGCATCCAGATCAAAAGGTATATAAATAACGTGAGCCCATCGCGAATGGAACACTCTCACTCTAAACATGAAGGGTAAAACTTCTCATAATTTTCGATTTCCATTTATTACACCAAAGATACATTTCTTATTTGTATTCCATTACATATTAAGAAATAGTATATTCCAAATGTTACAATTAATTACACGCTTTTCAGCTTTCACATTTTCAAATACTATATTGAATATTTTAATTGGCCCAATTTATTGGACTAACATCAAAGCTGTCGGCACTGCATCGACGATTAAAATTAAAGCAGTTAAATATAATTCTCCGAAAAAGTTTGTTATAAATAGAAAAAATTGTAGAAGGATAAATTCTTAGATTTAATTTAACAGCAGTTGGACAGTAGATAAAGAATGTAGTCTTTATGATAATGTTTTTGTACTGATAAATATAAGATTTAATGATCGATGCACATTGTTGGATGTGCTTTTAGTAAAACGAAGGAAGTAAAGCTTTTAATGTGCAGACAATTCAACTCAAGTACCAATATCCACCCCTTACAGAATGAATCAATTTTAACTTCAGATTTACAACCCTACCTCGAAATTGCTGTGCAATTATCGTTTCAAAGTATAAGTACCCCACGAAGTAAAGAAAGTAATTATAAAATCTACATGCTGTTGTAAATAAAGAGTGAAACGACGACAATAGGGGAGGTGTAAGTGGAACAGATATCTACAATTTCAAATCATATTCAGTATGAGAATGCATTATTCATAAAATTTCTTCATTTTAATTCTCTTAACTAATATTAAATTGGTACAATACCAAAGTTATTTATTAATATATTTATATACCGTAACGGTAACTGTATCGGTGATTATGATGCAATTCCATTTTTGGAAAAAAGTAAGATAAAGCTCAATTCGTTTATAATTTACGACGAAGTTTTAATTCGTAAACAATTTGCAGTGCACATTTTTAATAGCTATGTCACGTGAATAATATAAGTTCTAGTGTTTAATGAAACAGCAAAATCATTTATTAAGAGCGTGACGCAAGTGCACAAGTCTATACGTACAAAGCTAGAAAGTTATTAAAGTAAATTATTTGCATTAGAAGCATTTTAACTTTAACTGGCGATAAGTTTAATCTAAGTTTGTTATTAAAGTATTTTAGGATGTCTGTTAAAGAAAGAACACACACCGAAAAATACAAAGATAAGCTGAATTTATTGTCCTAAATATCCCCTGCTCATCTCGAGTATTTTAAATAATTTTCATACACCAATCCAAAATGAAGAATTATAAACTAAATCAGTAATTATGAAAGTAATGTAACTCTATTCAGGTTCATAAAAACACTTCTTTTCTATGTTATTCTGATAAAAATCATTGCGTAATGAATTCAAGCATAATTCAAATCCCCAAAATTATTAAGAAACTTATTAGAATTTAGATTACTTTAAAATCTTCAATATCTCGTCTACCAAAGGATTACACATCATCTTATAACTATATCGAAGTCACGCAAACGCGAAAGTGCAAAGTTATTCTTAGTCCAATTTAGCATTCCGCAGATTTGACACCGGATTTAATTCACGGGGGTGTAGATTTTCATGGGAATTCGAAGGAAGCATCACATGTAAATCAGGCAACGTTATAGCACGACCGGAAGTGACTAAATGACGATCGCCATTATCCTGCGGGCCAGGAAGGGAGGTTGGGGTGGTTGAAGAGTCTCAGCAAGAGGGGTGAAGTGCAGAATAGGGGGTTGGATCGTGGTTACCATCCGCAGGTTGAAAGCTTTCAAACCGTGAACCATTTCGTGCGTTGCTTTAGCTCTGCACCCCCCCCCCATCCTCCTCCTCCTCCCCCCTCGATACCAGGCTATTCCATTTACGTCTGCTGTGCGAAAAGGGAAAAAATATATCTCGCACCGGACCACGGTGAAACTAACCGAGAGAAATCAGAGATGTACCGAAAAAATACACCAATCCGATACCTAATGCATTCCAAGAGTAATGGAGAATTCGTCGTGAATTGTTTATAAATTTAATAGACAGTGGCGCAAAGATTATCTTGAAAAAGATGAGAGTTTGACGAGTATTTTGAACAATAGTCATTTTTCTTTGAGGTTTCCTATTCAAAGATTGATTTCTCTTTAAGAAAGGCTATGAAGCGTATGTTTCAAGTTTGGTTTCTTTGGTATTTATTATTGGTTTATTATGTTAAAACAGATTGAAATTTTTGCACAATTGGCTGAACCTTAATTAAGATCGTGCGTGTTGTAATCACAGAGTTAATAGTTAATGTTTACTTTCTTTTTTATTAGTTGCTAAAATTAATTATACTTGTGCAGTTAATAAACACACGTTTCTTAATACGTTCTGTGTGAAATTTATACTGGATTTATAAATATTGAATGTTATACGATTTGAAACTGCAATATATTTAAATTCACGCTCGAACGATATAACATATGAAGAACGACCCTAACGGGGCAAACATTTATTAATATAAATAATTGGCAATGCAGGATTATTTCATACACTTTAAGTACCGCTAACAAAGCACACTAATTTTAATCAATATAAAAGTTCACTGTTAATAAAATTCGTAAAAGGTGAATGTATTTATTCACGCAGAGAAATTTCATGATAAAACGTTCACTCACAAAGTAGAATATTAACAAAGTGCAAAAGGCGTATAAAATACTGTGCAAATTGGAGAGATAAAAATCAAGCAACATCTACTACGATATGTTGCTATCAATACTAACATTTTTCATCACCCCAACATCGTTATCGGTGAAAAAAAAGAAGCGTATGTCCGGTGAAGTTTGTACGCGGCGCGTATATCGCTAATTAAAATCTGTCGCGCGATGCCCCGCGAGAAAGAAAGTTGGTGAAAGAGGAACCGGGATGTCCTGGCGGTGTCATCGAAAGCAAGAGAAACGAGAATGGCGCGGAAGAAACGGGCAAAAACGTTGAAATCGCACTAACGAGAGGATTCGTTATTGGATAGAGGCAGAATATAAAGAACTGTCGTTATCGCACCTCCACCGTGTACCCCTTCCTATTAATGTGTACGGGATCCAGATATATGCTGCCCGGTCAGTTTTTTAATCGGGATTTTATGCCGCTTTGAAGACCGAACGACCCGGGGAAGAATAGACTTTAATTTAGATGCTTAATGCAGTCGGATATCAAGTGCAGCTTTTAATTAGATCTCCATCCAGCTATTTCCATAAAATTCATTTAGAATTATTCATAATAGACGTACTGTAGATTACTCTCATCATGTACAATGTTTCTAATATACATTTTAAAAATTCATAAAGGTATGCAATTGGATCTCTAATTTTACAACCATTCCTATCAGATTGTTAAATTAGCATTTGGCCTAAATCAATAAATTTTGAAAACATAATTTGTTTTATCGGTAGCAGTGGACAATTGTATACGTTATACAGCC
Source organism: Nysson spinosus (assembly GCA_910591585.2). Classification (NCBI taxonomy): domain Eukaryota; kingdom Metazoa; phylum Arthropoda; class Insecta; order Hymenoptera; family Crabronidae; genus Nysson; species Nysson spinosus. Next base: position 1,478,977 of record OU342835.1, read on the forward strand.
CGCGAAATTTCTATAAAGCCACCACGTTTTTTGCTAATATCTTATAAATAGTTAATTCTTTTGATAAGTTTGTGGGTGATATTATTTTAGGAGTATTAAAGACACATATTTGTCGGTTTAAATAATTGAAATAACATTTATTTAAAATAGGAAACGGAAATATGTAATATGACATAAAATATAATGCGAAATTTCTATAAAGCCACCGGATTTTTTGAGAGATAAAATCAATATTCACAATAATTTATTTTTTATTTATATATTAATAGCTTGTATAACTGCCATTTCTTCGAAAAACTTCGAAAATTCGTTTCGGCATTGATACAATTAAATTTCGGAGTGTATCAATTTCGATGGATGCCCACGCTTCGTTCACCGGTGTCCATAATTCATTAACTGACGATTATTGCTTGCAATTACCGTAAACTTTCCTCGCAATCATTCCCCAAAGATTTTCAATTGGGTTTAGATCGGGTGGCCATGATAAAATTCTAATGTCCTTTTGACAAAACCACTGCTTGGTGTGGTTCGACGTATGGACACTGGCATTGTCGTGCTGATAAATAAAATTATCGTGCTCAATTTCTTCTGTAAAAGGTATTAGCACTGTATCTAATAATTCTGTATATTCTACAGAATTCATTTTTGTGCTGATTCGGCAGATAGGTCTTTTTGCATCAGCACGAAATGCAGCCCAAATCATTGGTGAACCACCACCTCATTGACACCTTCCTCTCCTTCGCCCAATATCGCGTAATTATTTACGAGCGTACGTGATCTATTAATTTTATTTGCAATTGTGCGATTAGAACATCCCATACTTTTATAAGCATCAGTGGATGCTTTTTCTTCGCTCGTTAATAACTTTCCTTGTGGCATCTCGAAGTCAATTTGAAGAAAGACTGATTTTTCCGATTTTCTCTCACTATTTATCGATGGACAACCAGGTCCCCACCTTCGTGGAGGCGGAGAAACTTCTGCAATTTGCACTATCCTAATTGGTCGAACCAAGTTGGGACCTTACTATTGGGTTCCATTGTTTGCAATAAATTCCAGGAATCCGCGAACTCCTATGTGTCGTGCGTCCAGGTAGGGCCGCGAGGCGTTTGGTCGCCAGATGTGGGACTTATCCGTTCGCTCAAAAATAAGTAATAATTTGCGAAGCTAGGTACAGGTCGTAAGGACCGATGCATAACTAGCAACAATAGACCAACAACACAATAGGGCCTCTGGCCGCTGTAGCATCGGTCCGTCCCAAAGCAAGACGACCGTGCGGTTTTAGGGTAATAAAAACTCCGTCCGAAATGGTAAAAAGTTCAAAATGGTACATCCGTTTAACCGTGAAAGTAGTACCACGTGCACAAATTGCAAAAAGAAAATGTAACGGTTCCGGGACGCAAAATTATCCACACAAAACTAAGTGGCTTTATAGAAATTTCGCATTGTATTTTATGTCATATTACATATTTCCGTTTCCTATTTTAAATAAATGTTATTTCAATTATTTAAACCGACAAATATGTGTCTTTAATACTCCTAAAATAATATCACCCACAAACTTATCAAAAGTATGAAATATTTATAAGATATTAGCAAAAAACGTGGTGGCTTTATAGAAATTTCGCGGGCTGTATATATCTGATATGTTTTGCATTCAGAAGGAAATTGATTTACTATTATTACTATTATTTGATACCAAAGAGTATATCAGTAACGAAAAATTATTAACAAATAATTGTCTAGTCATCCAAAGTGTAGCATTTCCAAATTAACGATCAGTCTTAAATACCAGAACAGCATAATAAATATATTAAATATTCCGTAGACTGAATCATAGAGATTCAGGTAATTGCTTCTATATATTGTGGCGTAACATTTAAGCCATTGTTCCGGGATCTTGGAGTTGTATTTTAAAGTAGAATTCTTGCACGTATCTTCATTCTAGTTGATATACATCTTGACAGAAATGGATTGCAGATTCACCTGTCGGTGCAAAGATTCGTGATGCTATTGTTTAAATAGAATAGTATTAACATCAGTTCGAAAGGTCATTAGAATGTATCAGGATTTTGCAACGATACAGCGCAATGACGACGGAATGATACTCAGGATTTAATTCAAGCTCGATTGGTTTCACTTGTAACAAGTGGACCGATCCAGGATGTAACCCTGTCACACTTTGCCGCAGCTGCAAATGTCAGGTAAACGTTGTCGGCCAAACGGGGAAAGTCAAGCGCACCTGGCTCGTTTATTTCCGTAATTTATACGACAACTCGTCATTTGCTATAACTAACGTATACTGTGCTACCTCGCAATCAATACATCCCTTTAGAGTGAAATACACGGTCTTCTAAATCCTAAAATGCAAGAAGATGCTCGAGTTTAGGTACTGAATGTCACCTCCCTCGAAGTTTATGGTTTTACATTGAAATTCCATCGACTTTCTTCCTTCTGTTATATATTTTATATATTTTACAAGTTGCGTAATTAAATTTGGACAGTTTATTTAATATTAGGTCCTTCCATACGTAACGTTGTTTCTTATATACCATATACGTTCATATCATATTTCGCAAATACGATTAGAGGAATTTTTTCTTTGGGTCATAAAGAGTATTCTTTCGACAGTATGTAACGTGCGTTCGACGTAGTCGGATCAATATTTTTGTAGACAAAAATTTGCACTGAAAGTTAGAATCCAAAAACGACATTACTTATGGGATGACCTAATATTACATTATGCTGTCCAAATTTAATTACGTGACTATTAAAATCACAAATATTTAGATATGTAATCTAAACAATATCTAGAATTTCTATCAAATATTATTAAGAATTTCTTTCTTCTACGGTTATATATATTATCTAAATTGAATATCCCACCGTAGAATAGAAGAGATAAGATTAGAAACATTCAGATTCTTCCTTTTTTTTGTGGTCTGTTAATAGGTGTTTGTAGTAATTAATGTTGCCTTTAATCTATGACGTTAAACAATATATACATCACAATTATATTATATTATACATTATGTTACATAATTATACTTCGCACTTATACGAAGGAGTTAAACTACCGGTAGAAAATGTAGATCCCCGAAGCGATACTGGTTGTCTCCCCAGGAGACAAAAAGTGAAACGGGTGAGTTTTTACATTAAATAGAAGTAAATCGGGGGGGGAGGGGTTGGCTCTCGAGTGAATAAGGGTGGAACTGTAGAGATTCGCGAAGCGAGATAAGAACGCGAAAGGCGTCCGTGTCGTCGGGCATTCTGTGACATCTTGGACAATAGCGTCGGGAGTTGGAAATGTCCCTATCTTCTGCCACGAAGTTGATATCGCTATCGAATCGTGGTCCAATTGTAATTGGATACTGTACCAGACACTCGACTGTCCTGAAGTAAAAAGCAATTTTCTTCCTTAGAAGTGAGAACCTCCGTCGCCTTAACGATTTCAATTTTCCACGTTAGTTCGAAGTTATAGAAAATCTCGCCAAGCTTCAATTGTTAACATTCACTTCATTGTGTTGTGCAGTTGTGCAATATCTTTTGTAAGATTTTTTCATGATTTTGTTCGTGTTTAAGAGTTTATCATTTTCAAACAAATAGTATAAATAATAGTAGAATTTGCAAGGATTTAACGAAATATTGATGACAATGAGTTCCTTTAGAACTAGGTTAATAAAAACCATATTATTTACAATGGGAAAGACATGTGTTAGGGCTAAATAGAAAAGATTTAAGAATACAAACCAAACGCATTGCTACCACATTCTTTTCTTAATTTTTAATACATATATTTGGTTTGAAATATACTTTTCGTTTTATACAATTCTTTGATATCCGAGTCACTAAACCCACATGTCCTACATTAATACAATGTACGAGTCTCATAATGCTAAATGCGGCATTATTAGGTTATGTTACAAGATTCTTCTTCCGACCTTCAATGTAATTGGGTGATCATTAAAAAACACGTTGCATATTAATGCACAGTAGCTGATGCATAGAAACCACCGGAAGGTTGAACATTTTCATAAAAATTCCAGACTACATAGCATGACGGGAGTTTTAAGAGATAAACTCTTCCCTCTTCGTTAAATTTCATGCTTTGGCAACTCTGTGGGCTTAACTAACGCCGTCGTCGTCTTCATCGTCGCTCTGCCCAGAGCGGAAATACTCTTCTACCTAGGTTTTGTAATTCTCGCGAGTCGAATTCTGAATTGAAATCACCGACGATTCCCGCCATTATAATTACTCTTCCATGAGCCCTACGGTTTGCGGGGTGGCGGTGAATTACCAAATAGAAAACGTGCTTTGCAATTTAAATTCTAGTAAATTGCAGCGTTTCCCTGGTTTCCGATATTACGCCGATGTTCCGCACAAAGTGTCCTTAATTGTTTCTCAACTTTGGATAATTTTCGCAGTGCATGAGTACTGGAAATGCGCAATTAGATATACGTGACACAGATTCTCGTGCTAATTCAGTAAACATTCGTTGTTTATTCATGTTCTCTAGCGACCCGTTCGGTTTGTATTTTTAAATCTTTTCCATGCAGCCCGAGCAGATTTACGTCGTTTCCATTTTAAATAACACGATTTATATTAACCTAGTTCCTAACGAATCCATTATCATCAATATTTCGTTAAATCCTTGGAAATAGCAGCATCTCCATCCTCTGCGTTTTTAATGTGCTTTGCATTTACAGCATTTTTAAAACGATATTTTTTATATCAATATTATCATGTCAGCGATATTATAAAACTGTTATTATGTTATTACCTGCTTTTTTTAAACTACCGAGATTAATTTTCTGCAGTAAATTGATCTATTAATATTGAACTTCAATCGAAATTTTAAAATTAATCCTTAATATCTTAATTAATTAATCTTTAATTAGTATGAATAAAGAGTGGCTCAGGCCACGTCTACAATCATTGACATAATTAATGCTTAGGGGTTGACAATTAGGGTGAGAATTCTTCTATAGAACCGAAATTGTTAGAGACAATCTTGTCTGGGTCCACTACGTGAGGAGAAAAGCTGCCCACTTACGTAAGTAGTTCGTGATGTTTAGGCTGCTTCACCTGGAATTGGCATTGTCGTAACCATTTCCAGGATGGAGTCGGCATTCGTGGAGTAGGTGGGGGGGGGGGGGGGGGGGGGGGTAATACTAGGCGGGCTTAATAATCTAGGAAACCTCGGCCCTCGAGGCCAATAAATTATTCCACGCCATTAGATCCCAACAGAATTATTCGATTAAATCTTGATTTAACTCAGCCACGATTTTCCACATACATCGGCTGTGACGTTTAGTAACACCACCGATTTTGGACACACTGCGAGCTATGTTCTGCGTTCTTGTTAATCCTATGCTTCCTCTTCCTGTGGAATAATTAACTATGTCGTCAGGGGATAAGTCAATGGTATGTTGGTGTTGTACGCAAAGTGTTTTAGTCAGACTATTGTATGTGGATACATTTCGTAGTCCTACAAAATTCAAATTTAATGCTTGTGTGGATTTCTAAGATGACGCAATGAGGTATTACATGTCAATTTTCTACATTAATTGCTTCGGAGTATTAAAATAGGGAGGAATGATGAAATATTAGATATAATTTAGAGGAACGAAAGTTTATTGACATATGATATACATTGGTTACAAATTCTCATCAACTAAAATATATAAGCAGACAAGAAAAGCCGTTCAATTTTTTAGTAACTTAATATATTTATTGGGTCAGTCCATAAGTTATATTGTACGTGATTCGATAGCTTTTGTTTTGCAATTAAATGCCGCCATTAAATCCTGCAGTCATAATTTATATATAAATAAATGTTTAAACATAACTGAGTATATATTCGGCAGTTCTAGTATTAAACCAGGCAATGTAATTTTATGTAATCGCGTGTATCTGCTTTATCAAGTATCGTCGGAAACATCGGACCCTTGAACACAATCGGAAAGGAAATTCAAACCGGCCTAATTCACTTCGATTACATCGATTAGATAAAATCCTATCGTTAAGGGATAGCAGAGGCACGGGGGTCAGGTACTTTGCTTAAACTACACCGGGGTTTGCAAAGTCAGGTCGGAAAGGTCAGAAGTAGACCTCGCCATTATTTTAATTGGTTCTATCAGGGTGAACGAACCGTAGGACAACTCCGTGGAGACATTACATGGCGACCGTAAAGAACACGAAGAAGGCGATCCTGAGATGCTCTGTGGGTTTAACAGACTTTCCCACGCCTTCGAAACCCCTCTGATCCTTCGAAAGGAAACTGGCTAAAGTATTATCTTAATTAGAATTGTAACCGTTATTAACCCCACCCCTGTCTTTACCATTACTTATCCCCTTTCTTTTGTTTATCTCTGTCCTACTCGTCGTACTTCCGCCATTAGCCGTTCACCCTTCACGACACCTTTTCTACTCTACTTACTTTTACGCTTGACCGCTTTGCACTCCTTAAAACATTATCTCTATGAAGCTAGAATTAGTCGCGCCGCGACGCCGTCTAACGAGATGAATCTTAATCTTCGGCGAGAAACGACACGAACGACTTTTCGCATTATAAAGCAATTATTCTCCCTAAAGATAGCGCTTGTTCGGGTAGTTATGAACAGTTTTATACATAATAATATCGGGAAGACTTAAAATAGGGAAATCACGACAATGCAAGAGGGTATTTATATAACTTCAATTATTAATGCACAGCCATCTTCATTTTTATATTGGAGGACAGATTCGCTTATTATTTAATCAATGCTTTTATTCTCTAGCCCCATCACCGTTATCCTGGATATTCTTGCTATTAAATTCTTCAGATATTCCTGAAGTTATAATGGTATATTTATGTAACTGAAGTGCTTAAAATATTCCAATATTCCATTTCTGATTTAAGTGTCTTTGTTATTCAGAATGAATCTTCGAAGTTGTTTTTATTTAATCCGCACAATTATTCTTTATTCCTATTCTTATCAACAGTATTTTCAATATTATACTCCTTGTATATTTTTGTTTCACAATGTGATAAGAATCTTATCGAGACGAGCAAAGTTGAGCGCGTGCTTAGTAGAAAGAATAAGTATTTAATGATGACAAAAATAGTAATATCCTGTTTGTTAAAACATTTCAATTTTCCTTCCGATATATAGTAACCTTGATATCACATATTAAACGCTTGATCAAATACATTTAGTCTCTCGCAGCTAATCTTTATTCCCGTTATTATTATCGTGAGTATCACTACCATTACGTTCCACGCATATCCTTGTCCGCTACAATTCCTATAATAAGGGACGTCGCGACGATAAGCAAAGCTCTCTGTTTTTTGTCCCAAGTGGAATGGAAGACTTTTGTCCCTAAATATTGCGAAGTGAAGCATACGTAGAAACGCAGACGTATTTAAATGGGAGTTTATCCTCGTGCGACTGAACGGGTTGTATCGAAGAGTGAAAAACTGAGGGACGTGCGGATAGGAAAGAACAATTTCATTTCGAGTGGTACAATGCATTCCATGGATCGGGGATTCCCCCGATGGAGAGGTTTCGCGCAGTTTTCTTTTGGCTCTCATTTTATCCGGTCGTTCAACTCCGAGATTGAGAACGATGGAAGGGTGGAGAAGAGCCATTTGCGTGATCGGTTCGACCGAGATAACAAGGGGAAGGGGGAGGGGGGCCTTCAGGCAAATGCGATCGAAATGGAAACTCGGACGAAACACTATGTTTTATACCCATTTGAATTTGACACGACACCCAGTACAAGAAATATTCTCTATTTAATTACATGAGGATATATACAGATATTCATTGTAATCAAAATTAATTAAAAATCTATTTTTATACAGAGATGTTGTCGCATCGCGTAATGGACGCTGATGAAGTTCTTGGAATCCGCGTTTGGATCTAGCGTGAGTGACTACATTCCATGACATACGGTGTCATAAATAATACTTTTTCGCAAAAACCCATATTGGATTGGATTAATCAACATGGAGCTTATCTGGAAGCTAAACGCGGATTCCAAAAACTTCACCAGCGTCCAATGCATTATAACAATGTATTTGATAAGATGGCTGAAAGCTTTGTACTACAAAGTCATTTAATTATAATATTCAATATAACATACATTTCCATATTCAGATTCTTGTACACATTTATCTAAGCAACAAGTATTTTTCACTTCATTACGAGTACTACACTCTATTATATAATACTAATGGCGGTCTTCAACTATTAGCCCTTTGCGTTCCTATGTCGAATGTAACTCGACATCCTATTTCGTTCCAACTCAACATGGGAATTTTTGCCTATTGTAATATTATAATTGTACACCGTCCAGAATTATGTAACCGGGGCATGGCTTTTCAACTTTGCTCCTAAATTTCTGCTGTTTTAATCCCCGGTATACGCTAATTAGGAATAAGATAATAACAAGCTATACAAATTAGTAGTCATTGATATTAGTATTTGTTGTCATTCTATATATAAAATAACCGAAACCTGCAAGCTTCTTAAATCCGTCGTGGTTCGAATACTTTTGAGCGGTACTGTATGTACTTTGCTGGTATATATAATACTTACGTAATTTGAAGCGAATAGAGATTAGATAAGAGAAATAAGTACAGATAATAGCAGTTGCGAATATAGCGCTGATCGGTTCGAACGAAATTACGAAAGTATCGTGGGCCGCAAAGGGTTAAGTTCGTACATATAAATATAAGGACTAAATATATTCGCAAAGGGTCGCATTAGGAAAACGAGGGCATTCATCCATGAAACGATCGTGTCGAGAATTTGCAGGCAAGCAACGTGGTGGCCGTATCGAGCGACATATTAGACCAGAAAGTGATACCGGTCCCCACCATTTTCCACATGCTAGAACGATCTTCACGAATTATCTCCGGCCTTTTAGGGGTTGCATAGAAGGGGATCTGGTGGTCGTTATCTACGCCAGGCAGTTATTGCCTATTGCGCAATGCCCGGCGAAGTCGAGAACGGAACTGAATAGTACCCTCATCACCTTCTGCAGTCCTTTCCATGCCTCGTTTAATCCTAGGAATTTTTGGTAATCCATATATCACGAATTCCGATATACCTACCCACCCCGATAAATGTATGATAATGAAAACGATACGAGACTAATGCGCGATATCCTAATTTATAACATGTATAAATATCCTTCTATAATATGTTAGTTTCACTTTTCTAAAAGAATATTTTTGTAGGATATTATTTTGCAATACTTTTAGAAGACAAAGAGCAGCGAGATACAACGAAAGATTTCGAGTCATAAAAATTATCAAATCTATGATGATGTTATATATGGATGCTAAAAGCCACGATTACTCGGGAGTCAATTTGTTGGTCATTACTTATATTGTTAATAATACTAGGCATAAGAGAGATTATATTACCCTTTTTGAAAATTATGCTGATATCAGAGTACGGTGATTATCTTATTTTTAGTATTATGTACATTTCGGGGATCAGTTGAATGTTATATTTAGTTAGCTTCTAATATAATGAATCAAATTGCATAGTATAATAAAAGTGATGCTGAACTTGATATAACGTGGAAAGTCTTTCTTCAGTGTCTGTCGAAAAAAGTAGAGTTTATTAACAACAATATTTCTATGTACGCGTCGGTTCTTTATAATCTTCTTCCCTTACTGTTTAGTTCTGAAGTTCCTTCAGGAAGTATCAAGAAGAAAGATAAGCGATGATAAATTTCTGTAGCCCGGAAAAACCGAGGGAAACTGTTTTTCAGTCTATTGTGTGCGATACTCCAGACTGTTATTGACTTCTTCGTTGACACATTCCAGCAGCTAGTATTTTATGATTATCTCCAGAAAATACATATCTTCATTTCAATTTAGTAGATAAAGACGGTAATGATAATCCGATGTGGTTTGATCCATAAATTCTGTATTTATAATTAATTTACAAATAATGTTATTTTTACCACTTTGTAATACAAAACGGTATTTTTTCTAAACTTTCAAGTAAACTATCAACTATTATTATAAATTGATAAGCACGCAATTCAAGATGTAGCAAATGAAATTCATCTATTTATATCCAGTAAATTTTTATCTTATATTTCGGATTATCTAACTTCATGAAAATTTCATGAACCACGTCGAGCTCTTTTATTTAAGTTCCAACAAGTACCCGAAGACTAACGAACGTAGATTCCTCAGAAAAGAAAAGAAAGGTCTCACATATCATTTCCTAGCTTCTACAGATCACCGTAAGATTATTTTTTAGCACGCAAGGTTGCACTAAGTAAGAACCATTTTTCTTTATAATAAATTTCCCTGCGTCTGTGTTTTACGAGAAGGATACCGTATCTAAATTATACGTAGTTCGTTTTGCTTTAACACGGATATCCGTAATATCTCGCGTGTATTCCACGAAAATTTGTTAGTACGAGAGATACGACCTCCTCATAACAATCACCATTTCCGTGCTCTTCCGGGTATACGTTTTGCGACAGTAGTAAAGATTCCAGGAAGTAACAAAATTCCCCTCTTTCATTCGTCAACCGTGCGCGGTTTTTTCCCCTGCCGCTGGTTGTCGCATGGACCGCCGGGGAAAATGGAAGAAATAGAGGAGAAGGATAAAACAAACATCGAGGATCGTTGAATGCTGGGAACACGTTTCATTTTCTAGCTACCCACTTTTATCCGGCGACCCAGTAGTGTTACATCGCGCAATATCGCTCCAAGTGGAAGACTCCGAAATTACGACAACAAGAAACTCGAAGGCTTCCTGTATATTCACCCTCCGGAGAAATTTTTGTCGAAATACAGTAAAGAAGTACATATAAGGATAATAGACTGAATAGCATGAATTTCCGCAGGCATTTTCAAAACATTTTTTTAGTTAACCCTCTATAGCTCCTAAGCATGTAAATACTCTCTTTATAAGTGTAAGAAATTGCGCAAATAATTATAAAGAATGATAATTAATGCGAGAATATCTTCGGAATTGTTATTGGGAATAATAATGGAATGTACAAGATATAATCGTACTAGATTAGAGACGTTTCTCTCCTTTTAATTGCAGAATCAATTGAAGTGTACTTAAAATTCTCCGCCTCGGCGCTTTGTGAGTATTATAAATACATTAAATGGCGCGAGGAAATGGTGCGAAAGGAAATGGACGTTGCTTAACGTGCACCAGAAAAATGACAAGAAGATGCTCCTTGAATCATGAGGAACATCTGGTGAATTACACTTGAAATAAAGGGGGAAAATGTAATGTTCTTTTTCCACGGAGCGGCCGTTTAAATTAAAAACCGTCTACGATGTCCTTTTAGTTAATTCCGTACAGTAAAAGGGACGCAGCTTTAATTTGTTGCATTCATTAAAACATAATTAGTGAACGCAAATCGGAACCTTCAAATGATTATGTTTACCAGCTCTGGTTTTAGGAAACGTTTAAATTATGAATTCTAGTTAGTTCTGCAGGGTAATTGACCTATATATCAGAAAATGTTTCAGACCAAAGTTGAATTGTTTCGAGGTAGACATTATTCGATATAATTAGTATTTTTATAAGTAGACGCGTAGAGGACATTTAAAAGTCAAGTTTGTTTTTCCAAATAGTATTACATATATTTTAAAGTAATAAGTTCACGAGATATTTTCATTTAATTCATGTTTTCTTCAAATTATTTAAATTCCAAATCATTGCAGAGCACTATGAATTACAAAAGTTTAATTCACATATGAAATAGTTATGAAGTATTTTTTATATCAATTCTTTTTGTACACGGTAGACATGTGGTTTCAGTTTCGTGAAATATTATTTAACGTGTTCAACATATAATTTTTCCCATTGGACTTTTTCGAAACTATTTTAATTCGGTAAAAAATGAATTCTTACTTGGTTCGTACCTCTTATAATATTCTGACTAATATTTTATTATTTCAAATAACTAATTATTTTGGTTGATTTGCGAATAGTGAATCAAATGCTGTTGTTATGTAGTTAATTTTTATTCAGATACTATATTTATCCTTGCATTAATGAAACTAATTGTTAATATATATAGATGTAGCGTATGCTTAGCCACGAACAGCTGCAACATTCTTTATTTAGTTGAGAAAAAATTGATTATTCAAAAGATTAGAAGTTGGCAGCTTCTTATTAAACGACAGATAATTTCATTAAATTTCACGACCCAAACATTTTCAACAGATATTAATACACATAGTTTTCTACATTTTTTGCTTCTCGTATCTTTTCTTACTGTCAGACTCCCTTATGCAATTTTCTACCGCGTAAAAAGAAACCACGTGAAATATATCTCCCGCGTAAACTGGGGATTGGATGTATAATACTTCGTATAAAATTCAACCTCCCGTCTGCATATTTTTCCCAAAACTTCATACTTGCGAAAATTTTAATAACTATCAGATATACAGTTGCCTGCAAAAGTTCCCGGCCAGATGGTTTTTGCAATTGTTCTCCCAAAAGAAAAGCCTTAAGAAATTTGTATTAATATCATATATAAGGGCATATTACGTGAGAGATTATTCTTCATACGTGTTTATTTAAATGATAAGTAGCATCTGGCCGGGAACTTACGTACGCCACTGTATATTATTCCACTACATTAATTTTATACTGTTTCCAAAAATTAAATTCAATATTTGGACACAAATTCTTGTTGCGCTTAATTGGAATAACATTTTGTCGTTTTCCATAAACATTCTCATTATTCTGCTATCTAAAGATAATTATTAATCATAACTAAAAGCAATAAACAAAAAGAGTTCAGTATTTAACACTAGTATTACCAACGCAGTTATATGCCCAGTCCGCAGTTTCTAATAAAATTATTCCAAACCACAACGACGCATTGTTTGCGCCTTTATATACCTTTATTTTATGTACATAATTCATGTAATGAAATTCATTAATTAATATGTCTTCTCGCACGATGATTTTTATATAAATAAATGTATTAATATAACCGAGTGTATATCCGGGAGTTCTAGTGTTAACTAACCAAGCACCATCGATTGTTTCAGGAATGTTGAGGACTACGCGAGGGAGCACGAAGAGGCCTCAAGAAATATTCAACAATATTTGTCGAATCCAATCAACGCATATCTACTGGTTAAAAGATTAACCACCGATTGGAAGAGAGTGGAAGAATTAATAACCGAGGACGTAGGGAAATCATTTGTCTCAAATATCACTAATTCGCGCAGTGATCTTAAATTCCCGACAGACGAGGATTTAAATGGTGCCGCTGTCGCCTTGATGAGACTTCAAGACACTTATAAACTCGAAACAGCACAAGTCGCCAGAGGTGTATTAAACGGTGTCCAGTACAGCACTGGATTAAGTGGTAAAGGATATTTTTTATCTCTCTTCGATTTTCAAAAACATTCTCGGACAGCAAATAAAAAAAAGTCAACGAGTTTCGATTACATAGAAAACTTTTCCATCGAAACGACGCGTGTTCCACTGCTGGAAATAAAACTCTGAGTGCCACCGAGTGGAGTTTTAATGGATATAGAAAATATCGTCACTCAACAGCAATTTTTTTATGGTTTTATCATTTTGCTGTTAGTTTTCGGAAAGTTAGTTTAATTTGAGCTTTTTTGACGGGGTTCTACATTGAATATTATTGACATGTCAACTATGCCAATCATGTGAACCATCTACTAACAGCAATCAGGGTTTTTCATGGTCGAAATATGTATTGAGTTTTTATTGAATTTATCACATGATCAATTAACGAGATGCTCGATTGTTATTTCAAATATTGAATAACGTGGCTCACAAGGGGAGGACCTCGTTTGTATTTCTGTTTTTTTAACGTGCGATAGCTCAAATTGTAGGTCTCAGTGCGTAGATTACGATGCTAAAATTTTAGGCGTATATAGCCACGCGTTTTTCCAAAAATCGCCCTTAAAGGTGCAAAATCCGAGATCCTCCAAACAAAAAAAACTTTCTATCATCATGTAGATCTTGATCAGGGAAACAAAAAAGTTTAATACAATGTTGCTGTAAACCTTACCGTTTTTTTGAAAAATGAGATTTTATTAAAAATGCCTTCGATAGTCAGTTGTCAGACAAAAAGTTAAATATTGGAGATGATTTTATAAAGAAAACTTACTTCGGATAATAAATTTCAAATTTTAATAAAACCGTCTGATCACTAGTTTGAATAATGAATACTATCCAGCGGCTACAACAAACTTGAAAAAACCTGAATAAACTTATCTGATTAGTAGATTGAATGTTAAATAATATTACGTGGATATAAACTTAAATAATGAATAGATCGTTTCAATTAATTAATTACGGATTATATAATTACATGGTTGACGTGGTTAACCTGACATTAAATACCGACATAGAACCCTATCGAGATAGCTATAATTATCTAATTATAAAAGTATAATTTAAAATTCTACACATCAGAATATATATTTAATAATCAAATTATTTTACTTGTTTATAATTTATATAAGAAATACTATTTTTTAAAGAGTTGCATGAGATACCATAAAATTACCGCAAGTTTACACAATTAATTATCTGATAATTTCTGATGGTGACCGCGACCCACGTTGAACAAACTCTTACAATAAAGATCCAGAAAGGCTTCTCAGTCTTTTTCGTTCGTGAATTATTTATCCGATTTGTAGTAGAAAATGCGAAAGGTTACGAATCGACAGGAATATTGGCCCTCGATGTTACCCGTACTTAGCGATCTCCGACGTGAATAATTTACGCGGTTCCTTTATCAGCATTCTGTCCTCGTTTCCGGACTATCCTCTTTCTGATTTCGATCTTCCTACTTACTGCTACCTCAGCAGTTTCAAATAACTACTCTACTTCTCTGCATCCCGTTAGTTTCCAACTTTTATTAAGGCTGTGCCTTCATGCTGGCAAATATGCCCTTTTATTTATTATTATTTTGCACTTTTCTCAATAAGATCATTTATCGAGGGATTTACCATTTGATATCAAATTGATGTGTTGTAGATAAATGATAAAGTAATTAACTTTATATTTAACGAGCAGGGTATGATTACTGCACATAAGATTTTGGATACTTTAAATCTTGATCCGAAAATAATAAAGCGAAGTTAAAATTGCAATATTAATGAATTCTATAATATGATTTTGGTTTGTTAAGATTGTTATAGTAAAGCTTTATGGTTTTTTCTGAGGATCTATTGTAGTTAACAATAGCATAAACTCTTCTTCAGATTTTCCTATTCTTTTAAAATCGTTTGAAAAAACTATTTTATGTATAGGCATGTTTCCAAAATTTTTGAGAAACTGGAGCAAGATGGAAACAATGTGAAAGCTTTCATTATACAAATATGATGAAAAAAAGCCACTCGTAGTTTATACACAGCAAGAGTTAATTAACGAAGTTTCATGTGTTGTAAGCATATCCTCTACAGTCAGTTCATTTTAACATTCAACGAAAGAAGTACAACAAAAGAAGAAAACTTAAATTGATGCTTGTTAAGATATGAATGGAACCCGCAAAACTCTAAAGTTTCTCTAACTAGTTTCTAGAGTCTTTTATAAGATATTTCACTTTTTCTGCTCTGAAGAATTACAAGCTTTAAATTGACTTTTATTATAATATTTCATTCTCGATTCACCATTTCTTATTTTGTGGCGTTAAAATAGTTATGACATTGAAATAATATAAAATGCAATGTTAAAATATCATTCTGGTTGCAACGAGTGACTGTTTTGAACTTGCACAGCAATCTCATTGTTAGTTAAAGTAGTTGCAGTTACTTAAATTAATCAAAATAGTTATGATATGGAAACAATATGATACACAATCTTGAAATATATTATATATAATAATTGTACCTGCAGCCAGTGACTGCTTTCAGCTTTCTCGAAAGTCTCCCTTTTACTTGAAATAGTCAGAACAATGATTACATGATACTAAAATAAATACAGGGGTACCTCGTACTTCGCACGCTTCTAACTTCGAACTATAATCCAGGAGCAATATTTCCGTGCTTGTGATATTTATATTAAAAAATTATTCTTCACTTCTATTTCTATATTGTATTAATTCAAATTAATAAAATATACACCAAATTATATTGTTGAATTTTTTCCAAGTTATTAGCATTAAAAAATAAAAAATCTAAAATCTTGATTCGCACTTCGAACGATTCATAGTTCGAACGAGTTTCTGGAAAGAATTAAATACGAACTATGAGGTACTACTGTATGATATTGTAGTAATGTCAAATACAATATTGAAATATAATTCTGTTTGCAGCGGGTGACTGTTTTGAGCTTGGACGACAATCTTATCACAACCGAGATTATTATCACACGGTGCTGTGGATGCAAGAAGCGATGGATCGGTTGCAAGAAGAACAAAATGTAACAACAACTTCCAAACCGGATATCCTTGAGTACCTGGCTTTCTCAACTTATATGCAAGGTACAGTGTTGTTTCGAATTCCAAAATCCTCTCAGAATTCGCTATTTACTTTACTTTGTTCCTTTCGAACGTTTCTACTTCTTATTATTAGTTTCAAACGCGAACTTCTAATCAGTTTATACAACACCATTTTAACCGTCGAAAAAGATTAATAAACCGAATCTATCACGTGACTTAATGCCATAAATAATTATATTATACGTGATTCATAGTTACTGAGAGAAAAACTGATTCAATTAGTAACTTTTCAATTATGATTCCCGCCAGTGGGACAACTGCACTTGGCAAAATTAGAATAATAATTGCTCGCGGTTTTTATTTGCCATCTGGAGAAAAATTACTGACAGGATTAAACCGCGTAGAAAGTTCCACGTACTCCCGTCTGTCGTACATTATAAATTAGAGAGTAAATTTTTCACGGTGCTGCGCGGTGTTGCAGCGCGGTGGAAAACCTTACGGTCGCCTAACCATTTTTTTCTCGAAAGGGGTACGGTGTTGAAAGTCTACCTTTATGCAAAGTGTATTAAAAACTGAATAAGAACAAAGTCAAAGAGATATGAATATGCATTTAGATTCTTGAATGTGGAAATTATTCCTTCTAAAGTAACGTCTAATGATAATGATCACCTTTTTGAATCATATACTGGTGTTTCAAACGTAAACACAATAGTTGTTTATTAACACTAGAACTACGGAGAACATGTTCAACCATATTTGTGCATTAACGTATGCGTCTTTAAAAATAAAGATGAATGCCAAAAATAAATGAATCGATTCAATTAATGAATTCATTATGCAACGTAAGCCGCAAAAAGTCTCAGAGAATGGAACCTTATAAATCTGAAAGTTTTTATTCATTTCTGCGGACCCTTTATTGAGACGGCTTCCGTAATTCTAGTGTTAATCACGGACTACATCTTATTCAAAGAACGCCCATTTTTTATTTAGATAGCATATTTGTATTTATAAAATTGGATATGCTGCACGAAAGATTATATAATATTATATAGGATTATATGTATAATTGAATATTATGCCTTAATTACTGCATCATTTTCGCTAGACGCAACCATTATTGTCTAGTATTTTTCGAAATAATATATTCAAATATAGTTTTGGAGAGGTTATAGAAATATAAATTTTCTAAATAAACATATATATATATATAAATGACATCCATAAAATAATATAATAAGAAAAAATAATTCAGATAATCATTTTTTATAATGTCATACCATTTCAAGCGTAAAGAATTGATCAAAGTATTGTTCAAGTATTGATTATTTCAAGATAAATAATTATTCAAAATGTAAAAATAAATAAATAAGTCTTCATACTATTTTTGTGAAACCGTAGCTATTAATTTAATAATATTGGAAAAAAAACTATGCGAGACTTTATAAAAATAATACTTCGCGAGCAGAACAGATCCCATCGTAGTCGTAAAGATCCAATAAAAGTTTATGGAGGCACTTATGACTTAAAAGGGGTAGCTAATAAATCAGTGTAGTAATACTTGATATTAAATTAAATTGCAGCTTTCGCTTCATAACTTAAACTATAAACCCTTTGAGTGTCTATTGATTTCATGTTTCCTACGCCATTTGAGAAACAATTAACTTATCACGTTTCTTCCGTTTCACAGGAAACGTGGCTCGTGCTTTAAGTATGACGAATGAGCTTTTGGAATTGGTACCCACTCACGAGAGAGCTTTGGGCAATCGAGCTTATTATCAGAAGGAAATACAAAATAAAGCTAGTCAATCTAAAAAGAAACGCGGAGAAGATGGCCAGGATGACACTGCCATTCCAGAACAAGTAAGAAAACAACAACTAATGCAATATAATTCCAATAGTAGAATAATAGTAGAAAATAGTAGAAAATGTTATCAAACGTACTACTCCGTATAAATATGTAAAAATGGTTTTGGTATAGTATTATCGATATAGTTTTATATTGCTACAGTATTAACTTATCTAATAATAATTAATCAGATTATTTTTTAAGTTGTTAGTCCAATAACAACTCTAATAATAGTATATTAAGAAAATAAGCATCGAAACTTGCAAGATCAATGTACTTAAATATTCAAAGTATCCTGAATATCTCATAATCCGTTAGTAAATGCAGATATTTATAATGTTAGGACTATGTCATGTTCAAGTTGGGAATAGATTTGTGCATTTATTCGAAGCTTGCGTTTTAGAGAAATTAAATACACTGACAATATCCCTTTATTGTTTTAGCACTTTACTGTGGTCGAGGAAAAGGTAAAAACTTGGGAAGAGATGACAGAACGGGAACGATATGAAATGCTGTGTCGAGGAGAAGTATCAATTCCCTTGGAAATACGGAAGGATCTGAAATGTCGCTACGTCGATCGTGGTATTCCATTCTTGAAGATCGCACCCCTCAAAGAAGAGGAAATGTATTTGGAACCAAGAATAGTCGTTTATCATAACGTGATATATGACGATGAGATAGAGACTATCAAAAGAATGGCGCAACCAAGAGTAAGAAACATTTTCACTTTATATATTCGATGCATAAAACTCGGAATAAACTCATACATTTTAAACTAAGAAGTTTCCCGGAATGTTTTGAACTTAATAGGATCTATATGTTATTGATAAAAATTGTAATTTCTTTCCAGTTCAAGCGTGCAACAGTGCAGAATTATAAGACTGGTGCCTTAGAAATAGCAAATTATAGAATTAGTAAGAGTGCGTGGCTGCAGGAACACGAACATAAACACGTGGAAGCTGTCAGCAGAAGAGTGGAACATATGACTAGCATGACTGTGGATACCGCGGAAGAACTCCAAGTAGTTAATTATGGTATCGGCGGACATTATGAACCACATTTTGACTTTGCAAGGGTGAGTTGATTTTCCAAGCAATAATAAGAATTTAAAATCAATCTGAATTTTTCAATCAAAATTACAAAATACTTCGGACATTCTGCAAAGAAATTTGATTTGACGAAATAGTCACCATTTATTTCTATAACTCTTTCCTGACGTTCTACAAGCTTATTTATTTCTTTTTTGTAAAAATCTGGTGTTTTACTCGCAAAGAATGAATTATAATACATACATGACAATGCGCGGTCTTATATTGCATCTACGACTCGCTAAAAAATAAAGAATGTCGAATGTTTTACCACATCCTCCTTAGAGTCCTGATCTGTCTCCTTCTGTTCACTGCCTTTTTTATCAATGTTAAACTTCCTTGCAAAAAGCGGTTTTGAAAATGATGTTAAAATCAAGTCAGCAATTAGAACGTTGGAAAAGAGTTCCAGATATAAATACTGACTATTTAGAAAATACTTTGATTCAGCAACGTTAACAAAGTTCATTAACATTCGTAAAACGTTATAGCGAACTTCATATTTACGTTTAGAGTCAAGTAATCCTAATCGCAATATAATAATAAGTTTATACAATCCATATAATTTCCGTTTAGAAAGAAGAAACGAATGCATTTAAAAGTTTGGGTACCGGCAACCGAATTGCGACCGTTCTATATTATGTAAGTAATGTCTGTTTATTAATTTGATCGTATATTAGAAAATATATGATAAATAGCACTAAGAAATAAAATATCTTTTTTCTTTCAGATGAGCGATGTAGAACAAGGAGGTGGTACTGTATTTACGGCTATCAACATTTCCCTTTGGCCAAGGAAAGGTAGCGCTGCTTTCTGGTATAATTTAAAACCTAATGGAGAAGGTGATTTTAAGACAAGACATGCAGCGTGTCCAGTATTAACTGGATCTAAATGGGGTATGTAATAAAAACGTGCATTAAAATTCTTATGTTTGTACGTGAAACGCTTAAACTATATAAACTATTGGGTTGTTCCACAAGTTCGTACGGCTTCCATTTCATATTGAATACATCTCGTAACAATTGCCTATCTGCTAAATATTATGCGTCATTCGATAGCTATTGTTTTATTCTTCTATATGATTGTTAAATAGTGGTAGAAAATACATCGTAGATTAATACGTATTAAATATTTAAGAAAAGCAGAAGTATTCACACTCGACAAAACCGCACGAACTTATGGAACAACATAATAATATTCATCTGCGATAATCCCTCGAACACAAGGATGCAAAGATAATTCAATGACGGGATACATGATCATACAAAATTGATAGTTGTAATTATTATTGCAAGGTGGTTATAATAGATAACTCTGGACTATGTCCTTTCTCAATGTTGTAATATATATTTGCGAAATCACACAGTATAATATTACATCTTATCATTTATAATATTCATTACAAATTATAAAATCTCTACTTATTTTTTGCATTATAGTTATTCTAGTGATAAATATTTTGTACCCCCTTTAGTACCTTAGAGCCGATATATCAGCTTTGTGGGTTTTCCGAGAAATACCTTGACCCGATATATTGGCTTTCGATTTTTAATATAATTTAAACACATGTAATGACTTGCAAAGATTAATAATTACGTCAAAAATAGCATATTTTTCAAGGTATTTTTTGACGGTACCCGAAAAACTTCCAAGGTACTATAAGAGTTAAAGATTGAGAGTTATATACGTTTTAGAAAGAGGATGTATGAAAATTCCTGTATGCGTTGTTTTCATTCCATTATTCTGATTTCAGTGGCAAACAAATGGCTCCACGAAAGAGGCCAAGAATTCCTAAGGCCTTGTACCCTTGAAAATCAACCGGCAGACGAAACCACCGCTAGGCGCTGAGTAAACATTCCGGATCCAAGCCGACAACATTAGTGAAAGCAAACAGGAAATGAGATATTTCTAGGACTCTGTTCAATCGTTCAAGAACAGAACAGAAAATATTTCTCCACTGTTATCATACATTTAATTTTAAGTTGAAAAACGAATTATATATGCAATACTTCCTTTCTCTTACAGTGATCCTCTTAGTATGATCCTTAACACTTTCGGTGCTAAATACTTTTGCCCAATTGGACTCCGGTGTGCAGAATACTCTTCCCCCGAAAGGGTTAATTGCCGCGTAGACGATCATAGTTTTTATTTGAGTAACAAGTCTCAAAATACGACTATTTCTTTTTTACGGAATGAATGTTTTAGGTATTCAGTAATCGGTTTAAAATTCCGGAACTCGAATCTCAAAGCTCTTTGTGAAGGTATAATTACGAGTTGTTATTGTGCATTTTCTAAATACTTTGAAAATATGCATTTCCCTTAGAGCTTGTGCAACTGTGTATTGAGAAATACATAAGTTCGGAATTTTATGAAAGTATATACTTAATCAGACCGTTTCACAGAAATTCCATTTGTTCGGAATAGTTTGTGCATAAAAGGGATCAAGATTTTCTTTTATCTTTGGGACATTAGATATCAATCTTTTTCAATTAACATCAATTAAAGATATCAAGAACGATTGTATTTACAGGGTTCCACTTGCCATCAAGCATTTAAATAACCAAGTGATTCTTATCGAAAACCTCTCGAAATATCCATTCTCCATGAACTATGTAATTTAAAGTTTTTAAAGTGACACTGGATTTAGATAAAATACACACTAGAATATAAAGCAATCACAAATTGCTTTTTCAGGCCAGTTTCTGTTACGTAATAGTGAAACTTTTATGTATACTTGCAAAATGCGTATAAAAAATTATACACTGTTTAAAAACCGAAAGGTTTGAAATTTTTTATCTGACACATTTTAATTAAGAAAGTGCTATCTTCCCCGTATTCGTGAAAGAACGACTTTTGTCGTTTTAACAACGTTGTTCCTCCTCCTATGAGATTTTGTACTTTTTTGGTCGAGTTTATGTAAATAGTAGTAATACGGCCGTGAAACGTCGACCAAGCATTACAATTGAGTGACTTGTATACGAATTGCTAGTAAAAAAAGAAAGACAGGATTCAACGGAGAAAGAATAAAAATTGTCGCTCGCATATTCAGAAGAGAACATAAACTAGAATCTAAATTACATTATGAACATTAAAAAACAGAAGTATTAACTTGTATGTAACAACACCTCTTAATTTTATTTCAAACATTGAAATTGAATCAGCTATAGTAATAATTAATTCTTTTATGATTCCTTGAAGATTTGCCAACGTTTCTGTCCTTTTCTGAACCGATAGATAATGAACTTGAGTAACTCAAGCGATGAGTTTTTGCCGTGATATGGTTCTTATAATCGCGCATCACTCGTGAGCGTCAATTCCTGCTATCGTCAAGGAACAATATCACGAATATCAAGTAGAAAATATTCACATAATCGAGTAGTACGTACCTTAGATGCCGGCGCCGTTTTCTAGACTTTTACTCGTGATCTTGAATCGTAATCCCCGCGTTCACGAATTAGCATCATTCTCCATTGATCAAAGTATCTTCAGCATTTTCACTAAGAATACATTACATCCGTCTAATGCAGAACAACAAAACTGCTTCATACTAATTTCGCTTAAATAAAACACTTTAGTCACGCACGTCGCACAAGAAAAAACGACGGATGTTATAATATGCAGAAAATCCTACTTTCAACATCGAATTCTCTAAGATGTACAACGATTAGATCAATTTTTATCACGCGACGACCAATGGAATTATCGCTTTGAAATAAACTGTTCTCGCGCGATAAGTTTCGTTTACTGAACAGTAACAATTATGATAATTATTTTGAGGAATTTCGTGCAATTTATGTATAGATACATCGATTTACGTAACATTATTTTAAATAGCGGAAGTGACTGATATTACAAATAACCAACCATATTAAAGCCCCCACGTGAATTATATTCATAGTCGAAATATAATCCACTGTTATTTGATGCGAAGACATACTTTCACAGACATCACTTTAATAGTAAATTCCATCGACAGTGTTTTTGAACTTTATTTGCATGGTTTGAAAGCTTTATTAACTTAATTTACTACAGTTTATTATATAATTCACTTAGTGAAAGTGAGTAGTATATTATATTAAATAGTGTTGCAAAGAATTCGTGAGTGGCGAATTGAATTGAACGAAAGAATCTCAATCATTGGAAAAGATCTGAAGCGTCTATCAAGAATGCAGTTTTTCGGATAATGATAGATCAATATTAGGTATGATATATGGAGATCATAGAAGTGGAAATTTTGTTAATGATACTTCATCTGCCAATGTCCGAAAATAAAATCACCTGCATTGTTTAACGATTAACGCGCGTTGTTACGATTCATTGTTATTGGATATAATTATTGTTAAGCCGAGCGAACTAAAGTAGCTTATTTTTAAGCGTTTATTCGTAAACGCGATGTAATCGTTTAAAAGGAATTAATTACAATCTACCACGGTGTCGCGGAATCACTGTATTTCCTACGTAACGTATAATATGTAAGCTCGTTTATAACGATCGTTACTTCATCCTAGTAATAAGCCGTAAAATAATATCATACAATAAACGTTTACAAATCTCGAGAAGTGACGTACGCCAGTTTACAATTAGCCTACAAATTAAACTGATTCTTTTCAGTATCTCGATAGTTGAACCATTTACATCGAACATGGAATTAAAGTAAGTACTTATTATTTAATTTCATGCTAGTATTTGTTTCTTATTACTTCCTTATTTGTTATAGTACTCTGTATAAGAAACTGTAGAATAATATTAGATTCTCGAAATCTTAGATTTCACATTTTCTTATAATGTTATTTATGGGCATTGACTCGATTGACGTCACTGCTTCGCTAGAGCTTCCGATATAGATATACTAGTGTGTATCTAGCAAACATAGGCGTCCTAAATCCGTGTGAACAAATTCTATTTAAGATGTATTTCCTAAACATATTCTATGAAATAGGTTCCATGCACATTACTGTTTTAAATGTTTATAAGCATACAATTCTTGTATGTGTATATATAAAATTAAATCTCGTAGAGTCGGAATTACTTAACCTCATATAAAATATGAAAAGTATGATGTATTGCACCATGCTATCTCTATATTTTGTCTATTTTTCTCGCAAAATGGATATTAATATCGTGGTATTATTATTTGAGCATCAGATAGCATCCATTTCTATCTATTTCGTAGATCAGAATATTACTTTCAGATACCAAGGATAAACCATTCAGTTTTAAGATCATGCAATCTGGTTTACCCTGACATTTTTCATTCATGTTCTTCGTTGTTTTCCCGAGAATTTTTATCGGAAATTTTTATTAAAAACATCGCCTAAGAGTACATTCTATACGCAAGCCCCCATTGAAACTCGTGTACTATCAGATAACTTGAATCTCCATGCATTTATAAGCTGATCTCTGACATTTAATACGCACAACGCTCCGACAAATATCCGAAGCAAGTGTATAAATAATTATCGATAAAAACGATGGCATTTCTCTTTGACAATAGTGTAAAATAAAGTAAAATATATCGGTGATCGTAAAGTCCACTCACAATCGTCAGGACTTCAATACCTGTGGGCGGTCCTCATGGGAATTCAAAGTACTCCAATACGTTTATAAATCGCAATTTCGTACAGAAACTCTGTTTTACCAGATATATAGATATTATTCCTCTCCCTATTTATTTCGAACGTATCGCTGGAGAACGGCAAAGCTTACTGCTACGGAACATACCTCGGGATCGATCCACATCTTTTCGTCCCTCGCTCTCCTTTGAACGTTAAACGTTTTCCAACTCTATCGCTCTCTCTCTCTCTAGTCTATCTATATTTTCCACTTCTTCTCCCTTCTCTTGTCACCTGTCTCATTCACCCTCTCTTCGTTCTTCTTTCCCTTTATCACCCGACCTTCACCTGCCACTCTCATTCTGTTTCTCACTCTCCAGTTTCGCCTCTCCACAGGTCGCTCTACAGCTTGGTTCGTTCAGTTCCTTTCATCTTTTATCCTTTCCAACCTGACTTCCTTTTTCACCCTTCCACTCTTTCTAGCGTTATATGTATATATTTGAGATCAAAGTATATCCATCTTTCTTCGCTCTCGAGGTATACCCTGTATTTAACCTAACCTTATGCAATCCCCAAAGTCTTCAAAAATCTTTGATCAAGATTGCTATACATTTGGTTGACCAAGTTTTAATTCCTTTAGTACGATTCATACCCCGCTATGATCCAGGCATTACGTTTTATTATAATTGTGTTTACGTACTTTCAGTACTTGAAGTTTGCAATCATTTATGAAATACACCGTAGTTCGAATTCAATCTTCGTGATTTTGAAGCGTGTGCAACTGGCGTGTGAATTAAACGGAAGATTGACAGACAATGCTTTGGCGGGACTACTATGTTGTGTTAGTAGTTGAGTTTGGGTTCTCTAGTTGCATTTTAAGTTATTTACGCAGATCAAACTTCAACCGTCTATCCAATTAACTGTGTCCATGTTCTATGTTTATTATAGAATTAATTCAAAGTTTCCAAGTTCGCCGGGTTGGCAACAGGGTAAAGTTTTAGTGGCCGGGAGAGTAGATGGGTGTAACCTATTGATTGGTGAATGAAACAACCTACACGGTTTCTAATCAGAAAATAGCCATATCTTTTTTTAACGTTTTCCTTCTATTTCAACAGACATAAAACTCTGCTTATTCAAACTCATTGAACTGAGAATGCTATTCATTCATATTTATATCCTTGTATTTTATCTTTGATGAAGCTTTCCATTTATAATATTTTAATATCAATCATCCATAAAACTTCACATTTTATGATCACTTAAACAAAATAATTACAAAGTAGTAAATTAATATGTAGTGTGTAATTTTCTGCGGCTATTAATAAGGCCAAAAAATTAAAAGAAAACTTCTTTATTTAAATACTTCGACGAAACGTTTCGATAACACAGTCGTTATCCTCTTCAGTCGATAAATTTGTAACAAGAAGTCCTAGGATAAGCTCCTTTACATTAATTTCGCCCTAGGTGCTATTGTCTTAGGTGTTTAGTAGTAAATTAGTTAAAGTTCGACCAATTACATTATACGGAACGTAGATTAATTCACAGTAGTCATGTATATTCCGTTTTACGTAACCCATACCTAATAATATATTTCCTATTCCATTTGGATATTACATAAAACATAATTTCCCCTACGGAGTAGAAGCGTCTATCAACTTCGCTTCGAACAACCCCTCATTTCCTCGAACTTTATTCGACGTCTACAAGGAAGTGGCTAACTTTGCCTGGGAGTTGTTTCAAAGTATAACGCCTTAAGAGGAGAATATTGTAGGTCAGTGCTGGTAAATGGACACGAAATGAGGGGAAATAGTGTAGGTAGGTCAAAGTTGAAACTACCACTACGATCGGTGTCCATCCTCGGTCAACACAATCAGAAGCAATGGCGATATTTCGTTATCTGGCGTATGCAGCCACACTTGCCGATGGCACGTTGGGGAATAATACGAATACACTTGGAGAATACATTCGAGAGAATGGTTCCTAAAGGGTTTCCAGGTGCACAGTGCACTGTTCCATTCTCCTACATGACTGCGTTGCATTCGTGCTACCTGTTACGTATGCAATCAGGCAACCCATCATTCTACTGAGATGGCTTCGCCGAAAATGTAACCCGATATTTCAGACTAATAAGCAAAGGACGGTGCAATTAGGGCTGGCAGTCGATATATGCACGTTGCACATATTGAAACCCATGCAACGTTACGGTGAACTGGAATAATGTTTGGAACTTGCGACAGAGAATCTGCCTCGATTGAAAATGTATTAATATCAATTCCATAACCGTTTGGGGAAGATAATACACAAACGTGCCTCTGAGCTCCGCCAACAATACACTGCTAAGCCGTGATAAAACGAGGCTGTTTTGACAAGGTTATACAGGTTTCGCAGTCCAAATACAAATTTTTTCTAATCAAGCAAACCCCCGTCTAATTCAAGTTTTTCTACAAAACTGTTTTCTTAAGCTTTTGTAATAAAAATCAAATCAAATGGAAATTTATTCTTAAGAAATTCGAAACTTTATTGTATGTAATATAAAGATGTTCAACTTCAATATCTATGTTTCAATTTCAATATTTAATTAACAGAAAGAAGACTTTAATTTCGAACTGAAACTAGCTTTATCCCATTATATCAAAATTAAACTGACACGACTGTAAATACTTCGAATAGAAAATTCCTCATATTTGAGGCATTCGGTCGTAAAACATGGTATCTGATATTGTTTACGAAATTCAGTTATTGACTTTATTTATTTAAGCTATTTTCAGGTAGTTGTAAGAATGCAGGACGTGTCTACATACTTATGAGCGGCAGTGTACTTTCGTGAACTTTTCATGAGACAAGATGAAAAAGTTTCGATTATTCGAATTTTGCTTTAACACAATTTTATTCGTCTCGGGACAGGTTACTCTGCCCACGTAACTTAACCGGGAAATTTTGTTTTCCAATACAGGATACAGCGAACCTGTCGAATGATTGGGAACTGGAGCGAGACATTCGTTTCGCGCTTCGGGGGTTCTTCGGCAATTTCGGTCGTTTATTTGAGGAGCGACCGCTGTTTGTGATCCTTTTGTTCGTGACGGCGGTTTACGAACGAGGTAATTCTAGCAAAAGAATAAAATACGTCGATGCAAATAGGTGCGCGAACGTTTGTTTATTTAACCGATCACGCAACAAATCGATTCGCCATTCTCTTCGAACTCCTCTTCGTTGATATTGCAATATATCCAATATTACAATACATCAATAGAGAGCAATATAATTGCATGCTGTAGAGTGTTGTTTACGAAGGAATTGTTCGAACAACTGAAATTATATAAGACTTCTTATGATGATGCGCTATTTAAAGGGTTCATTGCAATTGCATAACAAACCTGATATTTTACCAATTATCTCAAATACAAGTAATGAATTATCTAACTTTACGTAAAGTCTGATTTAATATACATTTGCGTCTTACAAGTTTGTTACTATGTACATATATTTTCCGATATATTATACTTCAGTACCAATGTAATATAATGAGTAAAGTTTAATGTGTTAAACTACTGGAAAATAGTCCTACCTATATCACATGGACGAATAACAGGATTTAAACACTTGTTATCCTAATTAGTTTATTGTTCTGTCAATTAAGCCACAGAATAATCTGCACTCATCTTAAAGCAATGATGGCAGGAGCCAAAGGAATAAAATGCATTGCTACTCGGTTTTGCTCATTGATTTAAGAATGTCATTTCTTTGAATAGAAATGCGCACAATAAAGGAGGATTTGATAATTGTGTAAAAAGGCTTCATATGATTCACAAAGTTCTGAACGCAGTATGCGTTTGATTCGCGTTTACGTTGAAAGGAGGAATATTGAATGGAAAGATGAATCGCTTCAGAGGATAATGTATTATAGTAAATGCCCGTTCGACGAACAAACGATATTAAGTTTCACACCCTGCAAATTAGGCCACGGCCGATTCTAGTCGTTAACAAGCCCCGAGGAAGCATAGGAGAAAGTTCGTAATAGCAACACAAAGCCGTAAGACCACAGAGGAGATATAAGTAGACAAAGCACTAAATGGACTTTCGTGATTCCACTCAAAAATTGCCGACGTAGAAATGATGAACGCAACAAAAAGCGCTTATATAAAAATTTTAGTAAAATTGTTGTACATTATGTAATTTACAACTTCCGTAAATGATTTTATTAAAGACTTACTGTGTTATCTCTTATATCTCCTCAACATACCGAATATGCAGAATTACATATATCTTAATTATTAGAATTGTTCTAAGCAGTTACTAATAATAGAGGTATGATATCGTTCTAATTTTTGCAATGGTCGTGGTTTGTTGTGGTACGATGATCGGTGTTTCGTGGTCATTGTATTTTGGGAGAAAACATTATCCAGGTTTTAAAATTACTTAACGTTTATATAAATTTTGTTCGGTATGTTTTTCATAAGGTCTAATTGTTAATTAGTAACTGCATCAGCTCCCAAATCCAATGATTGCAAAAATGTGATAATTAAAGTATAATTGATGGATATCTTTGACGAACGAAACGTTGATCATCGCACCACAGCAAACCACAACAAACCGCAACCATTGCAAAAATTACAAGGCTATCATATGTCCATTATTTGTGATTATTGAAAGATATTATTTCTGGTTGCAACGATCGCACCAGTCATCGCATACGAATCCAATAAAATAATCAATGTATAATATCTCTGAATCGTAACATTCCATCGTCCTAGTGCACCAATTATGACGTCATTCGCAACAATTTTCGAAATTGCTACCCCGCCAATTTCCACCCCTTCCTGGTTCCTGAAGAACCGAGGTGATGTGGTTACCTCTGGCACAACGATTCTTCATTCCACCGGGAGCTCTCGGGGAGGAAAGACCCCTGTTCTCATTCTCTCTTCCCAAACTACCCCACCTTCTAGGATGACCAACCCCAACCAGTACAGATTCAAATTTTATTTCGGATGTGTTGTAGGAACTCATACTGAATGTTTTTATATGACTATTTGATTGATTATTGATACATTTAACAGTAAACTAATTATTTGATAATTTCCTGGTTCTGTCATGATTATCTACTGATTCCTTACAGTTTACGATTCTTTACGAAAGTTCATTTTTCGAGACCCTTTTGAAATTTGCATAACAATTGTGGCGTAAATATAAAAGGTAGGCAGGCTTTATTTGTTGCATAAAGTTCTGTGGGCTTTTAGGAACGAAGTGATATAAATTAGATCTGCAATATGAGTTTGCAAATAAGTTTAAATATTAGTTAAATTTGGCGAGACGCACTCTATACGTTCATTTTTCGAGACTCTTTTTAAGTATGCATAAAAATTGCGACGCAAATATAAAAGTAAGGCAGTCGCTATTCGTTGCAAAAAATTCTGTGGTTCCTTAAGAATGAAACTATATGAATTACATTTGTATTATCAATTCGCAAATATGTTTAAAAATTAGTTAAATTTAAGGAGACACGTTCCACGCGCTCATATTTCGAGACTGTTTTCAAATTTCCAAATCAATTGGGCCTCCAGCGAGGATTTCAATTGCTCTACGAGATAGAACAGACATTTTTCATTCGAAAGCACTCCTGAAATACACAAAATGGACTTTGGTGTCGTAAATAAAAGCCAAAAAGTCGCGGAAGTCACGGCTTGTCAGTAGGACAATCATGTCCTTCCATTCTTAAAAGGCCACAGAATTATTTGTAACAAATAAATATTGTCTAACTTTTATATTTACTCGCCAGTTTTAGCTAATGTTTAAACAAATTTGCAATTTCATATTGCAAATCTACTGTACATCAGTTGAATTATGAACTAAATAGTCAGTACTGCTCAGCAGTCGGTCGGTGTTGGCCATCCTAGAAAGAGGAGTGCCGTTGGATTGGAACAGCGGTAGTTTGGAAAGAGAGAATTAGGACAGGCGTCTTTCTTCCCCGAGAGCTCCCGGCGAAATGAAGAATCGTTATGCAGGGGTACCCACCACGTCACCTCGGTTCTTCAGGAACCAGGAAGGGGTGGAAATTGGTGGGGTAGAACCCCTGAACCGTTGAATATTTGTTACTTTCTTCGATCGTTATCGACAGTATTCGTATAATTATCGACTTGAAAGCTTTTTGTAAAATATTTTTTCTGGAAAATATTACGATAAGTAATACGATAGTAATTACGATTGCGATAAGTGCAACGGTCATAGCAACGATAAATAATTTCTTTAGACAATTACCAAAGATATAGTAGAGATATTATTCGAATTTCTGCAACGGTTGTGGTTTGTTGTAGTACGGTGATCGACGTTTCGTTCGTCAAACTAATCCATTAATTATACTTTAAGTTTTATATTTTTACAATCATTATTTTCAGGAGTAGATGCACTTGTTAATTAACAATTAGTCCTTATGGTAAACATACCGAAAACCCTACATTTTAAGAATATCCACGAATTTCAATAATTGTGCATACTATTATAAGTACTTTTATATATATTTGATATTCTTAATTATTATTAAAACGAAGAAATGAAACGAAAAGAAAGATACGAATAGACGACTGTGTGACTTCAAATTTACATGACATTATGGAGGGTTAACATTCATATAGAATTATTTAGAATATTTAATAATGTACAGCATAGAATTATGTATAATAATAATCCATTTATTTATTATGATACAGATTTTGTATTGATTTGTATTGAGAATTAAATGGAATAATATTTTGAAATCCAGGGATGTAATTAAAAAATATCCATAATTGATTGGGAATCGGGTCCTGAAGAATATGGTCAAGAAAAGTGTTCATAATGAAACACATTTATTTAATCTTTAATGTCACGAATACATATCGTCGCATCGACCAGCGTGTGACGATTATACAATGTTATTTCATATACATTTTTATGCATATAACGGAGGCTCACATATTCCTGGAGAAAGGGAAATTGTTGTTCACGAGGTCTATGATAGAGCATAATAAATCCACTGAAAAATTGTCAGTCCCTTATAATATCAAAAAGTGTAGATTTTAATGAAATATATGTTCCATGTACAGTCGAGTCTCATATTACGCGTATCTTTGAAATGCGACTTTGAAATTAAGCGGTGAAGCAAAAAAGGAAGAAAAAATAAGTAATCCAAGAAATCTAGGAAGTTTTGGCAGCCTAACCCGCTTATCCATTTATTCTTGTTCTTTTTATCTTTTTCTATTGAGAATTAAGAGAGAAGAAATTATCACTTTTACTGGTATTTAAAATATTATCTCTAATTTTACCAAGAAAGATATATCTTTTTTATGCGGAATCCAGTGGAACGTATCTGTCGCATAAAAAAGACACTCGACTGTACTTACAAGAAACCCTAGGTACGTGTCAGTCTCCAACTTTGTTCGTTTTCACAAATGTTGTAGTTCCTAAAAAATTAAGAGACACGTATTTCCTTATATCCGACGAATTTCGATTTAAAGAGATGAAACCCCGCTCAAAGATTGTACACGTGGAACAAGAATAATTGGAATTTTTTATAGAAATTCTGAATTCTTCTCAATTTCAGTGGGTGTAAAACATTTCTTATCATAAATAACCTAACAGAATTCTAATATTCGGGATGGGTATATGTTATAAGGGTAAACCTTGCCATGTTGAATTTATCTTCTCCCCATACCAAAATTGGTTTAAACCGAAATTCCGTAGATATACAAAAATACGTGTCGCTTAGTTTTTTAAGTACTACTACATATGTGAAGGGTTCCTTGTTAGATGTGTTCCTGTAAATGAATGCCAAATTACCACTCTTTTCAGTGAACCACTTTTTTCCTTTCTACCGTGTAGTTTGGTAGGTCGATCTTGCTGAAATAATACATAGAGAGAACACAGTGTTCCAAGTATAGTAATAGAGTCGTAGATCCGTCTAGAAAAATATAGGTATAGGATACGTATAGAGAATGGTCCAGTAGTCGTTCACAGAATAGAGAAGTGCGCAATAGTCTCACGAAGTCTCCATATTCATAGAATTCATAGAATTCTTCGTGCTCTCAAACCTATGGAGCAAGTTACAGATAACCCTCGTACAACGCGGTACTTAGACGGGGTTTCGCTCTAACGTGGTTTACAATTTGTGGACACCCTCGTATAACGCGGCTCTTACATTAATACAGTGCTACTTCCATACAATGAGTGTATTTCATCCGAGGCACGCATAATGCGATTTTTATAACACGATCTTCCTCTGGGATTTAACTCCCGCGTTATACGAGGGTTATATGTATTTCCAGTAATAATGTTAAGATGCTCTTATTCATCACCTTATTTGGAATCTTTTGAATTTGTTCACTCGATTAGGAACAGAACGGAATATTTTTACTGATCCTAATGTCACTGCTCCCACTTTTAATTTTTTTTTCGAATCTATGTTTTCGTCGAATATTCTCATACCAATTCTAATTCGTGTGACTTATTCCTGAACTTCTTATATTATTTATAGAGTTGATGGTCGAAGTACATTTAATAGGAATTGTGATGATCGTCGAGGATGCTAGAAAACAGTGTTTCCAACTTTACAGAGAGGTGACATTTCTATTGCAGTCGTGAGTGAATTCATTTAATAACACTCGCGCAGCTTCCTTACAGATGTACATTTTTTATTTCTACGCGATTATTCGTTTCTTTTCTATTATTACACGAAGGAAATTCTCTCGTGAATTGTGTTTCACCGCGAATGTGAAATCAAGATGATGGCAAATACTCGTAAATCATGTGACAAGTCATTACTCCTACGACACACCGAATTTTATTGTATCCATTCCCGGGAAACGTGACGAAGAGGTTCACCTATTCAGCGTGCTATTTACTTTCTACAGTTTGGGTCGTGAATCATTATTATTTCCCACACATATTTCGTGCTAATTCAAACTCTATTTGCAAACATTTCCTTTGATTTAATGTTTGCGTGATTCAACGCAAAAGTGACATCAATCAGAAGCATATTTATGGTAATACCGCGAATGTGCTACAAATTGACGTCGTCACTTTTCTTCACCACGTTTGCCGTTTTTTTTGGTAATATCGTGATGGTATTTCCGATACCAGGGAAACGATTTTCGAAGATGAGTATCGAACTGAATTTTCGAGTGAATTTTTAGGATTACCGTTGAAGGGTTACACCGATACACACATCATTTGTTGTTAGGTTATTCATTATTACTGATTATAGGTACGTGGTTTATTTATGTCAAACATAATGTACTAACGAACTTACTCGACGTCGATGACATAAATTCCATTGAATGAAGGTGTAATTCATGTTGTTCATTAGATTTCATTAAAATTTAATTGAATATCTAATAGCAATGCACGAAACCGAGGCTAAATAGTCCAACATAACTAATAACTCATAGGCTTTGAACTATTTTAGTGATAAAAAATACATACAGTAGACTCCCGTATAACGCGGATTCCTGTAACGCGCCAAAGATATTGCTGCGCCTACTGTTTTCATATAACGCGATTCTTCGTACAACGCGCCAAATAATAAAACACAGGAATTACCTGATTTAAGAATTAAATCTGCTTTAGTTTAGCATTAGATTGTTTTCTTCATCATATATACGCCATTTATTTTTAAAATATTGTCCTATTTGATAAAACATAGAAAATAAAAGTTGGCATAGCAATAATAATTTCCAACATACTATTTCAGATTGTGCGCGTTATACGAGAAAAATTCCCGTACAGCACGATTTCCTATAACGCGAATTCATATAGCGCGTAACGTATGAACCGCGTTATACGGGAATCAATCAATGTTTGACTGATGGAATTTCACTTCATATTTCGTCGAGAAAGTACGATATACTTTGCGTCTGACACGAAACACAGGTACAAGCGCGCCATCATCAATGTACTCAGCAATGGAGATATTACTTAAGTAGTTCATATTGGTCCGTACAACTTCCGTTTCGAAACCAATACAAATATGTTACTCTGTCGAAAATCAATCTTATGCATTACGCAATTATTTTGCAAACATTTCGAGAACATGTAATGTTTTCGAAACGTTCGAAACCACCACGTAGACATTTATAATAATACGACATCGAAAACAATATCTAAAATGAAATGATTTATTTCATTCCCCCAATGTTCAGAATTCATTGTCATGTTTCAACAAAAACATTATAGACGTCCTAAAATCATGTATGTTATTGTTGCTAAAAGATTCTCATTATTTTGCGCAGCTCTACGAAGTGTCTCGTGTTATTATAAATAATTATAACATCTTTAATTGAAGAAGACGGAAGAGTTCAAACGCGAAGGTTTTTAAGTTTCCCGTTGAGAAGCACTCACAATAAAAACAATGCATTATATACACCTCTAATTATTTAACAATGGATACGTCACTTAAGCAGTTTGTTTCATTCTAAGGATATTTATAACGACACGTTCACTATCTTATTCATTAAGTCAACGAGCTACTCTCATAGAATTGAATTAATCTAACAATTCGGACATCTTTAACACACTCCACGACTATCAACAATATAAATTTCGAAAGCAAAACTGCCAAAGTACTCCATTGTCAAATATTTCATGTAGAAAGAATTAGATTTTATTCAAGCTACTCAACAATGGAGATAGTACTTAAGCAAGACTTTAGTTCGAGACTTTACTTCGTGTGCACATAAATTTCAAAATTTGATAATAACAATAATAAATAATGTATAGCACACTTTATCAGAAAGAATAAGTATAGAGATAATACTTTTATTACATTATATTGTTTATTTGCTTTTGTAATATTTCCAAGGATATAGTTTATTATGTATTGGATGTCTGCTTCTCAATTCGTTATTAAAAAATCTACTCACCAGGTATGAAACTACTTAAGCATTCCATTGTGAATAACTTACGATAAAAACAACGAATTAGTTTCTTTACGTTCAGACTCCTTTATGGAGAATCATAGAATAACTTCTCTTAATACAACATCAAAACATCATCCAACCGATCATACAACTCTGGATACTGATTTTCCATTATCTTTTCATATTGTTATCATAATTTTCGAATTTTATTTATATTAGGAAATATAATTATTACTGACTTTACCCGCCGACTGATTTTGTCAACATAATTGATCCACTGATTTTGACATTATAATTAAGCGGACACAAAAATCAAAACTGAACGGGTTAATATTGGACCTAAAATAAATTTTATATTTTTCACCGACACTCTGATTTTATCTTGAATTTAAATATACTTTCAACTTTCTCCAACTACTGATATGTCTGGAAACTTGGACGATGGAAAAGCAAAATGTCTTTTAATTTGTCAATACTCTCCATTTTCTCGAAGAAGATCGGGTGCTGCATATATTAATATTGCCAGAAACAAGACATTTTTAGAAATTCTAAAATAAAGGATCACAATATTGTAAATATATTATCCGAATTATTCCACTTTTCCCATATTTTGCAGTTGTTTTGATATTTGTGCGACGGAGGCTGAATACAATAAATAAAAAACGGGAATATATTATTCATAAACTAACTAAAAGCATTTACTAAAGAAGATCCTATTTGACAAACAGGACCTATTTATTTTAATAATTGAGCAACGTAAAAGTCTCCTAATTCAATCTAACGCACTGATCAAATGTTCATGAAATATCGTTTCAAGTCATAAGAACACCACGTAAAATCAAATCGATTTAATTAATTTAATTTCATAGCTGTTCATATTTTACAATCGACACTGCGAATCCCGACTTTCAATCCTGAACTCTTTCCTTCGGTTGGACAATGACAAACGACAAATTCGTTTTGAGGTGGCATATATGTATACGTGTTATTTTTTTTCATTCGATATACTTCAAGGTAAACACACATATAAGTGATTGGTCTTGACGATGCGGACCTCGTCGCGTCATTTTCCGAAAATTGTGACTCTGTTTTGACGAAGGATCAATTTAGACCTCATAATTCCGAAACTTACTGACCACCTCGCTCGGCACTTCCGGATCCCATCCCAAGTCACGACGAGCACCATAATATATGTTGGCACCACCTTCCGACGCCCTTCTATGAACATTTGCTGGCTGATTCCTTGTGTGACTTGGTGAACCTCCAGCTTCACCGGAAGCATCCACCAGCATTCTGTCCTTCGTCTTCGGAGTACTCCAGTGCATCGACTATGGGCATTTATTACGGAAATTTGTTTGATCGCCTCTTATAACACACTATCTTAAAAATCTTAATACGTTCAGTGCAGCGTGGTCCATTGGCGAGCCACGTTTATTCTGATACTCTATTCAAGCTATTTGGAATATTAGGAATATTATCACGAAGTGTTCAATATCATTTAACACATTCGCGTTGAGGCATTTTCGGGGCACAAGTTATGTTGACAAAAATGTTGTAAACACCAACATATCACTTTTGAGAATCCCAAAACTTACATGTGCGTTATCCGAGACGAATGTGTTAACTGGTACATAATTATCCTGTATTGCATAATTTTCATACCGTGCAACATCATATGTTCTACTTCGATTAATAATACGGGTCATAGCTTATAAAGATATATAACGAATTAAATAATGAGACCGTGGACAATTGCTGGCCCACGCGGAGTAAATGGAAAATCGCACAACATTGGCGCGAAACGCAACGTCTTAGACTACCTGGCATTGCTCGTGCTTTTTATATGTACAATCATGTCGGACAAAAATTCTATAGTGTGCTGTGTAGACCCCATCTGTATTAATCATTTAATAACACAGTTATTCAAAATGATTTGCAATGTAATGGCCGCACGAAAGCGAAATCCAACGTGAAGAAAATCATTCAAAATTATTTGCAATTCAAAGTTCTGGGACACTTGCTAGTTTCATCTTTACATTCAAATCAAAGCTTTGTACAGATTACCCTGATACAACGCGGTTCAGAAATACGAAAACTAAATCTCACAGTAACCCCCGTTCATTGTACGGTCGTATAATAAAGCGTTAAAATGTAAACACAATCATTCAAAATCTCTGTAGTCCAAACGTAAACAATTACACCTAATCCCGATGTTGCGGTTACCGACCTCACTTTATACCGTGCAAGGTGTAAACACGTAGCTCCACGCATTTTGCCGCGTGTCGCTTACGGTGAACGGCACAATTTAATCACATTTATGTAGCTTTAATAACGCTACAGAGTGAGAGTTATAATCTAGCGGTAAGATATAATAAGATAAACTGATAGGTAATTAATAAATTATTATTATTAAGCGTGTACAAGTGCATGGAAGCAAAGTAAAAGTTTTAAAGTGATGACGCGTCGATGTGCAAAAGATGAATGGTTTAATAATGTGGTGTATAATAGCTGGGACAAAGATCGAGGAGCATTCTTCTGGGAAAATATCAAGAAATTCGCGGGCGAGTTTGATAGCGGCTTCTAAATGCGACTTTGTTAAGTTGGATATTGGAAAAGGTATGGCAATTTCGAAATTGGTGCTAGGTTAAAGTAGAAATAACCATATCTGGTTTTGTGATTAGAGTATTATTTTTACCGAAATTTATATCTGTTTTTAGAGTACCGGAAAGTAATCAATTACTTTTCACATACTTTATGAAACTCCATTTATTTTTTCATATTAAACATTATTCTATTAGATAATCCCCATTGTTATCTATGATTCTTGACCGACGACCCTCCAATGTCACAATTCTTTTTTTGAAAAAATAAAATTCTCAAATCTCAATACGAAAGAATTCTTCAATCCCGAAATAAATGCTTTCCGGCATCTCTAACAGAATAACCATGATCAGCTTAGGTTTATCTTTTTCTCTCTAATTTCCTTGTTGCATGCCATAAAAACTGAAGATTTAGGACGTGTAAAATGTACATTTTCTTCTTTCAATTATACAAAATATTCAAATGTATCAAACGTCCCATCATTTGTTCCGGCACTGTATATATAATAGACTCCCGTATAATACGGTTAATAAGTTACGCGTTATATGAAACCGCGTTATATAAATAAAGTCGTCGCAAAATCTTTAACACGTTGTAGGAACTCGCGTTATACGGGAGTTTACTGTAGTTCGTAATAGTTAAAGATACTTCATGCATTGCATTTAACACTAGGACTACCGAATATATTCTTACTCGTATTTAACTATTTATTTACATATAAATTATGGCTCGTGGATGAGTTAATTAATAGACTTGATTATGCGCGTTACGTATGTAAAAGAAAAGTATATCAAATTTAAAACAATGCGCCGTTAGATATTCAAATAATTTTATTAAAAACTGCAGCCCTGGGCAACTTCAAAATCGAATTCTAATAATTTTATGAATTTCGGTGGGCCACGTTATTATCGCGTCGCATTAAATTTTTAAAGTATCTGTACAGCGAGGAACGTTATTTGAATTCGAATGACTTTAATTATGTATTTGAATATTGGGAGACGTTATATCATCAACTATGCTTCTTTCTAAAGATATATACATATCTCTTTAATTATTCAAAAGCATTTGAGCAGTCCAAAAAGAACAAATATTTCCCTTTTCTCCACTTATTTTGATTTCATATGTATTGCGTTAAAAGTCTCTTTATGATAAAGTTATACTAGATATAAATTTTGTCCGCGTTTCTGCACAGAAAAATATGAAAATTGCCCGCAGCTGGAGGCTTAATCTATATAACTTGTGTAATGTGGAACAAGATAGGTTTTATATTTGCGGGAAATGTGTTTGATATTTACAAGCACACATCGATAGCAGGTTGGGACGAATATTTGTTTACTTACCTGATGAACGTGTTCTTTCATTCCAACCCATTGCTTATAGCTGATAGCGATACCACTGTTTCTCCATTTGTCGTAGTTGCTCCTTTTTACAGGATCGCACAGGACCTCTTTTGCATGCTGTAATAAAATAATAGTATGCGTATAGTTTATCTATATTATATCTCGTAAAAATGCAATTTGACCGCTCAAAAATTTGGAGCACCCTGTATTTAATTGAAATAAATTTGTCGTATACATGCTAACGTTTTATTAACAATATTCCACTTATACGTGCCGGTAATTATGAAAGTGGCCTAAGTTACTTTTCCGGAATCAAGGATTAAAAGCTTTTTAGGTTATAAATAAATACAATCTTCTCATCTAGAATCCATTCATTGTCAACAACTTTGAACATATTAACCGGAATTATAAACACATTTATTTTCAGGGGGATAGGTAAAAAGTGACTTAGACCACTTTCATAATTAACGTCACATATATGAAAATAACATTACATTAATATGTTTTACAATTGGAATTGGAAGAGCAATATTAAGAAGAAAATATTTATTCACCTATTTCTTTTGAAATTCTAATATGTACAAACATTTGAGCGGGAGTGTATGTAAAAATGTCCAATGAACTCGAGAAAAGAAAAAATCTAATGCTTGAATATGCTAATCGTAAGTAATTAAAATCTTCATGCACGCCTATAAATTACGAGTGAAATAATCGCTGGGAAAAGCATACCTTAAGCTGCTGGAACTTCTTTTCCGCTTCTTTATCACCCTTGTTTTTATCCGGATGATACTGTAAAGCCAGTACCTTGTATTCCGTTGTAATTTGTTCTACCTGGAACATGGAAAAGAATTTTCATATATAGCGTATTTCTTTAAAAACTAACTTATTCTGATTATTATAATACTGCGAATATATATAATGCCATAATTACTATTTTTGTTCTATTTATATTTGATTGCTTGCCTTCTAGCATCGCAAGAGGTGCAATGTCTTTTACGCATCTTACGTGATTTCTATTACATTATATTATGTTTTGATGGCACCTAATTATTAATAATAAATTGCTCTAATTATCCTTGAAGACCATATTTGAAACGATTATTTCTGTAGTATAAAGGAAGAGTTTATTCTAGAAGTACTACTATAATAATTATACTATTATCTTATGATTAACGGAAGAATGTTTATATTAAGTATCCCGGCTTTTAAAAACTCTTCATATTACAGAAATATGTATAGTATTTGACTGTAAACATTAATGGCATGTAAATATCGATGCTATTTATAATTATTGAATTCTACTTTTTCAATAATTGGTGCAATTGCCAATCAAAAGATTAGTTGAAAGTCGTACTAAGTATTAACGCTTTCAGAAGATAGTTTATGTTAAGGACTGATCATATCTGATCATAAAATAATGAAAGTCTTTTAACATAAAACTTGAACTTTCTGGTGATCGTAATACTTGCATTTGAACAATATTGGTCAAATCGGTCAAATTAAAACTACCAGGAATAACTACGAATAATAATGAAAATGTGCGAGATTTTGTGGCAATCTTTATTTGCATTCCAATATTTCTCGCACTAACAGTTTGTTCCTAATTATAAAGGAATAATAACTATATATACACTACTACAAGTTATTGTAATACTTATAATATTATAAGCATTAATTTGATCAATATGCAATGGATAACAATTTTACGAGCGCAAGTCTTCTGCAAATATTTTGTAACATGTAATATAAATAATTGCACGGTTTTATCAAATGGTATTGCGACCCACGCCCGTGATGGAAGCTTATCGTAAATACCTTAGTAAAACAAAAACACTTTTAATAAATGATTTATTAGCAAATGGAAAGCTTCCCACTGTAAAATATATTTCGAAAATAAGCGGTTTAAACATATTTAATTAGTACATCAGTTTATGAACCGATTAATATGCATTTGTCAACATAATTTATTGGTTTCATACGCAGAAATGATCTAAATATTGTCATTACATTGTTTCGTGCAGAATTTACAGTGTTTCATTTTTAAATATCTACATCTGATGGATGCTTTATGTCGATTGCTGTTCAATTATCAACATATTGAA
Organism: Nysson spinosus; assembly: GCA_910591585.2. Taxonomy (NCBI): domain Eukaryota; kingdom Metazoa; phylum Arthropoda; class Insecta; order Hymenoptera; family Crabronidae; genus Nysson; species Nysson spinosus. The sequence goes on from OU342835.1 coordinate 1,520,802, forward strand.
TATTAAATGCATTACATGTTGCACGAAGTTCAAGTTCTTCCAGTGTAATAAAAAGTTCACCAATCTAACCAAAGAAGTTTTAAAGTTGAACTAGAGAAAAGAATAAAGTTCAAACTCCTGCTACACTGTAAAACAATTCTTATTAATTATTATAAAAGAAAAGTCCTGCCTAGGTATCTTTTTAAAAGTCATCAAGAATATATATAATTTTAAGAGATTTCAACCTTTGTTTCAACATATTATGCCTGATACAATTTTTTTATTTCTCCGTGACCCAAGTAATTTTGTTATAAATTGATGGTTCAGAATAGCGAAGTACACTCTATCAGTTTGATTAAAGTAATAAATTTTCCAAAAGCAATTTCTTGTATATTCTTGTATTTTTATCAAATTAACGGGAAACTAAGAATTCGCCCTGACTTTGTATTCAACGTTTTATCACATTTTCCTATAAATAGCTCCTGTTACTCGAAGTACATAATTATAATAAAAAATATAAAGTGAGTGTAAAAGTATTCGTACAGCAACGAATTTTAACAAAACCCTCGTATAACTTTGTTTATGTAAAACATTATAACAAACAAGAGGTATGTACATCTGCTTAGAAACCTTCGCAATGAATTTCATAAAAAGAATACTTACTTATCCATATTTTTTTATGGAAATATGCAGCATTTGTTTCGTGCAGGAAGAAAGTTCTACGAAGGTTTTGTTAAAATTCGCAGCTGTACGAATACTTTTTACACTCACTGTACATCATATATTTTCTTTGCGTACCTCGTCAATTCATTCATTTAATTAGAACGTAATTGAAATTGGTCTAAGAACATCGTCAGATATTTATCATTATCGAAAGTACAATTCAATAACCGAGAAGATCGCTTACTAATTTCTTCGCTAATGGAACTCGGTAATTTTACCGAGACAATTTAATGAATTATGTTAATGGGACTAGAATTTCTTAATAGCACGACGAGCAAACCAATCCATTGGCAAACAAGGAAACGCGAACGCTCATCGCATTCAGGTTATTTAAAGCAACATCGCATATTTTTAGAAAATTATAAACATCGTCGCTAGGATATATGCAGCATGAGTAAACAGTGATACAATAAATTTTCAAGGGTCGCCGAGAATGTCAATGCAACATTTACGAAGATAAAATGCATCCGATAAAAACCTCAATCGAATGCGAATGACCTTTCTATGTTTATTCTCACGCGTACAAGAAGATTATTCATTATTTAACACTAGAATTACCGCACATATACTCAGTTATGCTTATGCATTTATTTACATCTAAATTATGGCTGAAGGATTTAAGTTCATTAATGGATTCAATTATTTGCGTTATCGTTGTAAAATAAAAGTAGGGAAAGATTGCCGAATTTGGACCACCCAAACATTTTTTAATCTATACTGCTTCAGAAATGTTTTTAAACAAATTTAAGTGGATGAAAAGGACGTTACTATTTACATCTTCAAAATAACGTGATGTATTTTTCAAAAAATGCAATTTAAAACTACATAAAATTTCAAACAATGCTTCGTGGTATATTCGAATAATGTAACTAAAAATGGCTGACAAATCATTGTGATTCCTTTGGTAGTTCTAGTGTTAAACATTTAACTCCACCGTTTTAATGATTATTTGTTAAGCCTAATGTATCTACGTATCTATAATTATGCTACTAATGGATATTACTTTAATAGCAATATATTCCATATATTTTATCACATTTTATCATTACTAACGTAATTATGTTACGTGTGTCCCTTTTACTAAGAATAGTTAGTTAGTTCAATTAGTATGCAGAAATGTGTACTATTTAAACAATTGTTTATGTATAAGCATAAGATATACAGTAGACTCCTGTATAACGTGGTTAATACATATAGCGATGTATGAAATTGCGTTAAAGGAAGTTGTGTTATACGAGAATTTTCCTAGTATAACACGAATTATATAAATAACATGATTCGGATGACTATTGTCATGTCCAACTTTGTTTTCTATATTTGAACAATTACGAAACAGAAGAAATCGGTAGCGATGGAGATAACAAGCTACGCTATGCTCGACTCCCGCATTTCATTATACAGCGCGTTGTACGAGAACCGCGTTATCTTAAAAATGTCGTCGTGATATCATCAGCGCGCTGCAGGAACTCGCGTTGTACGGGAGCTACAATATGCATGTGTTCTTATGCGATAGAAATAAAAAGGGAAGAAGAATGCGATATTTATTTCTATTTATTCTGAACTATGATTATATTAAATCAATTATTAGTTGTATCATATTATTAAAATGCCAAAATATCGAAATTATCTTTTTCGGTAATCTTCAATCAATAGATGACATTAAACTGTGCGTATTGTATAGATGTTATAAATTATTATGTAAATTATATATGCTGCTTAAACGCGATTAAGTATGATTGCAGCGAAATATAGAAATATTAATATTCCATTCGATAACGTGGAGATCCATTGATCTCAATCTTGCGACATACACTTCACTGTTTAATTTCCATATACACATGATTGATAATAAGTTTATCGACGTTCTGATAAAAGAACATGATTGAGTAATTTTGTTTATGTCACACGTAATACGACACATTTTACATCAATAATTGAATACTCCTTGTAGAAAACACTGTAATTGCAAAAAATCAAATTTTTCAGGAAACAGAAAAAACTTCCCGAGAGGCCGCTTTGGAGGCACCAGCGATACAATCTTTTAGCTTTATTATTAACTATTTACAAAAGGAAAGTGCACTAAAATTCTATACTACAGTATTACCACTGGTATGTAGAACATTTACCGATTGCAAACAAAATTTTTTAATTTTAAAACCTTCAGTGTTTTTTACAAGGAATCTTCAATTATGTTACGAGGATTAAGTTGAGGTAGCTTTATGTCCATTCAATTTTCATTGCATTTATTCTTCTCTGGTTGCATCACAATGGAACCGAATTGAATTCATATTTTTTTAGGCGGAAATACGTTTACGTTGCAATTTCATGATCAATCCTTTAAATTTCGGCTTTGACCGTGTTTTTAGTTAATTAATGAGCACGTAATTGCATTAACTGGCATTGAGTTCGTTACAATTACAGACGACCTGGTTGCATTGGTCAAAGTTGTATACCGAACTGATGCAATTATCTTACAAACAGTGTATCTCTCGACGGAGATAATTAGTTCGGAGTAACTTGAAAACTCGCGAGGCTTGTAAGGCTATTACAAGTAAAAGCATCTCAAGTGGCAAATGGAGAAAGTAAAAGGATGCGGATGGCTCGAGTGCATAAACGATTACCGTTCGAAATGTACTTTAAACTATCTCATTTTAAAAAACATAAATTATTTCTTTACAATTAGGAATAAACTGAAAATGCGAGAAATACTGGGGTGTAAGTGAAGTTTGTCAGAAAGAACTCGCTGATGTACATTATTATTCCTAGTTATTCTGGTAGATTTAATTTTACTGATTTTATTGATTTTGTTCAAATGGAAGCATTGCAATTATTGCAAAGTTCAAGTTTTATGTTAAAAGTAAGTTGTACATAAACTATCTTCTAAAAGCCTTAATGCTTAATGTAAACGACTTTCAATTAGTCTTTTGACTATAAAAACAAGAAAAAAATAGAATTTAATAATTATAAAATGCATCGATATTTGTATGTTATAAACATCTACAGTCAAATACTATACGTATTTCCTTAATATAAAGGGTCTTCTAAAAGCCAGGATACAGTAAACACCTTTCCGTTAATCGTGAGATTAATAGTCGCATAAATGTGTGGAAACATTGAGAAATCATTTTTATAATAACGTGGATCAGTGTGTCACATATTAATTAACGTTACTTAAACATATAAGAGAAAACATTGAATCGTCTTACCGTCGAAGATTCATCGCAATTAAGCAGGCCATAATAATCCTCCTCTTCGCTGGGCTTGTAATTGATAGCATCTTCAACACTCATTGTTTCACGGGAAATAGATTTCCTCTTCGTTCTTCCCGAAAACTAGGCAAGTAGGAATTACGGTTCTTCCTTCCTCCGGGCACTTTTCGATAAATCGTTTCTCGAAGGACGTTCGATAATCGATGTGTTCTCGGCGATCTCTTTATTTCCGTGTCACTTTGCGTTTCGAATATCTCTATCGACCGTTTTCCACGATTTTCTCGATTGTCTCGCGAGAGTTGTTTCCCGTCACCTGTTGCCGTGTCGCACGTCGTCGACTCAGACGCTGAAGTGAGTCGAACGAAGGAAAACCGTGTCGGAGACCCGGAAAGACCCGATTCCCGGGAAATTCCACGCGTGTGCGCAAACCACTCACAATTCCCTATCCCCTTTTCTCTTATGGCGATTCCGTCGATTGCGGGGCGCCCTCTCCTTTAGTTGCCGTTCCTGCGCAGTTAACCTCTCCTCGTCCCTGCGAACGAAGGGAGCCTATATAAAAGGTTTCCTCGGCAAGGGAATTATGCGCTTACGCGAATTGGACTTCTACAGTTATGGCTTTTTTGTCACATCACTTACACGTTCCCTATACCTCAATCTATTTTATTCACTAATAGAACCACGATTCATAACACTATACATATATCAAACTCATAAATGTGTAAAGGTATGGCGTACATATATATATATTGGACAAACCAATACGAGTCGTGACATACATATATATGTAAACAAGGAAACCTATGGAATATTGTCAGGCTTATAAACAAGAACTGTATTATAAGGAAATGGTATTTTGTTAAAAATTGCAAATGCTTCTATCCACTTTTATTCATCTCTGTGAAAGAAGAAGAACATGTTGAAAGATTTCCCGGGAAAAAGAATGACGGGATTACGAGAATGAGAGATAGGGTTGACTTTTTTCATCTCACTTATTAAATCTCATATCTCAAGTTGTTTATAAATACGACTATATATGAACCTATGTATTGTGAGATATTATTCCATTTTCCGAAACGTATGAACGCTGCACAATCGAAGAATACGAAGGGAAAACTAGAACGCTTCTTTTATCGTTTTCATGAGAAGTAAGCACTATGAAATATTTCGCCAGAAAAGAATAAAATAGAAAAATACTATGAGATAGGATGCAACGAGAACTAGATACTATTGTGCGATTAGAAAAGTATTCTACGAAATATTGATTCTATTTTGTGGAATTGCATTTCTAAGAAAACCAATACTGATTAACAAAGTTGCTATACGTCCCAGAAATTCAATTTTGTGGAACTGCATTTCTACGATAAATATAAAACACTGGCTAACAAAGTTATTATATATAATATTAATTACTGTATATCCGTGAGGTGCGGCTTTGTGCGAAATATGGTTTATTACTATTCCTGGAGTGCAGGATATATAAAATAAGTTAATCGTTGGTAATAAAAGTAATTAATTTAATCTAATAAATGTACGTTTGAAATTTTAATCTATCACTTAAATGAAATAAAGTGAACGTACAATGCAAATACAATACCACTCCGCGTTATTCAGAATGTGGCATTAGCAGAATTAACATTTTGTAATTAATGACAATGTAGCTTTAAATAAAGGCGCATTAAAACCATTAAAAACATTACATTTTTATAAGGAAACATTTGTGATCTAACATTCACTTTACAGTACTCAGTATTTAATGTTTTACGGTAACAAAACAGATTTATCTCTGATTCACATTCAATCAATTTGAACGATATTTTAATGAAACGAAAGCTTGAAGACATTTTCTTCATTTTATCGTAATGTAGATATTCCAAGCTTACGAAATATGGTCTCGAACCGACTTCCACTTTTTACGTATTTCACAATTTGTTTAAACTTCGATATAATTGTAATTGAAAATATATGTCAAAAAATGTAATACCTTCGGAAACACTGTTAACGGGAATTAACGTCGACGCATACTGCGTGCGTGTTTCTTGGTAGCACGAGATTCCAGGGACGCGTGGCTTTCACTTGCGGTTAGCTGACCTTGAACCTACCACTTTTTTTTATCCAACGACTTTACCAACCGAGTATTCTACGCGGATCTACATTCGTATGATCGATTTTAGCGTAGCGATCTTGTTTTCTTGCCTGTTGAATCATTATTCAATACCGCAATTAACAGATTACAGTCGGATGACGAGTTATCTCGTAGTTCGTATTCTACCATTAGACCATGATGACGAGATATCTATTATATTCGGTATTTATGAATCAAGGGCAATTATTAACTTCTACCTATGAATAAACCTTAATTAATTGAAAAATATTTTAAAGCAAAAACGGAGAATCTCTCATTTCCTGTTTACTAATCAAGACCTGTTCTTTATTTCTATCTACGTACAAATCTTAATTAACTTTATCATATTTTCAGAAAAAAGAGAATCTCGCTTTTAATTAGACAAGAGTTATTTTTAGTTTGTTCTTGCATAAAAAGATTAAGTAATATAAAATATTTTATGCGAGAGAGTAGTTGGCATGGTTAGCAAAATATATGTATCTTCTGAATGTACAAACTCAACTTTTCGCAATTTTACAAAATTGGTGTGCGCGGGACGATGTTTGCTCCAAGAATATATATTATTGATTTAAACTACCATTTCTAGTATTACTGAAATTGAGCAACGGATTTTATTCGATGAATATATCGCAGCTCAGTGGTTCTGCTAAAATTAATGAAAGAGCTGTATCGTGTTTGCACTTCCCGCTAAAAAACTTGTTGCGTTAATCAATAACTTAGGAACAAATTAAATGTTCTCGTGCAACGTGCAGAGTTTAAACTGTGTATTATTATTATGCTTATATGATTAGGATAACAGAATTAGGAATATATGAATATCTTAACCAAAAGCTACTGATGTAATATAATAAGTTATCGATGTACAAATTTATGACAGTTTTACAATTTGAATTTATTTATTAAGCAGATATATATGTGAAAGATTGAGGGACAAAATTGCAAACCGAAAAAAATCTTAGGCAGGAGTTACTGATACACAATGATGTAACAATCCATTGCAAGTACATCGTTGATAATTACAATTATGATTAAACGAAATCAACGAAAGAGGTATAAAAGTTGTAGCAAGAAAAGATCTGGAAAAAAGTATTTTTCTCTGGATTACACCATTTATTATAAATGTACCACAACGGAGTGAATTAGTAAAACGCCTCAAGGAAGGGAAGCAGTTTAAGAATTATTATCAACGTTTTTGTTAAAATGACTATTATACTGCGTTTCATTTTACTTGGACAAAATGATGTTGGGTTGCTACGAGACGTTAAAAACATTGTCCGAGTACAAGTTCATGGTATAAGGACAATTAGATACAAAAATACCATTTCTTTTAAAAAAGGTTAATATTGCATGCTAGATGAACTCTGCGTGTAGCTGTTTCTTTTTACGGAAAGATGGAATTAATTCCCCTCCCGGTACAGGAAACGAAATAGGTACTTTCATCGCCGACTTGAAAGCTTTTTTCTCTTTTGCTTACCGGTACACGAAACCACCCTCGCATTTTTTTCTCGAAGCAGAGAATTTAAATTCGATTCTGAAGCACACTTTAAAAATGGCTCAACCAAGAAACCTCACGTTGTACTTTCATGCAAACCAGGTTGCGTACTTTTAAGCGTCGCTTTTTTATATCGATGTATTCATTAATTACCTCCTTCTTCAATGGAATATTTTAATGCATTATTTTCATACAATTCACGTAAACATAAACATTTCATTAAGCAAATATTTAAATCGCTTCACACTTTAAACTTTCAGGATTTTATGTTTGAAAATTAAATCAATTCATCGTCAGATAATATTATTGGGTTGGTCAACAATTTCGTAGCGTTTAGCATGTTGGAAATGTTCTTTTTCTTCCACTTGGCTCTCCTTATTTTTTAACCTATAATTAAAAAAACATTATTTAAATCAAAGTCTTCAAAAACGATTTGAAAAAGCAAGTCAAGGGCTTTAAAATGACGTAGAAAACATTATAAAAATTTTTTTCTTGGGAAAACTTCTGTTAGAAAGAAAAAACTACTAAAGTATGCACGTATAGTATTAACGTCGCGTATTATTGTCAATATTACATAACAATAAATCTACTGTATTTTCAAATATAAAAATACCGGCTGATTGAAATGTACAAATCTTCAAGTTTTAGCTTAATAAAGTGTTTACTTTTATTTAATATTATGTGTATATACATAATTATATATAATATAACAATATAATATATTTATCTATAATTATATAAACAACTAAGTGGATGATGTTGAACTACGTTTGCAATGTGCATAACACTTGGTCGGCGATGTAAATTCGCAGAAATGGAAAGAGGTACATTTTTGCACAGGCCAAGGTGGTGTGAAGAGAAAACCTCCGGCAGATAATCCTCTCCAGACTCGTACGTCATTAGAAATTCAAATTTCCCGGGGATTATGGGAGAGGATGAAAGAAGAAGACACTAAAACGTGACTGAATGTGTTCGCTCATTATGCATTCGCCCCGCTTCCGTAGAAGACGATACTGATTATCGGTACCTTTGCTTACAGCTGTTAAGACCATTGTCTTAAAGAACCTCAGATGTTTCGAATACAAACATTTTGCTGATCGATGCACAATGTTCATTGAAAAGAAAATTTCTTTTATAAGTATTAATCATATAATGGAATATTAAAACACATATAATTAAATCTCTTAGCTTTTAATATTCGACCATTGTAGTATTTTAATCTGTACTATTATATGAATTTCAAAGCTCACACTTTGAAATGCGTTTACTCAAGAAACATTAACTATGCCCACAAGTGTGTTATATCACTTTGTTCGTCTTGACAAGAAGAAGGTCTCAACGTCTTTATTTTTTTTTAAATAATTCTTTTTAGAGGAAATAGTGAAGTAGAGGAACAGCGAGTAAAACACTATGCTTTTACAAAAAAGGAATGTGTGAGCTTATAGAACGTTGGAAAAGAGTTCTAGAAATAAATGAAGAATACTTCGTTAAATGAAATTACTTTCTAGAATGTTTAGAGTATTCGAATTCTGATTTAAAAATACGCATGAACTTATTCCGGTACCTAACAAATCAACATTTCGTAGTCAAAATAATTATGCCTTGCGAAGTGCAAACTTAACCTTCGCTAGGAACCCAAAACCTCGGCATTAAACGTGTGAAACACATGTAGGCCAAATGTCTACGTTTCTCCGGGTAAATCGGCAAATCTGACGACCACATTTCTCCCGGTTCGGGTGCGTGGCACGTGACAGCACGAGCCACAAATCCTCCAGAACATTAGATTACTTCTTGGAAGCTAGTTGCGGGTAAAACATTTTTAACCATTTACTTCGACACTTTTCTTTCGTCACGTACTTCGACCCACGATAATTTGAACGATAATACAAATTACTGTCATTCCTGATGTCTCAATAACTTCATTTCATGATTAATCCGTCGGCTCACGTCGATGCTTTTCATAGAATTCCATTTAGCGATTAATCTATTATTATTTTGTGAATTATAATCTTAGTCAATCTGTAGTTTATAGATTTTAAGATATGCATGGCAGAATTTAATAAGGCTGGTTCTGAGAAACAAAAAGAAATTATTATTTTATTCTTTCATTAGGTTTCCTTAACTTCATTATTTGTATGCATAAATATAACGGGGAATGCTTGTTTTTCTTTGCATATGACGTTCGATGTTTGACACCGATTAATAAATTTGTTAATTTCTGTGGAGTGGATTTTTAGAATAAATAGAGTAATATCCATTTAATATATATTTGACTTGAAATTAGTACAAACGTTGTTACTTTTTAACAATAATTGTCATGTTTTTCAGATTATGTCCTATAAGTATCTAAACTATAATAATTTATACTACATATACATTATATTATAATTAGTATTCTTGGTTTGTATGTTGCGGCTGGTAGAGTAGACCAATGTTGAAAAATTCTTCTTTATTTAAGACTAAAATTCATTACAACAATTAGACCTAACTTATAAAATCTGTGTACAATAGACAAATTACTTTCGACTGAAGAGGGCAGCAATCGGTTGCCGAAACGTATCGAATCAAATTTAAATAAAGAAGAATTTTTCAATATTGGTCTACTCTACCAGCCGCAACATACAAACCAAGAATACTAACTACTTCAAAGACCAACAAAAAACAACTTTCAAGATTATATTATAATTATATCTTATATTATCTTATACAATTATGTAATTATAAAGAATTATATTAACAATATCAGTTAGATACGAACTAACTATTAGAAAGAAACATGTCGGATTGGATGACAGTCAGTTCCTCATATATTCCAAGAGTAAACTGTTGAAGAATAAAGAACGTAAGATCAGATATTATCCAATTTAAATCGATTTAATCATTCATACCAGTAATCTCGTTGCTTCTTGTTTGTAAGTAAAAACGCTTTAACAGGAGATAATAACAAAGCATAATAGGCGTATTGTTCTCGGCATTATACAGTAGCATTATCCTGTACATTACATTAGAGTATGCTTCCGACTAGAAGTATTGTACAAAACGTGGCAATTAAAGGTAACAAAGGGGTTCCTTTTCGTTTGCGTGCTGCAATGCTCTTCGTTCGCTTTCGTATCGTACTCTGGAGTGAGATTATTCCTTACGATATCAAAGAGAAGCACATCGAAAGGGTCATGCTGGTTTACACTGGAAGGAAATATTCCCCTTTTTGTAGGGAGGAAATACAAGCTTCGCTCTGGTTCCGTACGCATATGCGTGACAGACACGCAAGCGTGCACGCGTGGCACTAACCTTACCCCAACAGAAATTCTTTACGGAGCAGCGTATACATACTTTTGCTCCTGTCTTTTCAGTGATAACCCTCTATGTAACTTTGAAGTCACACACTCGTTTATCCGTATCTTTGATTTGATTTTATTTTTCCGTTGTAATAATAATTATGAAAGTACGTTTCCGATTGTCACCTTTTTCGTTGCGTTTTAGTAATAATTTCGTTATTTTTACCACGTAATGTATCTTCGTTAGAATCGCGACTAACTAGGTTTGCGCTATACGATTCCTTTTAGACAGATTATTTATACTTCACGTATACATTATTTATAAAAGTCAAGGCTTTTATTCTTGTTTACTTTATTCGGGTGTAATAGGAATTATTTAAATTTAATCCAAAACGGTTAAACACTAATAAAAGTGTAATAATGGTATAAAGAGCGGATGTAACAAAATGTCATTATTATAAATAATAAGATACTTTTACCAGCAAATTTGTATAATAATTCCAATTATCTATAAAAACTACCTTGTCACTTACAATAATATAGATTTTGCTACATTTGCTTTCCTGGTAATTGCGATTATAATTTATAAAATTTCAATTATTTGAAACATTAGCTTACCACTTATAATAATCAAAGCTCTTGACAGTTTATTTCTTATACCATTATTTATAAAATATTAAACCACAACTAAAAAGTAATAAAGGTTGAACATTCTTCCAAAGTTCTTCGATTTCAGTTCGAAGGAGAAATAGGGAGAGTTAGGGATAGCACATTTGATTTGGTGAAATTTGTATTTATTAGTACGACAAGGTCTTCGCGGTTTGCCTTTAGAGGAACATATCCTTGATGTTCCTTTTATGCCGGCTGCTTCACTCTTTTAAAGTTTTCCGTCCTTATTTATCTCGAAATAACATTTCTGGCGCACATGGGCGTTTCTTCAGGCACTGCCAGATGCGTGGGTGGTGGCAGTGAAGAGAAGAGAAGGAGAGCAAGAATGACGGTCACATGGCATCGTTGCGGACTCTACTTCTGCCCTGACTTGTCAGTATTCCGTGAAGTGTTGTGCCGTGCCGTGTCGTGCTTGTGTACACTCTTCCTTCGAGTGCAACCCCAAAGAAAGTACAACAAGAAATCATACCTTTCCTTGTATCTAAAGGAACACACTTATCAAAGAACTTCGAACGTATATCTTTCGGTCTCTTCTTTCAACCCCTAGAAGACGAAGCACGAGGGGGGGAAATTCTTACTTGACTTCTTGTGTCCCGTGATGTTCCTCGAGTACGCTTCATAGTAAAAGAAAAACAAGTTTGTTATCAGAGATAACGCTAGAACTATGAAGTTTACATAGAATTTTCTGTAACGTGCTTTACAACGTGATTGATTAATATTTAAAGAAGAGGGTGTAGTTTGAATTTCCTCTGCAAAGCAGTTTTAAGAGAACACCGATTTATCTGTTGCAAGGAAATTATGCAAACTTTGAAGAAGAAATCACCAAGATATATCTTGGCTATTCTTGGCTACATTATTTGAACGCGACCCTGACGAAGAAATTGGCGAACGTAACGTCGTTACAGGATGTATGGGTGAACTTTGAAAGAAAGAAGAGTACGCTCGTATACCACTTCTTCCAGTTACGAAGAGAAAGAGAAAAAAGGAAGTTATTTAAAGACGCAAGGGGGTGCTCTGAAAACCTATAATTCTGCTTCACATACATACCAGTACTCTTCTTAATTTAAGAAAAGTGAAAATCATACATGAAAATGTTCTTGAAAACTTCCTTTATTGAATTACAATGATTAGCATGATAGTAGAGAGTTTTGTTACGAATAATAAAACTATCGAATAAGGAAGTTGTTGACAATAACGCGAGACAATTTACGTCGAGTTCTGTATATAGTGGGGAGGAAAGAGTTTGGGGAAAGTGGAAGAAGTTTCGAAGAAAGAAGTCGAGGAGAATGAAGGTTTTGGAAACCTTCGAAGCTTTATCAGATAAGAAGTGAAGGTATGTCACGTACAACTGTATAGATTGAATAAAAGAAACGTACAACTGCATTAAAATCTATAAGGTTTTAAACAATTTTACAATAAGATTATTTCCGATATTCTTTCTCCAAAGTTATATTTGTTACTCAATTTGAAAAACTGATTTTAACGTACACAACCCAAAACTAAATTGCCTGCAGTACTCTAAATACATAATGTTACCGCACTATATAATCATTCTACCTGATTCTATAAAAAATACTAAGTTACGTAACTGGCGTAAGAAAATAAATCATTTTATTCGTGGTGTTTTGGAATGCGTAAACTAACTAAAAGTAGTTTCTCCGAAGTGTTATTGATGACGTATACATCAGAAATGTTTTGCTTAGGAATTTGAGAAATCTAAATCTATAGCCAATGCTGAAAATCTTATTCCTGTATGTTTGTATTTACGGAGGAAACTGTCATTTTTCGGAGAACCCGACGCACGTGGATGATCAGCTGATCGAAGTACTCTGCGCGACTTCGCGGGAACGCAGAACTTTTCGTAATTCATATTTCCACATGCATGAAATATTTTCAATTATATCGCTACATCGTTTTGAAATAGAAGAAACTTTTCAGACATTGCCTCATTTATATGTATCATTTAAAATATATCATATATAACATACAAAATATAACAGTCCGTAAAGGTTGCTTAAACAGTTATATTTTATTATAAATTTCTTAAAATACTTTTACCAACAATACTTAATATGAATAATAGTACATACTATAATATATACAAAATTAATAAAATATAATGTTAACATAAAATATTAACAATATCACGAATTGGTACATGCATGAAGAAATGAAATAATAGCGTTTTTAATTCTTTATAAGGTATTAAATTATTTAAGGATATTGTTTCAAACATTTGGATTTCACTATTATTTTAACCTCACACTGTTTACAACGATGTTACTCAACTTTTACGTATTAAATGTAGACAAATTGGATTAAAAGTTTGAAGGACTACCTAACAGAGTTGAAATGCATAACGTTCTATTAAAATGTTTAGATATGAACATAATAATATAATATATTATTATTCCAAATATCGAATCGCCTAAGAATCGACAATTTTGCAATAAAATCGTTTGACCTGAGTCAAGTTATGTTCTCAATTCAATCTCAATGTTGCTATCGAGTTGCATATCAACTCCTACTGTGGCGGCACATAAATCTTTCCGGATACAAATCAAATTAATTTTAAAGATCGTGTTTTCTTTTACTCGAGTACAAAGGCGCTATTGAAAGTTAATGGCTTCGAGTCTTTCAGTGTTCCAGCAAGAAATACTTTTAAGTCGCTCATGTCGAGAAATCTGTACGAATATTCCATTAGGAATTAGGCAGGCAGCTCAGCGTGTATATTAATAGATCGAACCTGACAGTCGAACCTAACCAGACGCTCGTGTCTTACGAGCGAAATCGTTCGTTGCATCCCTTAGATTTTTGAAGTAACATCGAGTCCAGTGAATTATATTTATAAAGGATGGCCCAAAACCACCTAGGAGTTTAAAAACATAATAACTTGGTTTTAAATTATTTTTCATGAAAAATCGTGCTTGGAATAAGAAACATAAAGTATACATTTATTTTTAAAATCAACTTTTGAAACTTTTGAAAATGATATCTTTCAAAATACCCCGCCCTTCTTCTTCGCAAATTCTTACTCTTTCGAGTGAATTTTCTATGACGCGGTGCAACGTTTTTTCAGTAAGTTTGTTGTATGAAAATATTCCGATATGTTTATCGCGTTAAAACAATTGAGTTCACATTCGCATATTAAAAGTCAATCACTTTAACTCGCTGGTTTGACGTCTGCCTTGCCATTATAAATTCTAAGAGATCGTAGTTTTGAAATCTGAAAGAAAGAATGTTTAAAGTTACATAGAAAAAGGTTATTAATGATGTTTATGATTATTTAATATATTTGAAGTTGAAAAGTTAAAATTTATTGTGTTAAAATAATATTGATATCGATATATGATATCGATTTCATAAATAATGAGGAGTCAGAATCGTATTACGGTGGATGTGCAATATAAATCACGAATGTGCATTTATGTCGGTGGTTGAATGCATTTGTATTATGCAGACCAAGGATATGTGGTTTGCTTTACAAATATAATTGAGAAATTTATTGTTATCAATTTAATCACGAGATCTGGAAACGATTAGAGAGTTGGGGACTGTTGCATTTAATTTCAAGGGAAGACACGTGCACTTACGATTAGCTGCGTCGCGATGTCGGTGCCATAAACGTGCTGCATCCATTGCGTAAGCGGCAAACAATGCGCGTGAAGATGTGTTCCGCGTGAATGAAAAGTGCGACTTCTTTTTTAAATAATATACTTGTAATTCTCTTTTAGATGCTTGTTGGTTTAAATAATTCCATTTAAAATAACACACCATTATAAAAGTATATTTTAAATATTTAGCATTAGTTTTTAAGTTTTAGATGTTTCTTGATTTAAATAATTGCATTTTAAACAATTCTATATTAAATATTTCCTGCTTTGAATATTTCTAGAATTCAATCTTAATATTTTGGGATTACATTCTAGAGATATATGTTCTGCAATGAACAGGTATTTCATAACACCTTTTGGCGTTAAACTTCACATGCATCTATCGTACGCGTCTCAAAAATTGTAAGTTCTAATTATTCTTGTTTTTGAAATCTTCCAATAAGTTCATTTATTTAAATAGGTTTTCACTTATTGCTACATTAACAATTCGAATATTTCTGAATACAACAACTTTCACATAATAAATTGATATATTCTGTCTTCAAAAAAGTCCGAATATTAGAGACGTACAAATTTTGTATACCATTCGTATTTGGAAAGTTTCTGAATTCATGAACACGTACCACTAGCATCCGAATATTTCAATATATCAAATTTATTCCATAAAACCCTAAAAATTTGGATAGCGGAATATATGAATTTGATTTAACAAAATTCTGATCGTCCGTATATTCGAATGTTAAAAAATCGTAGTTTTGACGTAGTTAATGAAGTACGCAAAACCTTTTTACAGGAGGCCTTTTACGTAGTGTACGTATTGCAAGGTAATTAAATATGGACTACGGTGCTTAGACCTATACGCGTAAAAGTTAATGCACATGCCCCTTTACGAGGGCACGTGCACCACCGGAAATGAGTTTTTATCGCGCGTAACTGCAGGTGCATTATGTGCCATATAATACGGTTTACTTCAAACGAGATCGAACAATACCGCCGCGTTCGTTTTGTATAAAATATATTAAAAATATATTAAAAACCGAAGCATTTTTAAGTAAATATGCAGCGATTAATGAGCCTAGAGCATATAGCAACGTAAAGAAATATGATTTAAAGACCGCTAATTAAATTACTCGAACGAAGTAGCATTTAACAAGATCCATGGCAACGCATCATTTAATACCAGCCATCCAATAATATTTCTAAAACATTTTAAATTCGCGTAGTGCACTCACACAGTAGAGAAGTTGGAGAGAAGGTAGATAAGGGGTACGTAAAAAATGGCGGAGAAGATAGAAGCGATTGAAGATTCCAGGGAAGTTAAGAGGTTTATAAATCATTCGGCTGCGATTCGTCTCATCAGCTGATCCATTTGGACGGGGGAGTAAATCAGAGGTACTCGAGCTTTCATGGGAACGATAACCCACCTATCTCCGTCTCTCTTTCTCCTTCCGACTTCTGGCACGCTTTACGCTTTCTCCCTCTCTCCGGCTTTGTCGAAGGGAGTACGAAAATAGTAGTTACTCTCGGTTACTGCAACAACGAGGCCGACGAAATCGCTAGAACTCTTCAGCTCGCGAACTCTCGTCTAAATTCGAGGAAACGGAATCTAAGGAAAATTCGAGCTTTTGCCTCGTTAAACGTTATCAAGTAATACGGAATGGAAATTTACGGAATGGAAACGAGTACGAGTCCCACTAATAATGTTTGAACATCTTTATAATTAGACGAGCCCCCGAAGATTCGCCATTTGCGAATCCGTTTCGCGAACAATTATTTTCATCCCTTCAAAATTGAATCCTTTTTGGGTTCTGAATTGTACAACTTATTTCCGGCAGGATAATATGACAGGATAATAGTACGGATTTATAGGTGATCAATTATATGTTAAATAAACCTTCATTATTTCCTCTAAAAAAATTATTTAAAAGAAATAAGGACGCTAAGACCTTCTTCTTGCCAAGACGAACAAAGTAATATAATACACTTGTGGATACAGTTCTTGTTTATTGAGAAAACACATTTCAAAATATGGACTTTCAAATTTATATAATAAAATAACATAGACAGAAGATTTTGCGCGGGAGGAAATAAAAAAGTGGGTGACAACTTATTCGAAAGTTGTTAAATGAACAAGAGTGGAATATTAACAGTGTTGTAGAATATCAAAAAGATCTAGATCTTGTTGATAAAATATTTTAATTTAACCTGTAGCGTAGTTACAGCTTTAATTAAAAACTTGTATTGAAAGTCGCCATATTTATTTACAATACATGGATTCAATCGTCCAACAAATTAAACTTTTAATGCAGCATTTTTTACAAGTTGAAGGTTCCTGATTCTGTATTTTAAAAAATAAAATTTAGAAATGTAATATTTACAAGTGGAAATACTTCCTATAAAAATCACCGATAATTATAAGATGACATGAGAAAAGATAAAATAAGGCTCTCGTGGCATATGTAGGTGTGCAAAACATTATTGGTCTCCCACTAGACATATATGTTATGTATTATATGTATATTACATAGGACCTCTTCCATAGGTTATATACGGGTTACTCCTCCTCCAATCATCGTATGCCTACTTTCGTGAATCCAACAGTAGTCCTTGCTTCCCTTTATATCGTACACCTCGTTTCTGATTACTAATCAATGATGAGAAACATTGTAAAACATTTTGTTATAATATAGTTTTCGAAATTCAAGACATTTCGAATAATTTAAACAGTATTCCCATGTAATATGTTCCAGAAATTATTTATTAAACTAACAATAAGATACTTTGCATCTATTAACCCTTTATAGCTCCATGTAACTTTGAAGTCACATACTCGTCTATCCTTATATTTTATTGAATTTGATTTTTTCGATGCAATAATAATTAAAAAAGTGCGCGCAGTGTTTGTCCCTTTTCGGAACCCTTTCGATGTGTTTAAGTTTCAATCTCGTTATTATTTTCACGTAATGTACCTTCGTTAGAATCGCGTTTAACTAGATTTATACGATTTCCTTTAATTCGAAAAAAATTGGGCTGCTGAGAATTAAGCTGAATTAGCTTCTACTAAAAGTACCAAAATAAGAAGAAGAAACGGGAGTAGATAGAAAGGAATGATGCGCGTTTTATTCACGAGTGCACGCCAATACTTGTAGATAAAACATGAATGAGATGCTTTGGTACACGATCTACCCTCCCTTTCCCCTTGACCACCCTCTCCTGCCACCATAAACGTGTCATGCTTCTTGTGCGACACGCGTCTCTCCGCATTCGTGCTAAATATAATATTCGAGAGTATTTTCAGCGATGAATGAAACTGACTCCGAAAGCCTATGGGGAATGTAGATTCGAATCGAGTTGCGATTGAAGCTGAACCCATCCTGACAAATCCCCCTTACATCTGTATTTCGATTTCAAATCGATTCTTTAACTTTGACACACGCCGCATAACTTTGACTACAAATCAGGATCTTCTTGGTATTCCTGATAATTTGAATTTCTAATTCCGGGCGGATGCATATTTTACACTGTTTCATTCTTAGGGCAATCTCGGGTTACGATTTCCTTTACTTCACTGGATAAGTCTGAAGTGCATTTGAATAGGGCTAAGAGCTGATAATTATAAACACAGCAAGCTTCAATTTGTTATATGTATTATTTTGTTAACGTATCGGGTTAAGTCATCAATAAGTTCCGTTCGTCCAGGTGTTTCTTAATTCAATACCGCCACAGTTTTATGCAAGGAGAAGCTACAAGTTGCCTCAAAAATGGCAAGCAGTTATTAATAATGACAATTAATATATTTGATTAAAGTCCATTGCAGTTAATTTCATTGACGAATGAACTTTATTTTAAAATGAAACTTATTTATAACTCAACCCAATATTTACGAAATTTTTGCATTTTGTTGAACACAGGTGTAATCGTCCCAAAGTGCATTAAACCTTGGTTCAATATTACCCCGTATTCCTTCGTATTCCATTTTGTAAACATTTTTAAATAAATATTTACTTCGGTTTAACCAATATGCAATGAATGTGTGCAATATTTAAATTACATCATGGAAGTTTGCATGAATACCTCAATTATGATACTTATATTTTTCTACTAACTTCCTCTGTTTTTAACCGTATGCAATTAAGAGTTTCATACAGTTCTTTGTTTGTTCCAAATAATGCGTTTCATCTAACATATTTTGTTTCCCTTTTCAGGTTTCTGGGGTCCTCATTCGTCGGATAAATCACTATGGCAGTTGGTAAGTTTGTACCTGGTCTTGGACCAATCCACAACCACGTATCTCAGAAAGAGTTTTGCACTCGAGTCACGCAACTTACGCATAATCACGCACTCACGTATCGCAGCCAGCTACCGCGTACTCCATCCTGGGCTTTTTCGTTTTCTCACCAAGTCCCATCGAGTCAGTAGCGAAAGCTGAAAATAAATTTCGCGCGATAAATCCGACTTCTTCTTTTGCGGAAACCCTGCGTAGGAAACTATGTCTATTATTCCTGAAGTTGATAGAGCTGCTTATATCAGCTCTCTCTTTCTTCTCCACTGTTTCTGGTAAACTTGTAGGGTCGAGTCTCTTTCTATGCGATGTATACGTTCCGTAGAATTCCACATTCAAAAAACCGCACAAAAAAGATATAGCTTTCTGTGTAAAATAAGGGATCATTTTTTGAAATACCAGTAACACAAAAGAGATAACTTACACGCATTCAGTTCTTTTGTTTGGTTTATGCATAAAAAGGTTTTCAATTCGCACGAGAAAAGCTTTATTTTTGTGTGGGAATTATTTTCTTGTCTTTTAATTCCCGACAGAAAAAAATATAGAAAGAACGAAAATAAATGGATAAATGTGTTACGCTGTTGAAACTTTCTAGATTTCTTGGATTACTTTAATCACATTAAAAACGGACGCATAAAAAGAGACATGATTGTATTTTATTAGTTACAATTATATTAAGGCTATATCTTTATGTTCTTTTTATATAAAACACTGATATAATGATGTGCAATGATATCTGGGACTCGTACAAGTTCACAATTCGATGGAAAGGGAAACGCTGATGCGCGGCATCGCCTTTGAACCTTATTCTGTCTCCGATTAACACCCTTTCTTAAAAAAAGACCGCCCTTTGGTAATGTGATGCGAATCACTGAAAGAGTGATTTTTGAAATCTGACGCTGTCCGTGATTTTTTATCAGTATATTTAATAGAAAGTGATATAAAAACACTTCAAAAAGCCTGCTCCTATAATCTTATTCTATTCAATAGTTCTGGAAGGATTGTCTTCGGATGTCTTCTTCATAAACCCCTCCACACCTCGCAGATCATTAGTCAATATAAAGAAATAATTATTTTAAAATAAGGAAGAAAATATTTTCGAAGGTGTGAGGTATCGTAATCCACGTTTGCAGGAAGTCCGAGTCTATTCGATAGTTCTGCGAGGACTGTTTTCTGGATTGCAAATTATATTCATATATTCATATATTATTATACTGTGTCAAGAAACTACGAACTTCCTCGTCATAAAATTCTCCACATCCCGCAGATTATCAGTCAATTTCAAGAAATAATGATATTACAATCGAATAGGAAACATTTCCCAAGACGTGAGGTATCGTAAACCATGTTTGCAGGAAGCTTGAGTCGTAAGTCCTACCGTTCTTTCGACTTCTTTTACGAGGTTAATTCATCTTCGAAGAGTAATAACGCGTGGATCGTTCTTGGTGGTAGCGAATTTCCGGTGGCGTACGTCTGCTCGCTCTTCGCTTCTGGTTTTATGGGGTGGGGGACAATACCACGTCCGGTCCATCCCCCCACTTTTAAGAACCATTCGAATCGTTCATGGCGTTCCATGGACATCGAGCTGAGCCTATCTCTCACCGAGCAGTCTCAGGTGGACCTTCTATTTGTCTAGTTCTCATTTTCAATTATTATATTGAATTGTTATTCTTTCTTCAAGAAAGAAGCCTGGCACAGTGTTAAGTGTTGACCAATAGTGTTTTCGTAACTAACGTGAACTATCAGTGTCGTTTTAAGTACAGGACTCGTACTATATCATCATTTTATAGACTTCTTATCATCTTTGATACGAGGGAGAAATAGTGAAGCATATTTATTAATGAAAAGTAATAAAATATGTTAATAGTGGCGGAACAACTTACGTGAAAATATTAGTGGTCCAAGAAACCTTTGTGTTATGAATTTTAATTTATGAACATAGTAATTCGGTAAACATATGAACCACCCCAATTAATATAACAAGCAGCAATGTTTAAGGATAACATTATATCTTCGTCGAAGCTTTAAAAATATAGCACCTCAATTTTCTGAAAATGACACCCGCTGGCAATAAAATCAGTGCAACACATACTTGAGAATATTGACCTCTTTAATAAAACTGAATAGTGAAATGGTTGCGTAATGCAAACATGATAATCGTTCTTAAATTATAACAAATTCGTGGATTGCAAGGAGCAAACAGTTCATAAAACGTAAATCCCTATTGGATGTAGAGTCGAGGAAAAGGATCGAAAGACTCTATGACTTTGAGTCCGTATGTTCACAGACAATCCTTCGTATTTCTCGCTGTCGAGCGGGAGTGCGTCGTCGCCATTAGGAACCACGGCGACGACGTCGGCAAGTCCGTCGTCCTTTTCACCATCTACCAGAGGACATTCGGGTGGTCTAACTGCCTTGTTTCGACGGAAACCTTGTAAAATGGGAGCAACATCCTCTGCTAGTGTCCTCTCAGCTTCGACAACTAGCACACTGATGCATCAAGAAAGTAATCGCAGCAGTGCATCCGGCACATCAACACCATCAACCCCAACGGAGGAACGTGTACCTATGTTACCGCGCAATGGTACGCCTCATTGTGGAAATGGTACGCCCGGAAGTAGTTCCGTGAACCAGAGAAGGAGCTTCAGGAACCTCTTCAGATCCGTTAGCGCCAATGCTGATCACGAGAAGACACAGCAATTCCTTAAAGGAGATCCTCGACCATCAGATGTTGCACCACCCTCTCCTTATCTACCTCACAGGTTTCTTACCTTCTTCTTTATTATTTTAATAATTTCAGCGTAACTTGTATTAGAGGTGGATGTAGATTATTTAATTTTAAATTTCTATTAATATGAATTCGTTATCGTCAAGAATAGTTATTTTCGAATTTCTTTCCGTGACAAAGGACGTAATTTAAAAACACAATTTAAAAGTTGGCATTCAAATCTTTTTATTTTGTTTGTTTATTCGGTTTTTGATCTTGACTTTCGCGATACGCTTATTATATAAATGTTATTCTATATGGAGAATTATAAAAAATGCAATAATACGAGTCATATTGAAAATATATTCTGTAATAGATCAAAACATCGCCCATTAATTTCTTTTATTACGCCTTAAACCGTGATACTTTATATTAGATTTCAGTAAAAGTCTTTCTAGCAAAGTTTAGAATGGGTTTACTAGATATTCAGGCACCTCCGTATAACACGGTAGTAAGGTTCGGAATGATTGTCGTGTTATACAAATCCGTGTTAGAAGAAACAAAGGACTAGTACAAAAAGTAGGGTTCCAAAAATTAACAAAAGTACACTATTTTCTTTTCATAACTAAAAGAAAGATATTTATTAAACTAATCAATAATTAATCAAAACTATTACATATTGACAAACCGAGAATGCATCTAGGTATCCTCAATTCTCGAATCCGTGTTGTAGAAGTACTATGTTGTACGGGGAATCTTTAGCATTTATTGTGAGAATATTGTATAGTTGAAATTATCATACCTATTTATTATTCCTTTGCAGATCACATTCACATTCCGAAAAAGATCGAAGAAGACCTGGACGAAGTAGACAAGTTTTGAAGTCGGCCAGTGAACTTCTGTCAAACGATATGGTTTATTGTGGACTGGCAGGAGATTCCCATCATCACAATGATGATAATGATGATGATGATGACCTGGAGTCCAGCGAAGTCTTCCTTGGTGTGGAAGATGCGAGGTTAATAACCCAATTGATAACAATGTTTGAAACTTACACTTAAAACAATACATGTATAATCCTTTGAATATAAATTACGATCAATATATTCAAATATACGTCATTTATTACAAGCTTTTTTTACATATCTTTACTAAAAATATTTTGTTTTAGGTATTACAATCTCTCAGCTACCCTACCAACTCCTGGATCCGCAGCAGCTGGACGCAGACGACATTCGATCGGCACTTTTCTCGGTAAAGATCGAAATACCTCTGCTCTCACGACAAATCCTCGAAGAAGGCAGCCTCCAGATACCACGGTATTGGTGGAACCTACTACTATGGCCCCTCCTGCACCAATCGACGTCGTTGATGGTCCCGATTCCCTCGATGAGAAAAAAGAAAGGTCTTGCAGCCGGTCCAGGCGCAGGAGGCACAGGACCTCCTCCAGTAAGGGTGAGTTTCAATCATTCTAATTTGACAAATATATTTTTAAAGCAAGATCACATTATTTGTACATAAATGCAATTTAAATTTTAATAGAAAGCTGGGTCGTAATGAATATTTAATATTCTTTACAGTTGTATCTTTTCAATATTTTATGAGTAATAAGAAATCGATATACATTTAAAAATACGCTCTTCCGATAACAATAAAATTTGCAAGTCATTAGATTTTAATGAGAATCTAAGAAGCAAATTTTGGTGATTGACAACTATCATAATTTATCTGAAAAACATGAACCATTTACCAAATTCTTTCGTGTAGCTATATAAGCTATATAAACGCAAATCTAACGAAGCTATTACGCGAAAGTGGTAAAAATATTATTACTTAAACGCACTGAAAATGGTGTCGGTTGGTCGCGCGTACTTTTCTAATCATTATTACAACAACAAACATGAAACAAAACAAAAGATAGGGATAAATGAGTGCGTGACTTCAAAGTTACGTGACGTTACAGAGGGTTAACACTCAAAATAAATGATTGAGAGTATGCTTTAATTTTTACGAGGAACCTTAACGAGCTACCAATAGAACCAATGAATCTAATTTTCACCGAATTTAAATCCATTCTTTTCCCCTTTAATTGACAACCGCGACAGTAATTATTATTGGCACTCGAATGAAGAACTTTCGGTTTCCCACGGGTCCGATTTGGTCCCATGGGCCCGCATCGACGGGAGCCCGAATCACGTACAAAAGCCTCGTTACGAATTCGAGTCGCCGACACAATTTCGATCGTTGCGATGACATACTCGATTTGCATCGCACTACTCATCCTTTGAATCATTATTGGATTAATATCCGTTGTTGCATCATTACATCAATGTACCCGCTTTATACAAGCCTTTATTAAATTAGCATCGCAAAACATATCATACCGTGCGACGTATTTATTAAATTGACAAGATAAATAACATCATATTATGTTATACACGTGAAATGGAAGGGTAAATTAAAACAATGCTATTTGTCGTAACGCGATATTTGCACCATATTTACTGATATCCTGATGGATTTCAGAACTGCGATCTGACTGCCGAATTAATTGAGATATGAAAACGAAACAATACTATAAAATAAAAAAGCAATAATAATGTCACTACTGTGGAATAAAAATGATTGAACATTCATGAATCTGAAATATTGTACATTGAAGGAATTGTTTTCAAAGACAAGTGTTTGTATAAAGTAATTATAAATCACATAGTTATAAAATTTATAAATCATCGTGATGCCTAATGAAATTAGTTCTATCAATAAAAATCTTTCCTGCAACTCCAATAATAACTTGGACCAAACAAGTTTCTGTAAACTCATTTTTAGGAAAGCGAAGTATAAGTCAAGAATTATCTGTAATTTTTACAAAACGATAAAGACAATCTTCGCGTTTGCAATTTAATACGTTGAACGCCACCGCGGTCAGTTTACTTTATATCGTTAGCTTAACGTTAAAAATATTGATAATTATACGAATGTTAGCGATATATTTGATTCGTGTTTTAGTAATATTGACATTCAAGGTCGATTTAACAGTCGAGAAAGTGACATTCACTTTAGCAGAAAGTACAGGAAATATTGTCGAAGCACATTGTTAAGGAAATTCGAATTAGGATTCGCGGGCGTAGAACATCCGTAGAACATCCGGTGATCTTTGATCGGCTCGAAGATAAGGGTTCCCGAGGCAAAAAAAAACGCTTCGTAGGCGTCTATGCAGGACGCTTAGAGGAACGTCCCCGGAAGCTACATACTCTTAGTATTCGTAGAACGAGCAACGCTTTCCGACGTACTGCCGATCAGACTCTGTTGAAATACAGGAGACAAACTGTAAAATTTACGGCGTTACGTGATCCATCGATAACGAGGGCCAAAAGAAATTAACTCCACGTGATTCAATCGGAACACGTTGGAAAACTTTTTTGTTCCACGTGTCGAACGTGCTTACTAGAGTGGCCCTTATTTTGTTGCCTCGGAAATTTTATCATTGAACCCCCTTCCATTTGTTCCAATATTAAGAAAATAAGTTTTGCAAAATTTTAGCTCAATCAGTTAAGCGGAAGAGGTGCTTGAGAATTATTTTTTATTGTTCATAATTCACTGCAACTCGCTAATTATAAACTTCTAGTTTATCAGGCAGTTATTACTTTGTATATTGCATAAAGTAATAACTTTAAATTAGTATGGATTAGATTTAATGTTTTGACAATCAACTTTGCCTTTCCAAAATCAAAGATGTCTACTGTAATGGAAATGATTTTGATCAAACACATTCTCGTTATTAAAATTCGGTTGTCATCATAACCTTGTTTTTATAAAAGCTGGAGTATTGTTACAATGTTGTATATTTCCCAAATCTTGTTACCACATGTCTAGGTGTTTGTTTATCGTAATGTTTAATTTAGGTCTCTCATTATCCTTAAACAATATTTACAATACTGATTAATAATATCGACATTGTTTAAATAACTGCGAACTAAAGAGCTAAGAATTTATTTAGTGAAGAAGCTAGGATATTACTACAATGTTTTGTAGTAATTGACAATTTAATACGTTGGTACTCTTTCGTAATACCTTTCTTAATTACTATTTCTTAGATGCACGAAAAGTCACTGATTTCAGGTTATCAGTTCCTTGGTAGTAAATTGTTTAAGGCTTGAACGTGCGATTTTCGTAAAACATTTCATTTAAACTAAGAAGGAATATATTATTCAAATTGCAGATTAACAGTTAATTATTATTTCTCTTAACTTAAATATAATAATCAGATAAACAGCTTTAAGGTAATTATTAAAAGTGTGAGCATATAATTAGTATATGCTAACAAATATTTATGTATTAAAAATGACAAAAATGGAAAATGCAATTTCAGTGCATTATTTTATTTGAGACAAGTTTTATGCGTGAAAAACATCGGTCGGAAAAGATACCTTGAAAAGATATACATTACTTGATTGAAAAAGTCTGGCGGCATTTAAAAACATTGGTGCACGAAATTTTGTAAACGCTGGTTGCAATGTGGTTCTCGTATTCTCGGCAGTCAATTAAAATCCAAACCGACTGCTTCTGGTTTCCAGGCGAGTCAATTTTTGCGGCTTCCACGCGACTGTTCGTTCGCTCTGCTTTTAATTAAAGTCGGAAATGGACCGTGGATAATTTGCGCCGTCAAGCTTCGAGAATCGCCGATTCGAATGGCGCCCTTCGAAACTGCACGCAAAAAATAATCCATCAAAATCCTTTACATATTGAAATTAGATAAATTAGGAAACCTATTCGGACTTTATCACAATGTCCTTTTTAGTATCCGGCTTTTTATTTTTATTCCAAGAATAAAAGAAGTCGATCTGCGCATAGAACTGAACATATAGCAAATTCTTTAGGATTTTCATAATATTCAATTGCAAATAGCTTTGTTGGTTTTTTTAACACTAGAGCTACAAAAGCCGTCAAAATGACGGGTCCCCGGAATTGATTAAAAACGTTCGAATTTGAAAGATTTCATTTCCTGAGTATTTTAGTGGCTCCCGTTAATTGATGGACGTAGTTAAATCGATTAATCTTTTTTTTCCATCTATCCTTATTTTTAAGGACGTATATATGAATGTATAAATATTGTTGAATATATTTTCCGTAGTTTTAGTATTAATAACTTTATCTCTATAATACAAAGGCTTTTGCTGGCGATTTTTCTTTGAAGTTTGATTCTTTCTTTTGATTGATTGACAAATATCGAAATTTGATCCCCCATTGAGCTCAACATTTCAGATCTTTGATGGATATTTGATCTTGAAGGTTGGAATTTGAAATCGTCAATGTCAGGTTTCTCGTTTTCCATTCACGCCTTTCTTCTTTATGACAAGTAGTTCTATATGTGCTTTTAATATGGCATAGATTCACAATAATGAAATGTGTCATTAAGCCTTCAGTTCTGAATGAGGACAATCCGCAATTAATTTGTCCCATTGCGTAAAAAAATGTTTCAAGAAATTCACGTGATTTTGCCGAATTATAGCAATTGAGATTATTGAAAATTATTGAACTTTAATTTGACGAAGTCGCGTAGTAAATAAATACATAAATACAGAGTCTCTTTTTATGCAGCGGATATATTCCATGGAAATTCGCATTAAAAAACCATAGAAAAAAGATATAGTTTTCTGTACAAAATTCGGAATAATTTGTTGAGATACCAGCAGCACGAAAAAGGTAACATACACACATTCAGTTGTTTTATTTTGTTTATGCATAAGAAGATTTTAAATTCGAACGGGAAAATCTTTATTTATTTGTGGGAATTATTTCCTTCCCTCTTAATTCCAAGCAGAAAAACATAAAAAGAACGAAAGTAAACAATTAAACGCGTTATGTTCTTGAAAGTCTCTAGGTTTCTTGGATTACTTATTTTTTTCTTGATTTTTTGCTTCGCCACATAACTTCAAAACCGCATTAAAAAGATACGCATAAAAAGAGACTCGACTGTATGTAGGTTTTACAATAATGAAATTTTATTTTATACAAGAAACGGGTTAGGAACGATTGGACAAAAAAATATAAGAGAACGTATTTTATGTAAAAACAAAATTTTGAGTATTTTATATCATAGTCGTTATGATATACATTTACGACGGTCACAGAGATACAAGATTAAATATCTCAATTTTTAAAAAAGAGCAAGTCTGACAACTTTTTAACGCAGATTATTTATTGAAACTATGTCAATAAAGAAAGTGTACAATATTTTCCATGATTGTCGTTACGACATGCATTTATAATTCCGTAATATGTGAACACCATTTAACTAAAAATAACTTGGAAGACAAAAGGTTAATTCCTCGATAATTGTTCTTACACGAATTAACCCATATAATTATTAAGTATCTGTAATAAAGGTAGCAATGTAATAATATAAAAATTGCATTGTTATTATGAAACTAAATAAAATTTTAAGCCCAGCACTTAACGCGTTAACACGTTGAGCCTTTCTTAAAAAATGCTTCCTTAACGCGTTGAACGTCGCGCTGAAATCCGTGTTTTACGATACCTCGTGATACACGTCCATATAACGTCTAAAAACAAAACTGTTCAAGCGTCCTACGATATATTGGTTCCATTACATCGTTATCGTAACCTTTAAAATATTGAACATTTTGCAAAAATTAGCGATATATTTCAATCGAGTTTTAGTAATATTTGGTATCGGTGGTCGACGGTCGACGGCCGATCGTCATGGCGTTCAAAGTGTTAATAACGTTTAGCAGTGTGCTTTGTATATCAAATCGCGACTAAAGACAAGTCGAGATGCACGAAGTAGAGTGAACCGGAAGTTTCGATTGATTTGTTGACACTGTCACGTCGTACAACCGGTAGGAGCTGTCGAAAGGATACACTCGGGGTTACTATATTTCTCCGGATGGCCTGGGTAGCCAAGTGGCGGGATAAACTGTGTACAAGAACGAAGAAAGAACCGGTGCATCCGGTTTTGCGCCCTGCGGAACTCGACCACGTTTCGTCCGGATGAGACATACGATGTCAGTAAAACAAACCCCGTTGACAGCCTTCACATATTTGTTTTAACCGATATCTGTCACCCCAGGGAAACTGAACCGATGAAAATCTTATCTTTCCCACGTTTTCTACCCTTTTGTAGATTCACGCTTGTGACTGAAAACAGATTGCCAGTGTCTCTGGGAATTTTAATTAAACTCAGGTAGTACAGTTTTACGTAAAATACTCGTAACACGTTGAACGCCACGCCGCGCTGAAATTCGTGTTATACGATACCTCGCGATACGCGTCCGTCTATTCTAATAATAATATCTATTAAATAATATTTAAAAATAAGACTGTTTAAGTGCTCTACGTTACATTGGATACTTTACATCGTTCAAGTAACGAAAAAAATATTACAAATTTGACGAATGTTAGCAATATTGCTTTTATTTTCTCAAAATTAAGGGAACAGTTCGATAAAATTAGGTATAGTTGGGTATATAAATCTGATTGCAGTCTTCTAGTATGAATGCATATAATTTTTATATAATTATTCTGTAAAGGAGCCAACATTCTTTTGAATATTATCTATTAAGATGTCCGAAAGAATTACCAGATATTTAAAAGGAATTTATCATGAATCAGTCATATTACTATTTATATTAATCATATTTTAGTTTTAATATAATCCGCATAAGTTACTCTGAAAACCCGATGGTTTCGAGTACTTTAGTAAAAATTTGAGTCAAAAATAAATGTACTGTTTCACATACTTTTCTTTGATTTTCTATTTAATCGAAGAAATAAATCCACATTATAAGGCTTTAATTATCAACAAGCCGTTTAACTGAAAGTTTACATAATATTTATTAATCATATTTATATAAGTGCATTTTTCATTCTGTGATGAATTTAATTAATAATGATTTTACTAATCATGGTATAGAGTTCATTAATTGAACAAATTTAATTATAACGATTTTTGGAATATTGTAATTGTGCAACCGTAATTAAAAGGTATATACGGGTAATCCTCGTATAATGCGAGGGTTAGGTTTCATAAAAAGGTTACGTTATAAAAATCGCGTTATGCGCGACTTGGATTACATAACACGTTATACCGAAGTCGCATTGCATAAGTGGCGCTCTGTACGAGGGGTAGCTGTATTTTTATTTGCAACAGTCGACCTTTTCAATTACACGTTTTGACTACCAGATACTTCTTTTTTGCTCTCTTTTACGTAACTTCGAGTAAGTAAAATGAGGTGAATCTGAAAAGTTCGATAACAATACGACAGCAGAGAATGGAGCAGGTTGAATAGATCTGCTTCAAAGATGCCGGTCAATAACCATGAAATTAAGCATTCCGTTGGCACAATCGTTTCTATCCGCATATATATTTACCGGTTATACTTCCTGGTGGTACCCGAGCACGGCCTCACGATTTCCTGTCCCATCCTTGCTGCTACTCCGTTTCCGGAAGACGAAGACTTGATTTCCTCTTCGCGCCACACGATTCGCTTTTAACGGGATCCATTTCTCCCTCCATTTTCCCCATAAATGTTCGCTTACTGCGCTCTACTTCCACACTATTTGCAATTACGGACACGGATGACACTTTTTCAAAAGAAATTTGGAAATTCCTAAAGTCTCGCATATTTAACCCTTTAGTATAAAGTAATATTTGCGTAAGGTATAATATACTTCAAACTTACTATAGTTATAACTTAAATATATAAATATTTGCGAAATTGAGTTATTGGCATCAATGGATTCCTTAAAGCTGATTTCATCGATTGCCATATCAAATTTTGTTTTCTATATTTTAACAATTACAAAACAGAAGAAATCGGTATAAACAGCTATGCTACGCTCGACTAAAGTAGACGATGAATTCCCGCCCTTTATTATACAGCACGTTGTACGAGAATCGCGTTATATAAAACAGCCGTCGTAGTATCTTTAACGCGTTGTAGGAATTCGCGTTATACGGGAGTTTACTGTATATATAACGTACCTGATGTGCATGTAACATTACTAATGATATTAGATATTTAATTGTTTTATATAATCAGTAACCAGACAGGCTATTTTCTCACTTTGCTTTAAGTTAGTCATTAATGCGTGTTGGTTTTATTACACGGAGGATGAAAGAAGTTAGAATTAAAGTTCTCCAAGCGGATATGACCTTCCGCTTTCGTTATTCAATGAAAAAGAAGAAAAGTCACGGAAGTTCGTGCAATTATTCTTAATTATCTCTTCTGTCGTCCTTCGATCTTATTAATCATATTAATTGGCCTCGTTAAACAACGTATCTTGATCCTGCAATGAAATTATCTCGTAACATCTTTTCTTTGCATCTCGCGTTTGTTCGAGCCTTGTTTCCAGTTCGACGTTACTCGCAGACTTTTATATTTAACTCACTCAGCTTGAAAAATCGTACAAACATCTCTGGAAGATGTTCTTCTCGGTATCTGGAAACCATGTAAACTTTCTTATCGAGTGACTCTTGCCAGATACTGATTAGTATAGAAATCCCTGGTGTATCTTAATACTTCCGGTATGTCGGTACTTTAAAAACTTTCCTACATCCTGGAACACGATTACTTAGCAGTTGCATTATTATTGCAAAAAACTGCAACTGTAAAAGTACTTTAAAGAAGCAGCAATTCTATCAATACATACATTATTGTCATTCATATAATAATAAACTTTTATTTTTCTATGTTATCAAACTATTGATTAATATTTGATTACTGATCAATTTATTTAGCCGGGTTATATAATCGTATTTCGGTGATAATACGTAATGATATAACCTATCTAATGGGTTAATTTACATATATAGGTTAATTTTATAAATATTAATAAATAGAGATTATTCGAATTGAATTCTACATAAACTTTCATGTGTTATTGTCAAGGAATACTATTGGAGACTGGGCTTCCAACAAATTTTTTATTGGGGTTAATCGAATGTCGTAAAGAATATATATAATTACATAGAAATTATTGGGATCCGAGTGGTCATAACGACCCGTCAATTCGCGGTCCAATTTTTCTTTCTGCTTGGAAAGGGATTTGAGAGGTCCGATCGGAGTTGGAATGGTCATCAAGTACCTAAACAAGCCCTGATTGGTCAATACGCGATGT
This sequence comes from Nysson spinosus, assembly GCA_910591585.2. Classification (NCBI taxonomy): domain Eukaryota; kingdom Metazoa; phylum Arthropoda; class Insecta; order Hymenoptera; family Crabronidae; genus Nysson; species Nysson spinosus. Next base: position 1,553,017 of record OU342835.1, read on the forward strand.
CCGGCAACGACGATTTATTCGGCTAAACGGAAGTTCACTATCGTTCCTTGTCGATAACACGTTCGCTGCTCTCGCAACGTCCAGTTATACGTGAATTGCATAAATTTCTTAATCTCATAAACTCGAGAGTGTATTAGGTACCGGGAACAGTTAGTGCAGATTTTTAAATCAAAACTCAAATCCTCTAGACATTCTACAAGCTTATACATTCCATTTTGTAAAAATCTGATGTTTTACTCGGAGACATAATTATGTTGAAGAATTCGAATTAATTAACATTTACTGACAAACTTCCTCGTTAATGGGATCAAACAAATTAAGCAGTTAAGAATTTCAACAATTACACCAGGATGGAATAAAATGAAAAGCGTGAAATTAAGAAGTAACAGTAAGAAGTAAGAATATGTTGGCTAATGAAGATTTATTGAATTCGGAATATCTGAGTATGAAAGCGACAATTTGTAACAATTACATGTAAATATCGCATGAAATTCCAGTGCAGTGGGAGTCGGTGTTCCTTCGCGCATAAAGTCGTACCTATTTCTGTTTTTACAGCCGCCCCCTTATTATTTTTATCTGCCGGCTGGATGCTTATTTTCGTGTTCATATGCATTTTCTACGGTACGTCGACATTCCCTAGCTCTCTTCTATTTTTACGTCATCCGTGAAAAAGTATCGCCCAAATGTCTCTTGGGTTTCGCATGAAACAGATCTCCCGCACTGTCGGCGAATGTATTTTGCAAAACGGGATTCAGTTCTATAAAATATACACCCAATAATTCCTGCGGCATATTTATGTATGCCAAGTCACTTCATGTATACAATAAATAATAATCGTCACAGAAATCATAAAATATTATTACTTTAATTTATTCAGACAGGGAGATTTCGATTTCACGATCGGTCTTGGACCTCTTCATTTTTTGTTTCTTTTATTAATTCCTGTTTGTACCTTTTCAATTAATATTTCAACATAAGTATTAATTTATTTATTAAGCATATACTTATTATAGAATAAGCAAAGTAACCTTATAAGATTTATAAGTAAAGGAAGTAATGAAAGAATTACAGGTTAAAAATTTAATATAAATTACACCGACTATCTATCGATAGTGAAAACTATCATATTCATATAACATACCAGATCTGGACTCCGTTATTTGTTCTATTTAATCTGGAATAAGATACGGTTCACCCGCGATAGGAAAGCACTATTTATTTTGAGGGAAGGTCTTGTATCTTATGGCGGTAGTATCTTTCATTTATAATACATAGATCCTTGTCGGACGTATTCCCGATTTCATAAAAAAATATGTAAACGATGTTATTATATTCACAGGTGTTCGAATGACTAAAACAGTATCATTTCTGAATCTCCGTAACACAAATCAATATCAACCTCGATACTTTGATTGCATTTTCAGAAGCAATCCAGAAATGTGGAAGTGACGAATTTATTAACATATTTACGACGTATGATATTTATGTAAAAAGATAGTGCATAAATTAATGATACGTGACATTTATATAAAAGTTGAATAGAAAACGTAATATATTATCGCAATTTATCGGAGAAATAATAACTTAATTTTTGTATAAAAAAGATACAAAAATTGATATACACCCATAGCATATTCAGTTGATAATGTTTTAAACAAGCTGAGAATTATTTCGATGGTTAATTAACTTTGACTGCAGGTGTAACTCACTATTAAATACAGTATTTGTTTCCACGCTTCAAAATGAAGACTTCTTGTATTGAAAAGTTAATGAAGACGTAAAAGGAGTGAAATAACTAATTCTCTATTAGACCTTCTTTAAGAGAGACTTGAATCTAAATTTCTCTAGGAAAAAGGAAAAGAACCGTGGGGGACTCTGTTAGAATAGAATAGCCAAGCTAATTTCTTTCTATCCAGCTCATTTAGGTTTAGTGAGTTAGATTTGCATCCTTAATCAGATCCAGTGTCGTCCGCTGCAAGTTAAACGTTTAATCCTCGTCTTTTCATTGTTTTGGTAAAGAGACGGCCGCCTACGATGATCATGACTCGAGAAGATTTAAGCTCGTTAGAGTTAGTTTCTAAACTTTCGGAACAACCAGGCACACCTCCATTATCCCATAAGCCATGTAAATGACATTTCTGCAGCCTCACTGACCCAAGAGAAATACTTCCTTAACACGTTGAACGGCGGTCACCGATGGCCGCCGGGGAAAATATTAAAACTAGAATGAAATATATCGCTAATATTCGTCAAATTTCTAATATTTATAACGTTACGATAACAATGTAAAGTGACTAATGTATCGTAGAGCGCTTAAACCGTTTTATTTTCAGACGTTAAAAAAGCTCAATGTGTCAACATCTTGAGTACCTGGTTATATTTTATTTAGTTTCATAATTACAATGCAATTACTATATTACTACATTGCTAGCTTTATCAGAGATAATTAATAATTATATTATAATGCTGTATAGTATAGTACAGTACTCATAATCGATAACAATTAATCATCCGTTCGAGCAATCGGTGTTTAATTAGGAATAATAGATTATTGACTTTATTCAAATTACGTAACTGTTTTATTTGTTTGTATAATTGTGTTGATATAAATAATAGTTATATCACAATGCCGCATTTAAGGTTTCTTCAAAATAATACCAATTACACGCCCGTTAGAACAGCCACAATAGGGAAGGATTCAAAGAATCGTCACAGGAACAGATGTTACGACGAGATAATTACCGATTGATTATCGTCAGTTAAACCGGTCAACGCGAAGCATATTAATTATTTCCATTGTTCGCTTTTTATTGTCAACCCGATTCCTATAAACTCACACACACACGCACGGAACATTCCCCGAATAATCATTGGTTTGTACATCGCACAATAAATCTCTTGGCGAGTAATACATTTCGAGTGACAAGAACATATATTATATTTATAAACAAGAATACAAATTTGACTGTGATACAGGAACGTGCAGAAAGGCATTCGACGAGGAAAGTAAAATGTTTGCACATTGCAGCTTATTTTCAGGAACATTTATAAAACTGTAACTCGATACGGTTGCGGCTAAAACCATCCATTAAAAGAACCACTTTCTACCAACTGTATGATACCAAATTTCGAAACAAACTTTATATTAATGCTCATTTTAAAAAACATTTTTCAGGTAAAGCTATATATTTCTATCATACACTGAGTGCAAAAAGTATTCATACAGCAGCGAATTCTAAACCATAAAAGCTTCATAGACTTCGTTAATTGAAAGCATTTTAACAAACGCATTTTGACAATTTATTTCCGGATTAAACTAATTGTGAATATTTCAATAAAAAATATGGATAAATAATATGTTCTTTTTAAATTCATAGTGAAGATTGCTAAGAAGTTATTATTAATTAATTGTTAATGCTAATCGTGGAATATCACGCTTTATTAGTCGATATATATATGCTCGGAATATGTCCGATGAAACTCTCGTGAAGAATTGACCCCTTTATTATCTCGGTAGAAATTTATGGCTACCATAGATAAATTATCTGACTGTCACGTTCGTCCCCACGTTCTGCGCGAGGTAGTTGTTACAAATAAGGGCCCTGATAATTTTTTGTTCAATTCGATTGTGAGGTCAAGCTTGACAAGTTAATTTTCATCGTTATGCTTTTTCCGCTCTGCCTTATGCTATCTTTATCCTTTGGAAATCATGGATATGATATAAACGAGAATATGGAATTAATCTTAACCCGCTGGCTGTTTCTAGCTTCTATAGTGACCATTCATTTTCAGCTACTCATAAGTAATGAAACTCTTTATAAACTGCTTATTTAGTGTTTTTGACAAGAATATTTGAGCCGTTTATTTTGAAATGGTGTAATTGTAAGTCTATTTTTCGAGACATGTAAATGATTCATTTATGCTTCTCAACAAACAAATTAAATTGAAATGCAGAAGTACAATTGCAGTCAGCGGGTTAATTTCTCATCCCTGTTTTAATGCATAACTCGAAATATCAATTATAATTTATAGAGAATATGAATTATTTACAACGCGATGTCTTTCTGTAATCTCGTAAATTTAATGTTCGCGTCTTACTTCCTGTCGCCTGGTGGCGCAGGAAGCGTGATTGCGGCACCAATATTAATATTTTTTAACACGATATAAAAGGGAGAGTTGAACATCTCATAACATATTTAATATTAACAGGAAATATTTGATGAAGTGGGTTTAATTAGTAATTTAGTTTATATTATAAAATTTCGAAAATATTAGTAATTTTGTTTATGCTACTACTGCCTAGGTCGATGTTTATTTCTTATTATAAATACAGATAACCCTCGTAAAACGCGGTACTTATTCAACGCGGTTTCGATATAACGCGGTTCACAAATTTTGGCGATTCTCATAATCATAGTATAACGCGACACTCATAAAATGCGGCTCCGATATAAGGCGTATACATATATAATCGGAATCCCGCATAAAGTGATTTTTGTAACGCGATCTACGATTATAAAGTAAAGCTGTAAAGCGAATATACGTTTATAAGGTAATCAATAAATTGTCCTTCGACTTTTAAGATTACAAAATGTAATATTTGTCAAAAATATATTTTGTTCGGAAACATTTCATTTCAATTGAATATACATTAGTATAAAATGTTTATTATGCACGCAATTGATTTGAAATTAGAACAATTGATAATAAGCAATCGTCGATTAGAGGTTATTCTAAGACAAAACTTTCTAATCAGAAGAGTAATGTAAGAAACGACGTAAAATTGCATTTGATACGCTACAATTCTTCGAAGATTAATATACTATTATCGTTCTCCGCGTAATATGTGTGAAATGTCGGTACAATAGGATGCCGTCTTTTATTAGGATATGAAAATTTATCGGCCATTATTTCCCTGCCGGCAGATTTCCGAGAAATCTCGGAACATATGAGTATCACTAGGGTATCACATTTTGCCTGAGAAATTTATATATAAACATTATGTGTTGCTCGTCTATCTTTATTGTAATACTTGCTACTGTAATCGCGGTAAACGTCGATGTAAACGGCCGACGATTTCGTTCTCGTTTCGTTTTCCTGCAATCTGCTATCATGAGAAAATCACTGCTGTTTGCCGGCATAGCAAGTGGGCAGTTTCATTTTCTATTCTGGTATAAAACAATTGATGCTATTCATAGTAACGGCCGGTACTATCTATGTTATATATCTCACGCGACAGTTTAAAACTTTTAGTGCCGTGGGGGTCACCGGTGACAGCCGATACCAATATTACAAAAACTGGAAACAAATATGTTCCTAATATTCGTCAAACTTTTAATATTTTTAACGTTACCACGTTACGATGTAAAGTAACGAATAGAACGCTTACACGGTTTTGTTTTTAGACGTTGTGTACGCGTTACATATGGGTATCGCAGGGTATCGTATAACACGGATTTCGGCCTGGCACTCTATGCGTTAATAATACATTTTTCAATAATAATTTATTCGACTTTAACAAGCAGCTGGAATTTAATAACTGCTGCTATTTTAGTACAATTACTTATAAATTAGTGGAGTAATGTTAGAAACGATATAAATTCTCTTTTGATTCACTCTAATTCTGAATTGTATATTATAACGCATAATGTAATTAAAGGATATATTTATGATTCTGAATTTATGTATCTGCACTTTATCTTAGGTTCCATTAAAATGTTGCTGAATGCTTATAGCAGTGAATGAAAAAATAATAATAGATTCGAATGTTATTAACTCTTGTTAAAAACCGAAATGATTAGTGAAATACAATTTAATCTATTGTCATTCTTGCGTTATATAATGATAATACAAATTGATTTAAGAAAACTACAATTAAGCAGGGTGTAGTATCATATTCTGAAATAAATGCTTGGTGATAATGCGCGCAAAAAATCAAATATCACGTTTCGGTGTTGCAATTAAGTATTCCAATTATGTGGACGTAATTGGAGTAAAATATGGGAATAATTGACAACACAAAGTTCGCCGACCGTTTGTGCTGGATACACTGCGACATAGAAACGTCGTAATTAGTCATATTTAGCTACATCGTGAGATATAAATCGCGGATTCGGAGAACGCCGGGACGAAAGTCTGGCTCGAGGCTCTGGCATTCTCTGCAATTGCAGCATGCAACGTGCAATCGTGCCCTGCATCTTGTTCTATGCACTCTTCTATAGGCGCCAGATCACGAAATATTGAAGATAGAAAGGAAGATTTACGAATTACTATATTAGGCTTTGTTTCATTCCAATAAGCCGATACTATATTCTTATATAATTATATTATCTTAGCAAACACAAATTTATACCAGAATTGCTTTAGTGTACCGAATTTAATACCAGAATTAATACGCGGAATTGAATAAAAACGTCCAAATTTATAAGGTTCCATTTTCTGAAATCTTTTGCGGTTCGCGTTGCATAATAGATGTAATTAAATCGATTAATTTATTCTTCCCATCCATTCTTATATTCAAGCACACAGATGTGAATGTACAAATATATAGCTGAATCTATTGTCCGTTGATCTAGTATTAAAGAAAGAAATTTATTATGAGTATTATATTTCATTATTAAAAAGAAATGTGATGCATAATTATGTCATTCTTTCTATTATATTCTATTTTATAGGTCTCGTCATTATTGTAGGCCATAAAGTAGAAACAGAAATAGTTCTCCATATTCTTTAATACGATTTTCGATGGTATTCGCCTTATTGTTACATATGTTGGGAAGTGACATGAGTATAACTTTAGCAAAGTAAAACGACAGTACACTATTTTTATAAGTCTCGAGGAAACAAACGATTTCAATTCCTAAATGTGACGCCTATGCAACCGCATGCGAGTTGCATGCAGTAGCGTGTCTCGAGTGCGATTCCTTGAGAACATACTCTTCGGCTTCAAAACAATTGCTTCTTTGTCGCGTCAATGCATTTCTTCAGTCAAATAACGTTGTAAGTTCGGCAGCCGATTTCCACCGTGAGAGTTTCATGTTTAATTCAAAACTAACATTTACTACACATTATAAATCATCATATAACAAACAGGTTGATTGATAATAAAATAATGATAACAAAATTCTTGTGCTCATTTTGTAACAATATTTCGCTTTTCAAATTAGCCATTCTTAAACAAATATCACATACATTTCTATTTTCTATGATTCCATAGAATACAGAAAATAATAAAATACAGAGACAATTATTGAATTTGCGATCAGTATAATATTTGGGAGAGATTCAACGTATAATAAAAATTCGTGTAATTTCATTTACCTTATCACAATAAGGCTCTAAATGTCAATAACAACTGCTGCATCTAGAAATGAAATCTATGTTATCTTTCGATGAGCAAGCTGAATTTATCCTTCAAACTTGGGCGTTTAAATGGTGCATTTTGATTTTGATTTTGAGTGTTAAAAATATGTAGTAATCAAATAATACAATAATATAATACACTCAGTAGGCATTAATCTTACAAAATGCCACCTATGTAAGTCATGTGACCGAGTCCTGAATGCAAGACGTCTAAAATGGTCCTTCTGGACCTTAAGACGATTACTCTCTGGTCGGTCACTCGACCGACTGACTCACTCTTCTCCTCCACGGCCACCTAATTGGAGAGGCCCAATTTCTGCATTAGAGTCTACCCGAAGGGTCCAGCAAGCCGTAAACGGATTACTATCGCATTACGTTCTGACTGTCAAATAAAATATTCGTCCCCTTAAAGTTATTACTTCGTGCACGTTAAAGACTTCTGAGATTCGAAGATGCCGGTGGGTGAAGAACGAATCCTTATCGGGGCTTTAGATAAATGCAGGAAATATGTTTCAGTCGCTTTTGAGAGTAACTTCTATTTGACCTGTTTATCGTGCTGATAATCGCTATTTGTACGACTTTTTTAATGGCTTTGGAAAAGAATTAAATTGGTGATATAAAGACGTTTCAAATTAGTATAGAAAGCAAAGATCTTTATGTTAATTACATAAGTTCAATACTTTATAGTTAATGCGGTTTACTTTGAAATTGTTTAATATTGTTAAACAGTAATTATACAGTTTCGTTTGAAATAAGTGAATTTCAACGGCGGAAGTAGTACGAGATAAAGGGCGGCGTCTAAACCGTCTTGACGGAATTTCGATTTCTTCGTGAATGGGGCCCCTGTTCAAGGTTTTTCATTGAGAAAACCTGACTTCGTCCTCTTCACGATTAAAGTACTTTGTAGAACGCACATAGGAAGCCTTTGTAAAACAATATTTAGCCTGAAGAAAAAAATTTCAATGTCAATCATCGAATACCTTTTACGTATTATTGAAGTCGAGGCAAAATAATGAAGCATCTGTTTCCGAAAACGATTTTCGAAGATTTCAAATACGGTGCCCAAAATTTACATTTTCCTAGAAATGTTGGACTGCAACATAATTTTATCCATACATGTAACAACGAAGTGAATTTCAAAATTAACTGATAATTGTTAAATAATATGTAGTAATAATAATAAAGCTCTAGCATTGTTATGCTCGAATAATATTCTAACAATAAGAATTTGAGATATTTAACACATTATCGAGATTAAATATTTATTTTTGTCTCTCGGTTTTTATATTAATAATTTATTGCACATACAATTACTGTACGAAGCTTTCAGAACTAAGGCAACCTAATGGAAGTAACTTGTTAACGATTTAACTGAAATATTTTAGTTTTATGAGTCTTATTTATTTGAGAATATTACAAACAATTGATCGATAAATATTACAAGTTAAGTGCTTAATTTTTCTTTGATAAAAGAACTCAAACTTCGTGCAGCACAAGTTGCATGCCTGGCATGCATCTCTTAGAAGCACGTGGATCCACAGAATAATTTATCGCACCATCTGCGCAGATCTATGCGCAGGGTAGCACGCATGCGCATCATTAACCGAGTTCACTGAATGCATCTTCTGAAACACCCTCCGGATCTTCAGTGACGACACGCGTTGCGTATGAGGTTGACGTTACACTTTATGTCTTGATGCTCTCGTGAATAGTTTCATTCGATATTCAAATATTTGTTGCTTTGATAACGCTTTTTAAGTTTATCGAAAGTATAATTAACATAGTATGTACGTGTTTGAGATAATTGTGTGTGAAAAGAATTGGTAGTTACTGTGTTCGAGGAAGAAAGATCTTAGCAACGATGAGGATAAAAGAGGAAAATCATTATGCTAAAAGGAGCATCGAGTATTTTGGTAAAATTTAATACATTATTGAGTTTAAATATTATATTATAATACTATAATTTCCGACTATCAGTTTCTACATTAACAACTAATTGCATATATAATTTCCTATCGTTGAACGTTCAAAACTCAAAGAACGTAATGAAAATAATTTATCCACTATCGTGAAAAATTTACATCGAGTTATTTAACATACAATTAACAAATAACGAAAAAGTGAATAATCTGCATTAGTATCTATTGTTTATAAATATACTTTAAAACTTCGTCTACCACTTTTGAGCGATGTAAGAATATCTGTATTTAAAATCGTCATTGTAAACTTTAGCACTATTCGCAAAGTATTTGTTGCATTTTTATCGACAAAACTCTTCGATTGAATAAACAATTGTCAATTGAAGTCAGTGAAGTCAAAGGTGTCGTTGCAATATTTTTTGAACTTTATCGAATGATTTACTTATATCAACCAAAAGGAAACTTCTATGTGCTTATTCAAGATGGATAAAAAGTACTTCATTTCCTGCTTATTGAAATGAAGATCATTTTGGGGAAGTAAGATAAAGAAGGGAAAAAGTCTTCGGAATATTTATACCGCGTCCTTCGAGAGTTCCTACAGTAGACATTTTCGTGCATTCGAAAGCGTCAGTTGTCATCCTTATCCACCCGATGCAGGATATGCAGTATGCTAATTCGATGCAAAGGCCCTTACAGCGCGCCGAATACAAATGGGGCCCAGGTGCCATCATGTTTACACCATTCCAGTCTTCTCTACTTTTACCAATTTCTATTTTATTCCTTACTTAAAAACATTTATGCTTCTTATACGTAAAGATGTAATCACTGTTTTCTTATTCTCAATGATAATTTAATTACGCATACGGATCCACCTATATGTAACACAATGTGACACAATGGTTAATTACAATTATATTTTGGGGGAATTCTACGCGTACAAAAGGAATATTTTAAACGTGTAAGAAATATTTATTACTTCTTGAAAACAAAAAGTATCTTTGAAGTACTTTGGTTCTTCGTGTAGTGCAAATGGTATAGAATTAACATTCACAGATTTATAACAAAGGAATTCGTCTTGATAATTATGAAGGGGGATAAGTCAAAACAAAGCAAAAGTTAGCGAATAATCTTCAGAGAATTCGGTTTCGATTAAAATTCGAAACGCGTGCGGTGTAATTATGGGCATCGCCTAATTCGTGACCCGACACGTGAAAACAATGATAAAAAGCCGACACCAAGGGTGGGGCTTCGAAATAACCGACGCGACTCTTCTTCAGTTATCGATAGAACTCCTCGTTTGATTAAACAGTTGGCCGGTCGAGGACAATGAAGTAAAGGGTGTCGCTCACATATTTTTTTGACGAATTTTATTATTATATAAAATTATTGTTTGAGTAGTGTAAGGAAGAAAATGTTTATTGAATGTTGTGAATGTAGGAACAGTTTTAGCTTTATAGTCATTTCAATTGTGCATTTTATGGTTAATGTATGAAATTAGAGAATACAGTTAATGAAGATGATGGTGAATACTTGTGAAACACCGCGTTCGAGGAGGCGGAATAGACCTAATTTCCTGGATTTGTCGAAAGTAACTCGTGAGTTTAGAAAATTTTGTTATTCATCCGTTTGTTTGAAATTCAATGTAGAGCAGGTACTCGTAATTATTTCTTAGATATTCGATCATTTTAAACACGTAATATGAAGAAAAGAATATTTCTTTCTGAAATAAAATATAGGACGTTAAATAATCAGATATATGTACAAATTTTCCTTAATGCTTTTAATCCTAAATTTCAAAGAAGGTACAAATAAACCTCTTGGTACATTTTCTGCAAATATAAATGTATCTCGTTTAAAATATTTTATATTTAAAAATAGAAGAACTAAGCAAAGTTGGCATCAAAATTATCAAAAAGTTGTAAAACACTGATAATTGAGTCGATAACATATTTCGGTTCGTTAAACATTTATAATTAACGTGATACCTTCAATTTTATCACGGAAGTCTTAGAATATGATGCACGTGCGGCAGTGCGTGATTATTGTTTCCCAAGCGTCGTTATTAAACTTCCTGTCATGACGGAGAATTGAGTTAGGAAGAGGAGCACGCATAACGGCTTGCGACTTTAATCGTTTGCGACTGTTAATCCAGTCGGAGACCGGATATGCCGAAAACGGAAGCCACGCGCGTCACGTACCAAACGTGGAAGTCGCCTTTACAGTAGCTAGAACCATCCGCTAGGAACGGAACGATCAAAGATATGCATTCGTTTCTTCTCTCGACCACGTATATTCGAAAAATAATCAATGTACAATCAAATTTGCTTTATAAATAGTAAATGAAAAGCTGATTGCAAAGAAAGATCATTTATAAGTTGATGTGAGCAATATTTTATAAGCATCCACCTCAAGTGCAGTACTCACATTACATATAAACTTTGCTGCAAATTTGTATTTCACTAATTTTTCCATACTTCAGTATTTTACTGCCGCTTTTTCGACTACACGTTTCTATAACTCGCAGAATATAATTTTATACCACGCTGAATGTTGTGGGGGTCACTGGTGACCGCGGATGTGAATATTATATATTCACGAGTGTACGAATATAACGAGTGTTCATGAGAAGTAACATGCCATGCGCTGCTGAAAGAATAATTCTTCCACTCTTGAAGTTGTAGAAGATGCAACGGTGCATCTACTTCGCCGTATGTAATCCCATAATAAGAATTACTCATAACCTTGAAACGCAGCGGCTGCCAAAGACGTGATAAATTTATCTCCACGTTCCAATGCATTCATTGATTCTTCTACGTTTATCGAGCATACAATGATATAATTAATGGCCCCGCCTCATTTTCCATAACCACGGTATTTCCAACAAAGGGTCTTTTGTTACGGCGATGTAGATATCTTATACCGCTTGCCTGGAAGCCGGGTTCACGATCTTACAAACCGAAAATATCCGACGAGGGATGCAGATGATTGTGTCGTAACCTACGTATTTTTTGCAGCTTATAAAATTCCATTCACTTTAAAATTTTAACTATTAAATAATCTGACACATTTGAATTAATATTTAAATGTCACGTATTTATCTTATCCAGTAAGTAACTATGCAAGTATGCAACTACATTGTTCGTACATTTGAATTCTTAAGTTTATTATCGTTCATCAATATGGAATTGCAAACTTCGTGGTTATTAATTCCAGTGAACTATTTTTATTCATTTTTAAAAGATTATTTAGAAATGTATCCTTAGTTAAATAAATCTCATTCTTTAAATATATTATAATTAGTGTACGTCTTATATTGTTAAAGTTTCGATTGTACTGCCAGCAGATATTGTCGACAGAATATAAGAATAAAACTATTTTATGAATATATTGGGGCAGACTACATTCTTGCAACAAAATAATTAGAATTGTGGAAACGCGTAACCAAAAATGGAAGAGTTTGAAGATCCGTAGGGTGGAAGCCTCTAGAAATAACCAGAGCAAGGTAAACGCCGAATTTCTCCGGGTTTCTGATTGTATACAGTTCCATGAAGGCCACAGATAAACAAACCCATTTTCAAGAATAGAAAAGGAGGGCCACGTCCGGCATAAAGGGCTTGTTTCCGCGTTCGCAACACGTGGTTACATTCAACAAATATACCTCCTCTTTTTAGAATTTCCACCATAAAAAAGGAAGAGTAAACTTTGTACCAGCAGTAGGCCAGCTCATAAAGTTACGTTTATCATAATACGGGGAATTAAGTTAATGGAGTCTACGTGACTCGAGAACTTTGTCTCGAGTCTATTCTATTTTTATACATATGGGTTAATTTATCCAATCTTAGAAGAAGCGAATTATTTAAATGAACTAATCTCTACGATTCAAAAGTATCCACATTAAGGCGTTATAAAACTATTTATATTCGTAAATAAGTGCATTAAATTAAATAATATTAATATGTAATATTATTCACAGAGAAATATTTTACTTGAATTCAACAGATTGTAAAAATTATTATTACTTACTATTTTTATACCTCTACTTCAACACTATGAATATTAATATTATCTCAATTTCTATTATCCTAGATTTTAGTAGATCATTATTGTTGAAACTAATTATAAGCATGGTTATCGTTCTTGACTAAAATATACCAGCTTTAAAAATTAATTCGTCGCAGTCAATCTCGCAGTACATAAAGCGAATGCATTTGCGTGACAGTATTTTCCGACATAAAACGGACGTCATGTCAGCCACCACCATTTTCTTGTATAATGAGGAACAAACGCATTACGGTGTCCATTATTTGATTAACCGTGTCAGGGAAGGGCAGTCGTGTATCTTGTGTCCCATTAAATGAAATTAAACGCGCCTCATCAAAGAGAATACTAAACTAAGGTGTGTCCCCAATAATACGTTAATAGAAAGTAAGCGCATCGTAAATTAGAACATTGCGGTTATAAGGGTTTGCGTTAAAAAACTACCCATTATACTCAATAACATCATTCGCTCTCTAATTATCCAGAGAAATTATTGTAAATGGTATTCTTTGAAAATTGCTGTTCTAAACATCTATATAAGTCATCTTAATTACTATATGCTGAACGAAATGTTCACTTACAGTAATTCTAACTACCAGTAATGAATTTATAATTGTAGGACTTTATGCATTAATTCCAATATAATTTGAATGCATAATGCATTTAATAAACATTGAAAGAATAAATCTTTCTAACTCCACGTAAATTAGGTCATGCTAATAAAGGACTTGAATCATAACTGACTTCTTTTTAAATATCTGATTTGATAGGAAATAGGTAAAAGCGGCTATTTGACGAGCAATTTGAATTCTTCTTTTGTATAAATTACGCTTAGAAATTTTAAAGGTCAAATTTTTTCTTAAAATGACAGGTTGGGACAGCGAAGTAATTTGGATGGAGTAAAAGGACAAATTTTTGCATTTTAATTATTACCATTCCTAAACCCAATTTAAACAAAAGAAGAATTCAAATTGGTCTTCAAACAACCGTTGCATCTTTTTCTTGTCATATTAACTTAACACGAGTATATTTACACGAATTTATATATAAAATAGCTAACTTTAACAAATTTTATTTCAGGATCACGTTCAGCATCAGCAGTCTCCAAACCCGAAGGAACTGTGGACGACGATGTGCTCTTCGTTTCGAGTAAAGAAAGCGAGATTTCGAACCTGTGGGTGAATTATCTCACGGCATGTTTCGAGCAAATCAGCAGACAACAGGGTCGACCACCTTTCAAGTATGTGTTCTTGCTTTCTTTGCAACTAAATGTATTTCATCAGATACATAAATAAGACTTCAAAATATGTTCTCAATGAAAGTAAAATAATGTTCTTCATACATTTATAGAATGCTATTGCATCTTATGAATTATTGTTTACAGTTTCTTCATATAAGTCTCTTATGATATATTAAAGATCGATGTTGTTATTAATCCATATTCATGGATTAACTAAACGTTTTGAAATGTGTATTTATTAAAATATTTGACATGTTCGTATTGTTTACAGAGTACGGCATGTGACTGTCGAAGAATCGGTACCAGCGGGCACGGAAGATCGGATTAGATCGGCTCGTTTGCAGATCGTCGTTGTGTGCCCAATGCTTTTGGACCGTATTCAAAATCGACCAGAAAACGCCACGAATTTGTCGCGGCAATTAATCGCCGATAAAGTTCTCGCCATGATGTTGGGTGTCCATGACAGCCACATTAACGACACGCATAAATCGATTTTAGTTTCCTATAATCAGTGGAGAAAATACTTCGTTAAGGACCAGGATGAGACTTTTGTTGGCGAGTTTTTGGGAGCTGCTGTCAGCATTCTTGGCACAACACCGCCTCCTGCTCTCAGAAGTGATAAAACTGCATTCTCTGTCCATCCAAAGAAAGTTAAACTGGTGAGAAACTCTAATTCATTACCTACCGAGTTTTTAACTAATTATATGACGGAGAATGTATTTAACACTTTTATTCATGTTCACATTTTATGAGTGAAAATATAACTGATACAGGGTCTAGTTCCATTTGTATTTTATTTTACTAATTTATTTTATGGTATTAGTATACACGAGTAATGGAAAGATAAAGTATATAAAACATCAGAGTAATACAATACGATTTTTAAATTTAAGTTAGTCAGTTTCTCGTTAAAATCCAAGGCATATATTAAAGGGTCTCACAAGTCTCACAAACAAGATTCAGTATAATTCTCGGTCAGCTTCTTAAAAAGAACCCTTTAATGATCTGTTTTTAGGGCCACAATAGAGTAATCGCTTTACTAAACGATCCCCTGAGACCCGAGGACAACGTATCAGTGATCGTGGATCGATGTGGAGAGGCAATCGACATCACACATGTGAAAAGAAGAAATCCTTATGCTCTTCAGTTCTCGATACCAGACAGGTGTCTCGAAGTCTCGATGCTTGTGGGTGTTCGAATATCGAAAAACGGTAACCCACTTGGCGTGAGACAAGTGAAATGCGAGAGCAGGCTCAGGGAACTTGATCAGATTCTAAGGGCCCATGACAACCCTCTTGAATTCATGTGCCAGGTAAATTGAGCTACCTTCCCAATGCATCATTTCTATCGAAGCGAAATTCAATACAAAAATATATTACCGGCGTAAAATAAAAGAATGATCATTCGTAAATTTTCTTGAAATAATGCTTTTTATAAAGTATGGTAAATACAGTAATTTCTTAACGGATTATTGTATTTTATACAGATCGTTTCAACGTAAATACAAGTAACCGTCGTACAACGCAGTACTTGTACAATGCGTTTTCGATATAACGCGATGTACAAATTGTGGTGAAAAGCAACGGAATATAATATAATTACCGTAATATAGAAAGAGGTCTAAAATTTGTTTTCAGACCTTCGGTTTTAATCCTGGAGACCGTGAACAATTAGATAACTGGATGGTCCACGCTTTTCAAAGAAATGTACCACCACACTTCAATCTTCTTTCTACACCAAGCGGCGCGGTTAATAACCAAAAGATTCATACAAGTAAGTTCATCTACTTTCTTTTCAAACACGACAATCATTGCACACATTTAGCATTATGACATTGTCAGTTTCATGTATTTACATTCTTATCACTTGCTGCGTCAATAGGACGATTAGTGGGTAAGAAAACAATTCATTATTAATACGATTAGTATTCACTGCTGACTATTCTACGTACTTCTATATACCAGAAGAGTTAACTGTAATTGGCGATGGCTTTTCCAAAAATCCTAGATAACAATAAGATTCACAAACTGCTCAACCTTGCCTAGAATTCACCCCCCGAAAATCAGCGTAATTAATTCAAAGCCAAATACGAAGCGCAAGATCGATATGATCAGTAGTTAACAATAAGTTGTTCTTCTGAATACGCTTCTTCGGTCCTGTTCTGTTTTTCATTTCATTTATTTCATTATTTCATTAAAATTAATGTACTTAATGTAGGTCCTGAGGAAAACCCAACACTGCTACATTTCGCCGCGCGTTTTGGACTCGAAAGATTGGCCTGGCAATTACTGGAATGTCCAGGCGGTGAAATTGCATGCGACCTGAAGAATGTTTCTGAACTCACACCGGCGGACCTCGCAGAACAAGCGGGACACGCGAGATTAGCACATCAACTTCGTGGCTACATGGTACAAAAACATCGCCTTTAAAGCATCGTCACAGTTAGTCGAACGTAATTGATACCTCTCGCGATATTTCTGTTTCTATTTGGAATTGTATATCTCTTTCACGCCATATTGTTAATCGACAAACTGATGCCACACACTTATCGAATCTACTTCTTTGTTCTTTAATACTGATTAGAGTCATCTTGATAAATAATCGAATTAAACTTGTGTAACTTATCAAAAAAGGGTTTCAGTTTCTATGGATACGATGTAACATTCATGCCCTTATATGCATCTCTATGAAACTTTCATTGAGACTCGTTATCATCAAATAAATTGGATGGACTTGGCAAATTTTTTAACCATTTGACTACATGAATTTAACATCTAATTGACGAGGTTCTCCTTTGTAAATGTATTTATATATTCTTGTAACATATTAAAATATCTCTGTTTAATAGACTTCATAATGCTTTATTCCGCGCCATTCACAATGTTCGGTAAACTAACTGGTATTTTGCTTTTGCGTTGCATGTTTCGGGCTTCGCCATGAATCCTCGTCCACGGATACATAGCAAATGAACGAGTTCACCAACATGTACAGCTATTTAAAAGTAATAAGTGAGACAACGACAGATCAAACATCAAGTAAGTTCTGTTTAAAATCACTCATTAAAAACTTCGAGCGCTAACCGAAAGTACCACGTCTTGCAATTCATTTCTTTCATATTTAATTCTGAAATTAATAATTCTACTAACTTGGGATGATTTATGTGCCCCACATTTGGATACGTCATTTTGTGTAGAAACTATATATAAAAAGTAAAAATTACAGATATCATACCGGTTAGGTGACTTGTATAGAGTCTACCACTTAGATGTCCATGTAATTTTGACAAAGTATCAATTACAAGTCAAAACGGATCAAATTACAGATTCCGGCCAATCATCGACTAACACACCGTGCGACCCCAACAATGACAAAGAAGATTACTGCCGACCACGACCTTTAAGTGAAGCTTACTCGGTCCCACCGGCTGCAAGACCGATAACGTCTTTAATCTTACCGGGACAATTGGCAACAACCCCTAATTCAACGACCAGCAACTCCATCGATGCAAATTACTCCATCGTCCCAGCACCAACCCCTGTTATTCTTACACCATCAACGACACCCATACCTATGACATCCTCGAACGGTTTTGAGCTGCCTCTTCAAGGTTATATGAAAATGAATCCAGCCGGTGAGTTACAAATATTCCGATATTATTAAATTATATTATTATAGATATATATGTATGTTTGTGTTTTAAAAATATATTTTTCATATGATAACATACATGAACTGTGGTGTATTTGGGTCGATCCATAAGTAACGTCGTTTTTTTCGGTCAGGACGGAATTAATAGTAAATCTATAGTAAATCATTTTTAAAAACGATAAGAATCCGATATTTTTAATAGGACCAAAAACTCCCACATCCACTGTTGCGAGCCAACAACCATCCCGGACAGCGACACCAACACAAAACCGTCATGATTCCCAATCCATGTCTGCCACGCGAGACGAAGGCAATCAATCTTCTTGTTCTTACGGTAGAACGACTTCGAACTCCAGTACGAAGTCCAGGGAATCTTCAGGACCTCAAGATGAACTTTTAGAGATAATAAACGACTTTAAAAATAACGTCTTTACGATCACAGAAGTCGAAAGACTCGTTGAAAATTGGAGGAACCGTAACGATGTTCAACAAAGTTTTAAGGATAAACAAAGGCAACTTACGGCAATGCGAGAAGAGTACGAGAGGATACAGAAGAGGCTGAAGGACGAAATGAGGACACCGACTCCTTTCGACAGGATCCGAAAACTTTTCTCGAAGGGAAAGAAGGGTATGTATTAATAATAAAATCCCCCGACAATATTATTTCTTCCTTAATTTAAAAAAAATAGTATCAACTTTTCTCCGACTTTGATATTTAATTTAATCGTATTTGATTGTTTTTTTACAGATACAAAGGATTCTTCAAATGGAAGCGACGATTCATCTTCCACGAGTAAAACCGAAAATGTCAATGGTGGATTGGCTGACCGCAGACCAGTTAGCAGTCTAAGCTTTCGTAGCGTTTCCAGTAAGAAAGCATAATTTAATATAATATTATACAATTTGTTATTTATTAATATAATTGTGGAATCAATAATTAAAATACTAAAAAGAATAATAACAACACATGCATTTTTTGCGCAGGTTCGTCATCATCTGGTAGAATGAGCACTGCTAGTGGTTGCAGTGGTACCAGTTTAGGAGACAGTGGAACTCACTCCGATCCTGAAGATAGAAGAGTAAGTGCTTTTCCAAAAAATCAGAGATGTTTGGAATGATTTATGTAATCTTGTCTGTCATAATAGAAAGTAGGCGAATAATTTGATTTCTTGTATAAATTTGTTTATACGTGCAGGATTACGAAGAGGGAAGAGTACGCGTTTCTGTTTAAATGAGATGCGTCTGGGAGGCGATCTTAATAAATTACTATTTCGAAATGATTTCAGATCCAAAATGCCAGAGATGACAAACCCGGTGTGATGTCATACGAAATACCACCTGCTCCGAAACCATTCACTGGCAGATATTCACCCGCGTTAAGGTATTCCCCGTCACCCCGTTCTTCGACCGCAACCGACCTTGACCTGAGACCGTCACAGCCACCGTCGAAGGCTGAGGACACTGAATACTACATCGCGTTTCCACCGTCGGGATTACCCATTCATTGTACGTAACTGCTTTCCGCATTAAATCATGAATGAAACAGAGTGGGAAGAAATAGACTCTTCATGAGAAGAAATATAGACCATGAGAAAAAATATAGATTCCGTATTAGAAGAAAAGTAGATTTTTATTAGTAGAAATGTAGATTCTTTATCAGAACAAATGTAGATTCTACTTGTAATTCGCACAATTTCTAACTGCCAGCATCTATTCACTTGTTTCATTTTGAATTGCTCTGTGGAAACAGCATGCAATTATAAAGTTAGCTCTGAAATTGATATCCGTACGATAATTCACAATTTAAACAGCGTTCAAAGCGGATGGAACAATGAAGGAACCAAAGACGCCAAGTTCACCATGCGACCATCCAAAATACCTCGAAATTATACAAAATGCGAGTTCCTGCGCGAGTACTCCAGAAACAGATACGAAGCATACAAGAAATAATTATACTAACATTGATCCATCGACAATGAATTCTGTACCTGTACCTCCACCTGGTATGTGTATACCGACGAATTACGTAAACGTCACACCATGCACCAGTTCAACTCAAGGGTTCCAAGAATCGGTTCAAGGGCCGCAAAGTGACCAGAAACACTCATCCGAAAATAATCAACATGTAGAATCCTCGAAACACTTAACGAAGGCCGAACTTACTGATTCGAATCAAGTAGTGGAAGACAAGAGTGCCTTTCAAGGTCAGATGAAAGATGAGGCCGAAAACCAGAAAAACGAAGGACATATGGAAACGGACTCGAGAAGTACATCTGTAGATAAAGATGTACCAGACACAAGCAAATTACACGAGTACATGAACGTAGACATTGATACGAGTCAAGATATGGTTAAAGTCGTGGGCACAGTTCCGAAAAAAATGCCTGCACCCCCCGTGCCTCCACGAGGTAAGAAAGTTTAAAGAATATATTATTTGTAGTATAAGTTGATTCAGGTAACTTAATCCATAAATATCACCTACAATTATTTTGCATTTCTTCTCTTATATTGATTTTCGTTGCTTCTCCAATGTAATTTGAACTACTTTTGGAATTAAGACAAAAGTACTTTATTCAAACTCAAAGCATAAGGCTGCAACAGGTTTAGAATAGTTTCTAGATTAATGAAAATGCGTAGGATATAAGGTAATTTAATTCCGTAATATCCCAGAGTAAAAGGAACGGGTAATAATTAACAAGTTGAATGCCATTGGGGTCACCGATGACCGTCGATGCCAATATTATTAAAACTTGAAATAAATTAATAAATAAATTAATATTCGTAAGACTTTCAATATTTTTAACATTACGATAACGATCTAAAGTAACTCATATATCGTAGATTGCTTAAACAGTTTTATTTTTAGACGTTCTATATACGTTACGAATGCGTATCGCGTAGCATCGTATAACACGAATTTCTGGCACTCAGCGTGTTAATATACGCAAAATCACGTCATGTGTAGTCGTGACGACTAATTTCGATTCGACAAACTTTTCAAATCACAAAGCACATTAATTTATGAATTTCAAAGTTTAAGCCAACCATTTTTCGCTTCCTTAAATTCTTATAACAATATGTTTGCTTATTGTTCTTATAACAATCTACATTGTTACTCAAGTCTGCCAGGAAAACTATGAATACTCATAATTGCTGGAACGTCCGTCATGCAAGAAATGATTGGAAACACCGTATGATTCAGAGCAATCTATTTATTACGACATGTCGGAGTATGGATTGTAATAAATAGATTGATTCCATGAATCAGCGTCAAGTATAGTGCTTTGGAATTCACGTGAGTTTTTCTAAGCACTAGAAACTGATTGAGATACATTCCATAATTGGCGTGGATTTTGCCGTGTAATTCAAGGAGTTCATCGAATACAACGTCACGATTTCAGATTCATAGCGACATTCTGCGTATACTAATCACTGCTCCTTCCTTTTACTCGGGGAATTTACGGAGTTGAATTGCCTTATCTCTATGGGATTTTCATTCATCTAGAAACTATTGTGTTGGGTTGAACAGAAAGTTTGTTTTTATTCTACGATATTCCACTGTATTGTTTTGGGAAAATCTGATTTATTTAATGAATTATATAATTTCTATTAGTAATAGTTCTATATTACTCTCTCCCATTGATTCACGAGCTTCTCAATAACATCTTTATAGAACTTTGGTGGTTTGGACGACAAATATTCTTGATAGGTATTGTTGACTTCCTCGTAGGTTTGGAATTCCTTCCCGTTTAAATAATTTTGCAACGATGTAAACAAACGGTAATCCAACAGTGCCAAATCAGGGGAGTATGGGAGATGCTCCGTTATTTCCCAGTTAAGCTCCATAATTTTGTTTTGAGACATAAGACTCACATGCGGTCGCGTATTATCCTGATGGAAGATGACATCTTTTGTATTAACGAGATATGGAAGATTTGTCGTTTAGCAGTCGTTCACTCTCTGCAATAGCTGACAAAAAACTTCTGAATTAATTTGTTTTATTTGGTTGTAAAAGTTCATAATAAATTATTCTCTTCAGAAAGTTTCCATAAAAAACACACGAACTTTCCGTTCAAGGCAATATTAGGTCGTGTAATACGAAATGTCGAATTTCATATCGTTCGCAAATTGATCGTTCAAGTGATTAGTTACATGTTTAAAAGTTACAAGTTTTTTCGTGTTCATTTAAAGTTGTTGACAAAAGTGCATACAAAACGGTGCATATTTTGATTAGTAAACTGTTTATTTGAATTCAAATACCAGTTACTCTTTCCATTTGAATAATACGACCTAATACATCTATAAACCATTTCAGTCCTTACCATGTTTTTCACGTAAAAATGAAATAAAGAACTGCAAATTTATAAATATACACTTTTCTTATATGACTTGATAAATGTTATTTGTCTTGAACAAATATTATTATTTATCTATGTGCTTCATTTAATATTTTATTTGAGTAAGAATTACTTAACAAAATGTTAACACGAATAGATAATAAAAGAAACTTATGAACAAGAGTAAAAAAAGAATCCAAACTACTTTATGAAAAATTTCACATGATATTTTGGACGATACTCTTATTCAAATATTTTCAAAACTGTCGCTTCACGAAAAAATCATCTTTTTTTGTTTCAGTTTCAACCAAAAAGTAGGATAAGAATGTATAATCAAAGGAAAGAAATCTTTTTGTCACGTTTTGTGACATTTTATGTATGTAATTAATTTGATAGTCTAACAAATAATTTGGACCTAATATTAATTATATGATGTTCGCAATAACCATTCGAGAGAGAAAGATCTTTAGACAATATCAAGAAAAGTGAATAAAAAATAAAACAATTTTTCGAATTACGTCAATGATAATATTAAACATCGACGTTAATGGTTTTGTCAATCGTAGTACTAATAGCATATTTAATTGCATCTAAAGTAATTAGAATTAAGTAAACTAGTTCATTTCTTATTGTTATGATAACATTTTTGTATATTTTTGGAATATAACATAAAGAAGTCAATATAAAAAATTCAAATGAGAAACAAGAACGAAGATCTCTTCGAAGAAATAGAGATCTTGAAAATCATCGACGATTATGAATAACAAATTATTATTAGCTTGCTTATCTTTTATATATTAAATTTTTGTTATAAAGACGTAGTTAAGAAACGTTATAAAGTTGAATGTAAACCTTATTTACATTTATAAAGTATAAATATAGTTTATTAACGAACGTTGAAACGTAACGAAATCCACGGGAAAAATTCTGAAATGTGTATGAACATTTTTATTATTATTAATCTTAAGCTGTATATTAAATAGTTTGGATTTCGATCCAAAAGAATAATGAATACAATGCTAGGGAGCGCCAAATCAAAGTTTCATTGTTTGGCTTAATGCCAAAAAGCGTGTATATAAATATCTTTATTCTATCGTATATACTTTTGCTTTACTTCGTGTCTTACCTGTTAAGTTTTGTAGTTGTAATTCCTGTAATCAACTATAATGCCGGTGATTATAAAAGTGTCCTAACTCACTTTTCTCGAAAAATAATTTTCGAATTATAAATATTAAGTCGTGTAATATGAAATATTGGATTTCTTATCAGACATTTACTGACTTTGTGTCTTTTAAATACCGCGACTTTTTCGAGAGAGGATTTCTTTTGTTGGAAACACTTGTTGAAAAATGTCGGTCAACACATTTTTAAGTAGACTTTGTCTTTATATAAATTTCTCAAATTTCAGCGTTTAAATAAATTTCGCTTAAAAACGATAGACCTCTATATTTTTTTAAATATATTTATATCAAAACTGGAGTAGATAAAAAGTGACATACATCACTATTATAATCAACGGCATATTTAATACTTTTTCTCCTTATCATCAAGTAGATTATATTGTTTAACTATTAGTTACGTAACTGCCAATATTCTAATATAGAAAGACTGTGAAGAAACGTGGTTTTGTAATAATTATTATATGAATATTATATATGTCGTTCAATTATCGTGCGTCAAAACAGGGGTGTATAAATTTTCAGAATCCACGTGAACTTTTGATACTTTATCAAGTAATTATTGATGTATTTCGAGTACCGAGAATGCATTTATTGTTAACATTATTGTAGCATGTAATCGCAGTGTTTTTACACGATGTCTCAATTCCAACAGATCTTTTTTATATTTGTGTTTACCTTAATAAACTGTGACAAAATGAAAAGTTACATTTGCACAATAAAATGTATAACTGCTTAACTGCTCGTTATATAAAAAATGAAACGAGAATATGTTTTCTGTGTGATTCTGTTTTGATCATTGAAAGTATTTGATTGGCCAAAAAGTTCGTGCGATTTGCATTAGTTATGGACGAGGAAATCAAGGGTTCTTATGAAAGCGTGATTATAAAACTGTTGGAAAGATAATGAAATGTTAAAACAGACAATACTTGAATGAAGAAAATAGAAGAAATTTAATAAATTGAATAAAAAACCACTTTCTACTTACGTCAAAAACCGCACGAATTTTTGGCCATCCCAATGTTTTTGACATAAGGAATATAAAGCTGAAGAAGAATGATTAACGATTCTAATTACAATACAAATGTTCCCAGAAGATCATTAGTTTTTATGCTAATTTATTAGACGCGGAAAACCGCTTCCAAGCAGCAGGAAACAAGACGTCCTCGCAAGTCAACTACTTTCGGTTTCTATTTCAATTCCGAAGAATTATATAACTGCCGATCCTCCTTTTATTATGCAATTCTAGTAAATTGTATAAAAAACCAGCTATAGAGTGCAAAAGAAAATGTTTTCGAGGTTATCAGTTTCGGTTTAGTTCAAAGAAGATGTTTGCATATAAAATCATGTTTATATCGAAATAAAATATTCCTGATTTCTGTATATTTTCGAGGACTTCCTAATAAATCTTCGAAATGCGAAAGTAATAATAATAATTCTCTTGCCATAACATTTATATATGTCTATAAATAATTTATACACTGCTATAAAAGCAGATGAAGAGAATTTTGATCGACATTAATTTTGAGCAATTACAATAAATTGTAAACTATAGTTGATGATGAAAAGTATGAAAAAAATTTCTAATTCTATAAGCGCATAAAAAATATAAATATCTGTATGTCGAAATAAAATCTTTCTGATATCTGTACATTTTCAGGAACTTTATAATAAATCTTCAAAAGTAATATTTAATAATGAATGATAATAAAGTGAAGTACGGCAACTCATTATTTCTACATTCAATTCTTATTATTTATGCAATATATGTATCTAAGCAGGCAGTATCTAATATGTTTAAAAAGAAATTAAATAATTTGATCAGCTACGAAATTTTCTAAGCTTTTTTTATAAATAGTTAACATTACAACAAAACTACCGAACATTACATCCACCGTTATAGTTGTACATTTCTATATATATAATTTATGGTCGCAGGATGTAAGTTAATTAACGCGTTGACCGCCGATGCCAACATTACTAAAACCCGAATCAAATACAGTGGTACCTCGTACTTCAAACGTTTCCAACTTCGAAAGTTCCAGAGTCCAACGTATACCTGAGTGAGCAAGAAAGATTCGAAGTTCAAACATCGTTTCCAAGGTCGAACTATAGTCCAGGAGCAACATTTTCGTCTTTGTGATTTTTATATTAAAAAATTATTCTTCACTTCTATTTCTATGTTGTAATAATTAACATTAATAAAATAAACATCAAATTATTTTGTTCAATTTTTTCTAAGTTATTAACATAAAAAACCTAAAACCTACAATCTTGATCGAACGATTCATAGTTCGAACGGGTTTCTGGAACAAATTAAATACAAACTACAAGGTAAATTTCAATATTTTTAACGTTACGATAACAATGTGAAGTAATCAGTGTAGTACGGAGCGCTTAACAGTTTTATTTTTAGACGTTGTATAGACTTTACGAACGCGTATCGCGTGGCATCTTATAACACGGATTTCGGCGTCACGCTCAACGTGGTAATGGATTTAGGTGTATGCGTTGTGTACATAAAATGAAGGTATATGAAATCTCAAACAATGCGACATTGTATTAAATCGTGTATTATGAAATGTCGGATTATTCAAGGCGAAAGAAAATTTTTTACTGCAAATAAACATTTTATTAATTAAAATACGCGCCAGTTGCTTGTATGCATTTTTGTCAACGTGTTTGCAACAAAAACATTGATCTTCCAAAAACATTGCGGTCTTTAGAGGATGCAAAATCTTTAAAGGTTTGATAAGAAATGCGAAGTGAAATAATAAACGCCCAAATATATTTGGGTAATTATATTAAAAATGGCAAATCAGTCATTCCGACTGGTTTGATAGTTCTAGTGTTAAAGATTACGTTAAATCCAGTGTGATGTCATCTTGGTTTGCATGAGCGGCAAATGCACTTTTGAATAAAACATGCGGGCAACTATTTGTCGCCGACGTTAAGTGATTCGTCCTGGCATTCGGTGTGTCACCTTTCCGATAAGAAACATTTAACGATCCACCTTGAATGCTTAAAAAACCTAAATCTTTAGGA
This sequence comes from Nysson spinosus, assembly GCA_910591585.2. Classification (NCBI taxonomy): domain Eukaryota; kingdom Metazoa; phylum Arthropoda; class Insecta; order Hymenoptera; family Crabronidae; genus Nysson; species Nysson spinosus. Next base: position 1,579,784 of record OU342835.1, read on the forward strand.
AACAATGCACCTTGAACATTATTCTTCTTTCGGAAGTAGATAAAGATTAGTACAGGATAGTATTAATTATATAGTAAAAATTAATAAAAATGTTTATGGTTATGATTCTTATGATGATAATAAATATGTGTTACGATAGTAATAATATAACAATATTATTAGGATAATAAATGTATGATTATGTCTGTTATGATTGTTAATATAAATTCTAGAATCATTGAATGAAATACTATCATTGCATGGTATTTAAAAACGGTGTTGTCAGGCATTTAATGTTTAAAATTGATAGAATTACATCGTATCGGTCAAAATAAATGAAGAAGTAAATATAATTATGCTACGTGAGCCTTTATTTTCGCAAATGGTATGAGTCCATTTTTTCTTTGGAATATTATGAATAATTGAAAGGCGATATCAATATATCTTGTAACGCAAAATTATGTTTAACAAAATTTTGTTAAACCCTGAACTTTTAAAAATAATTTGTACTTTCAAGAATAATGGTTTATATAATTAACTTAAAGTGATAGATCGGATTGAACACGTTTCTAACAGCTTTATATTTTATAATAAGTAAAAGTACTATTAATATGAAGAACATAAAACTCATAAAAAAATAATTAACGATTTGAAGCATAAAATATATATTTCCAGATTTAATGTAAAATACTTTTACTGTTTCTACGAAATTTTACCTAAATATTTCAGGAGAATGCTAGTTTTTTATACAAATGTTTTAAAACTGTACTCTACTTTCCTTGCATCTATTAAACAAGTATTAAAATTATGAATAAAATACATAATTCCCTGAAAGTATTTAAATAGCATACATACATATCACTTGTTTGTTAAATTATTTTAAATAAACAAAGTTCTACGATGTTTCTAATAAAATGTCGCTGCTATGCTAATACTTCTTACACTCCCTGTATATCATAATTAAAACGCATTAATCATTCTTCGCGACATTTTACCATAAATGTACGGAAAATAGTTTCTCACTTAACTTCTCTATATAGGCCGATAAAAAATCGTTTAGACCGTAGACATTCATTCTTTTCTCTGCAGCGTCGGTAAACCACGTTCTTCCTTCCGTTTGATTTAGATTTCTTGTTAACTGGAGTTGCGAGGTTAATTACCCCTTGCGGTTCCCCATCCGACGAGATTCGATTTCGATGAGTAACACGAGGGGACCAAGCTGTGGACCCAGTGGGACCAATCGGGACTAAGGGGGACAAAATGTAATCTTGCGTGGTGCACGTGGAGTTGAATGCATGCTTACGAATAAGAGGGGATGAATCGTATATAGGAGACCACCTTGCTCTCCTCGTTGCAAACGCGAAAAGTCTTCGAATAGATTTGTTACCGTGTTCTCTGCGTAAGTAAGATATCCCAGTGATTTAGTGTTTTCTTAAACAGTGACTAATTACAGTGGTCACCAACCAGTGACCAATTAAAGTTTACAAAAGGTGCTTTTCTCGACCCACGTGTTGGTCAAATATTCTATGTCAGTGATACTTTCTTAACACATTCGCAGCCGGCAGTTTTGCGGCGTCCATTTGATTAAAGTCTGTAACTGATTACGGCATACAATTTAAAAAAATCTGCTACTTAAATGAGTCTGAATATAGAAAATATTATTTCATCATACTATGTTTATAATTACCTTACAGTTTATTACTCATTATTAGCCGTTTATACAACTAAATGTTTAAAATCTTTAAAAACAAAAATTATTCGGCGTATTGGAAAATAAAAAAATGACATGAATGTTAAATTATAATTTATTAATCGATCTTGTAAATAAAAGGAACTTAATATGCTTGTTAATAGCAAAGGGTTTCAACGTAGCTTTTAAAAGCTGTAATTAAACCTACAACTGTGGAACAGTTAATTGACTTTAATTAGAAGATTCTGAAAGTTTAAAGAATTTATGTGATTGGTTATTATCTGCTTTGTAAAATAAAAGCTTTCTACCCTTATTATCTATATTTCTGAAAACAGTAAAAAGCTTTTCGCGGATAAACGTAATTAATAGTTCAAGCTGTTTGAAAAAGATAATTTTATTTATAGGGATTGTATATCAGTATTGCTGATTGCTTGGGAGAGCCAAGATTTAATAATCCACAATAACACAATTCCAATATCTCTTGTATCTGAAGACGTAATTAATAATAAATGTTTACTATATATGATAATTTAGCAAACGGATGCTGCCAAATAACCAACAGAAGCAAATAAAAACTAATTACACAAAAAATACAATGGAAAATATGTTACCTCGTTAGGATATTAATATCTGTTAATGCAAATCATTTTTAAGGATATTTAAATTGTAATTCGTGTCTGCACGCAACGTTGTACGCATTAAAATGCAATTTGCTAATTGTCTTTTTCTCACAATTGTAGAAGAACACGCGGGAATCCGGAGTTAATTATGAATTATGAGGAATTATATTCAGTGGCGGTAGTTATAACACGTCACAATAAATCAAAAAGTATTTTTGTTATTCGATCTTCGCTTCCGCGAAGCATTTAAATGCTTGGCACGCACCTTGCTTGGAATGCAAAATCATATTTTCACACCAATATTTATTTTCAATTAATGTTCTACAATATTCAACACGGATGAATTTAATCTTTAAAAGAGAAATAGAATAATACTAAATAGAAGATTTTTAAAAATATTACACAACTTATATCTTACTGAGATTTTTTCCTATGTCAACTTTTTGCTGAAAGGGTCGATTTTGGCTCACGTAAATAAAATAAATAGATTATGAATATTTTGTAATTTATACCTTTATAAAGAGATTAACAGTGGAAATTGTTCAAAATTATTAATTATATATATGTATATATAATTTCCATATCCATATAAATTTGCTTTGCATCCTTCTAAAACAAGGACATTATCAAGTTGGATTTTAATGCATCCACTTTTACTTATCGGTCCGAGTTGTAATTTACATATTTTTCAGAATTCGCGTACACTTTCAATTCTTTCACTTGCCTAATTAAGTTTTATTCGTAAGTTCGTGGTATCGATTTATCTACATAATATGGAAAATAATTCCCAGAATAATCAGCCAGTTATAAAACTGGTTAGACGTTATCTTGTTTCTGTCTGATATATTATTAAGGTAGATACATAAACATAATGTACAGAAATAAACTGATCAAAATTTAGAATAATATTACAACACCCTCATAATATTGATAACAAAATTCTGCAAAAACGGTTGCAAGGTATAGAAATATATTATTTTTAACTATTATATAATCTATTTCTGATTTACTTCCAGAAAACTCAGTCATAATGTGGTCGTTCTACCCAAGATATTACAATAATCGAGCGATGAATCTCTCTCTTGTGCTACTAATATGCACGATATTCCTGGCCACCACTTTTGCACAATTCAGGTAAAAATTGCAAGCATTACTTCTATAAAATATTTACAGTTTCGTAGAGCTTTATTAATATTAACACATTATGGACGACATATTTTATTGCTATCTATAGCCGGTAGCTAGCTGTTCGTTTACAAATATTTTTTAAGCAGTTTATTATAATATATCAATTATGGTTATTGGGATTATTGCAACAACTTTCAGTTGCCAAGCAGATTATCGTGGCAACTGAGGCTCGCCAGTCGAGTGCAAAGGGTTAAATGACCGTATGAGCGTGTGTAGAATTGACGCCGAAACGTTTCGTAAAAATTAAATAAAAGAAATTGTATTTGATCGTTCAAATTAGTCGATTTTATGTGTAGTTATACAACATACTATGGGTAGACCTAACATCATACGGAGTTTGTGTCCCACAAACGAAGTACCAACATCGCGGCTGTTTTCTGCCTAGAACACCCGCGTAACGGGTTGAGTCATAGAAGTTCCGTTTTTTAAAACAAAGTTTATTCGTCAATAATATGAACTACAGTGGACTTTAATCTAATATATATGTGTTTTCAGTCATTAATAATAACTTCTTGTTACTTTTGAGGCAACTTGTCGATTCCCTTTGCGTAAAACTCAGAGGGTTTTGAATAAAAAAACTTCTGGACAAATGGAACTTATTTATAAATCAACCCAATAAATGAAATTGGATTGGCCCCTTCATGTTACTATCATTGTAATCTAAATCCGCACATTAATGACTATATGATCACTAATGACCTAAATGTCAGATGCGACACGAAACTATGAATGGTGTGCTAGCATGCCAGAATTGTGCGACTGAAAACTTCATTGGATAATAGGTCTATTTTCACCTGGTCCGCACCAATGCATGTTTCAATCGTATTTGTATTAATATACATAAATTGTATAAACACCTTGTCGTCCGGCCTCACCACATTGTTGTCACATACAATAAGACGGGCAAATGTCAGTAGGAGTTACTTATTATTTTTGTCCCCAATTTTCCTGTTAGCTGTTACTTATTTCCACATATCCTCGGAATTTCCCGTAATTCAGGTAACAGTATCAAAACTTATTGTGATTTTTATATTTTACTGCACTATATGGTAATTAGTGATAACAATATGATAGATCCCGGGAAAAATGCCGGCTGCAGATAAAAGTGATTCTATCATGGATGCAAACGGCAGTGTTAATATATTAGTTATATTTATTATGATATAATAGGTATGAACCATTCGCGGAGAAACCAGGTTCTTGTCCACCCGGGCTGCCCGTGCAAATCTGTTCGCGTTCCTGTTTCTATGACAGCCATTGCGAAGGAATCGGCAAATGCTGCCCAACCAGCTGTGGAGGTACAGTTTGCTCACGACCGGTGACCATGAGCCAACCGGTTTCAAAAGGTAAACACATCTTCTAATTACGAGATATTTCCTACCCTCACCTTTTCCTATTATTATTGGGTTGATGCATAATTTCGTAGCGTTTGGCATGTTGGAAATGTTCTTTTTGTCCACTTAGCACTCCATAATTTCAAACCAATAACTAAAAAATTATTTAAATAAAAAAGTTCAAAAACGATTTGAAGGAACACGAATATGTAAATGTGACTTCGCATTACCAAGTTTAGACCGGCATTATATCAATAATTCGAGATCGCATATTTGATGTTTGTCTGTTAATGTATTTCAACTGATTTTGTGTTCCTCTCTTTCAATTCTTACAAGCATTATTAACGTTTTACAGTTCTCATAAAAATTGGTTTTGTAGACCTTCGGTATTTCACTACACGAGAGATGCCGGCGATCGAGAAGATAAAAATAAGTTTGTATAAAAAATGAGACGTTTGGGCGAGTGGCTTTTCACTTTCATCAGTCACAGTTCATGTTAAACAATGATAACGATTAATAATTGGAAGAATGACAGTATAAATTCGGATTGACCAACATTCGTGTTGTTGAAAGAAGGGAGACGAAAGAGTCTCTTTGCAAAACTCGAAACGCGCCGAAACGTCTCACTTTATAATATTATATAAAATCATTTTTTTCTTCTCGGTCGCTAATAGCCATTTTCTTCACCTACAGTTTGTCACAAAAGTATTCGTACCCGCCTAATCGTCGACTTCAAACGATTGATATTTTTTTAGACCACAAATTTTAAAATGCTTATCGATGTGAATATATAACGCGTTAACTAAGTTTTCAATTGAGGTAAGCATTATCGTAATGTATCAAGTAAGTGTAACAAAAACAGAAATATAAGTAATCCACCACAGAATCAATGCCACAGGAGTATTCATACCTTAGAAATTTGGTATGCATAAAATCAAAATATGTGCAAATTAATCTATCTTGGTTAATGGCTTGGTTAATTTTGTGATGGTTTACTTAAATTCTTGTTTTTATTACACTAAATTGTTATACTATAATGAGGTTTATATCAATTGAAAGCTTAATTGAGCCATTTATTTTGAAAGTGGGCAAAGTCCATTTTTAAAAAATGTCCGGCGGTTAACGTTTATAATAGCAACGCAAAAAGTTACTTTGTAACGTTTTAAACGTTAACTTGATTAGTGTTAGAAATTGACTTAGGCCACTTTAAAAATAAACGGCTCAATGAAATATCATGCATTTACATTGATAAGAATTTGAAAATTTGTGTCCGACAAACACATCAATCATATGTGTCATAATCAAATATCAATCGTTTGAAGTCGATAATTAGGGGAGTACGAATACTTCTGTGACTAACTGTACATCTTTATGTAACGACATTATATTTGATATTTTAGAAAGACCAGGTTCATGTCCGGCGGTACCGACCGGTAGATGGGTATGTTCTCCAACATGTAGAACCGACAGTGATTGCAGAGGAACTTACAAATGTTGCAAGAATCGTTGCGGTGCTTTGGCCTGTCAGAAGCCAGATATCGAAGTTGTCGAATCAGTGGAAATTCCAGTCGTACCTCTACCGGAAGATCCTCTCAACATGCGTCCCTATAATCCTTCCGACAGGAATCCCAGCTCTTATTATAATTACGAAAACTGATTGGTTTCATCATAAAACTTAACTGTCATTCGCGACTTAAAAATGTTCGAACATATTTATAATTAACACTATGCCATTTTATGACGTTACTGAGATGTTTTAATGTTTATTGATTTTTGAAATTCGTGCCATATAATTGTTAGATATTATGTCCTATGTTTTATTTATACTCGTTTGTACTAATCGTCATTCCTTTAATCGTATTTGTATTTCTATTGAATATTGTTTTAGTTTGGTAGAATTTGTTTTGTAACTTGCAATGTATGCATGTATTTATTAAATATCCTTTATATATGAAAATAATATGTGTTGCGTAACAAATTCTTCTCTTTTTCGTAAACTTATTACAGTCAGTTGATGATATAATTATTAAATAAGGTAACATTACCTTTAAATGAACTTCTCATTGGTAAATGAAGCTATAATTAAAAATCGCAATTATTAAAGTTATTACAAGCTAATTAAAGTAACTATTGTGTTAGAAAATATTAATTCTAGGAATCGTTAATTCTTATTTCTACATTTACAATTTTTATTTTTATTTTTATTTCTACTTTGGAATAGAACTTTGTAAATAATCTACGCAGCTTTATAAAGAATTCCAAGTAGATATTTGCGAAATAGAACTTGAAAGCACTCCTGGCGTCGTCAATATTTAAATGGTTCGTGAAGCAATCTTTATAGCGATGTTTTACAAGCGAGAAATCTCTCCTTCGAAATGGTTGTTTATTTTAAATAAATAATCTCACGTACGGGACACACTATTGACCCACTGACCCACATTTGCAAATGGTACAGAAAGTTGATGAATTCCAAGGTTGAGAAGCGAAGGTCGCTATGAAGATGTATAGAACGAAATTTAATTCCAATTCCTTGAAGAAGCTTCTTTCCAGGCAATTTACTTTCTCAGAAATGATATGATTATTGTATTGCACAATGATATCGACAATTACTTAAATCGCGCACAGCATGCTTATTATAAAGCAAAATAGACTGGTGTATATAAATACATAAAAATTGAACATTAAGTGAATTAATAACGTGATTATTGTGAAATGAGTTGGACTCGAATATATGCAAATTAAATATTGAACGAATTAACAATATAATTATTATAACGAGAATTGAACTTGAATATATGTAAACTAAATATTAAATGAATTAGCAATATAATTGTTACAAAGGGAATTGGACTCCAATACATGGAACTTAAATATTGAGTGAGTTAATGATACGTTTATCATAAATACAGTCACACACAATTATATGGAAACTGAAGTAAAATAACAAGAAAAGATTACGTAGACATGTGTTTAAGAGAGCCAAACGATCACTTAGAAGTGTACAATTTAATCATTTTAATCCCAAAAAGTGAATCATTATCAGTGATTAGTGTACATTAGAAGTCCGTCGAAGCCCGTTCCTTAAGTAACAATTGTGTCATTAAGTACACTTACGTCACGCATATATCCCAGGATTACAATCCAGATTAGGATATTGATCATTCTGACGAATTAATGATTAAACACTCAAAAATATTCATTAATCATTGACGATCTATCGTGAGTTACCCAATTAACAAATAATAACCAAAAATCGATTACCAGTGTGACCCTTCCTGTGATTTGATATTAAATCCATTATTATTCATATAATTATTATATTATTAGTTATACTCATTTTTTACGATTTTATTATTAGCCACATTAAACAAAATATCATTATCGAACTCTAGTACTTTATTATAAACTGTCTAATTGCGAGAATTTTTTAAAAATGTATTTCATTGAAAAACAAACAGATTTGCATCATGCATATAAAATGATAGTAATCGTTCTCGGAATGAGTTTTAAAATAAAAACATAAAACATAAAAACATTTGGTGATCTTTGAGGAAGTTTCAAACTTTTTTCTCTTCGTCTCCAAATATACAGCGAGTGTAAAAAGTATTCGTACAACAGCGAATTGTAACAAAAACTTCGTTAATTTAAAACATGTTAACAGACGCATTTAACAATTTATTTCCTGATGGAACTGATTGTGAATATTTCCATAAAAAATATGGACAAATAATATTTTTTATAATAAAATTCATTGTGAAGATTTCTAAGAACATGTACATACCACTTGTTTCTTAAAATGTTTTAAATAAACAAAGTTCTCCCTGGTTTTTGTTCAAAGTCGTTGTTGTACGAATACTTTTTACACTCACTGTATATATTTATAAACAGTATCGAAACCAACGGATTCTTGTGTATGTGTTGGGAAAAGGTTGAATCAGTTCCCGGATTCTTCCCCGCAGAAACAATCTCCTTTCGCCGTGGCAATTAGCAAGGTGGAGGTGGAAACAAGGAAGAGATTTAAGAGGCAGTGCTCTCATCATGCACCATTTAGAAGTGGTATCTTTGCAAACAGAGTAACATCCTCTGGAAGATTAATTTCTGTCATAAGTTTCCAAAGAATTATTTATACAAAAATGCATCGTGCGTGTCTATTGAATAATATTAAATCGATATTCATAATGAGTACAATATTCATAATGTATTTGTAACGATGTGAATCCATTTCCGATGTACATTCGTAAATGGAATATCTGATCTTGTTTTACCAACGATTAATTAAATTGATCGCTTGTTGGTTGATTCAATAGAATTTAAATTTAATTGATCGTTAGTTAATTGATTATAACGTGACATGAAGATGGATATTTGTACAGCTTTGAAAAATATGATACTCAAAGCAAAAGTGAATATTGAACTCAGGTGGTTGTAACAAGATGTGTAAATAACTGTGTGTTGTAATTGTTATTCCAGATAAGATGAAGATAATAGCGTTTGTCTTGTGCTTCTTTATCGTCGCAACTTTGGCTCAGTTGTCGCGTAAGTATATAAATCAATATTGTATAATTTTTCATTTTTTCCAAGTTTTTATTAATTAAAATTAGAGATTTAATAATGTCTACAATTTGTACATTAATGAGAATTGTACTAATTTTAATATCTCCAATTTTCACACATTTTAATGACGCAATTGTTATTTAACTTTTACGACTCTCATTTAGTATCAATTCAGCCGCTCAGCAGCCAAAGTGACCAACTCCATCAAACAAAAATTGAAGAAGATTGATAATTATGATTCGTTAAGCACCAATGCGCATTGGCAGTAATATTGGAAAATTGACAAAAAGTCCAGTTAATCACTTTGGCATTTGAGTGGCTCAATTCACGTACTGTTGGATTTTGGAAAGAAGGCACCCGTGGCGTGATTTTCACATGGAATTTCGATCTCCTATTAGTTACATATCATATTATATTATATTATATTGTATTCTATAGATTGTATATCAATATTTTGTATCATGTAGATAAATAGATTGTATTCTCCGTCCAAAGTCCTAGTGTGCCTTCTTTCCAAAAACCAACAGTATTTGCTCATCCACGCAGAAAGTACATATTTGCACTTATAAAGATATTAATATAAAGATATTAAATACTTGCATTGAGTATGCAAGCATTGCATTATACTTTTATGTGATGTATCATATTCACGTGTTTTATTTTCTCAAATAAACATCGAAACTTTTTCGATTCGGAAATAAAGGAGTAGTCAGAGCATTGACACAGAATAATGTCAATGATAAATAAAGTCAAGGATATGACCTTTCGTTAGTGCATGTCATAGCGTAACATGAATCACTTAGTTCTATGCAGTTTGGCGTAAAGTAGAAGAATAAATATTCGTGAACATCTCATTGGGTTTTCCCAACTCTTGCAAAATAATATATTTAATATTGTTATATTACAAATTGCACAAATCAAAGTTTATTTCTAAAGAGTTCAATCAATCAACATTAAGGATTACCTACTTTCATACTCAATCTTGTTAGTATATCAGTATATTTAAAATACATGTTTGCATTAAGAATTTTCAATTTATTCATAAATATGTATACAATTAAAATAAGTATACATTATTTTTCTATGTTCTTCTGAATACTCTATTCTTTTATCCAACTAAATTCTTTCTAAGAATTCATTTTACTCGTTTCCCCATTTTTCTGCAACTATTATCTCCGACAGAATTTATTATCGACATTAACTTGTTTCTTAAAATCTCTTCTTAAAAATTCAAAAGGATAATTGCATCGTGTGTCAGCGTGCCATTTATGCAAATGTCATTCTTGACTGTTATATAGACAAGTCCGGCAATTGTCCACTGAGGGACAGTGTCAACAAATGTACACCTAGCTGCGTCAGCGACCACCAATGTCTTTTTAACCAGAAATGTTGTCCAAATAAATGCGGCCACAGTTCATGCATCGAACCGAGTTCCGTGAATACCGGAAGTGACGGTGGATACAAAGGATCGCATAGAGGTAAAGTACACACAATTATAACGGATAATATATTAAATAGTAGTTTCTTGAAATTCGAGTATTTTCTGGATTATTGGGGTGACCATTAAGGAAAGTCTTCTAATGCAACCGGAAGTTACAATCCACATCCGGATCCGTAATTCTGACTTATCTTGAAGTATTTAATTATATTGTATACTATACCTGAATATGAAGTATTTTGCTATATAACTATAATTTAAATGAACGAAGTAAAGAAGACAGTGTCTGAGTTTTTTAATAATAAACGCGTAAATTTTCATAAAAATGGGATTCTAAAACTTGGATCACATAGAATGTGAAGAAGAATATTTAGCAGATTAAAAGTTTCTCATTCGGTATCAAATTTCGTCTCGTTTTTGGACAACAAAAACCGCACAAACTTTGTTGGGCACCTAATATAATACGAGATTGATTCAACGAGTATAAAGAATTTCTTGTTGAACTAAATTTATATAAATATATTTCGGTGTCCTATAATGTTGTAATTTGCTAATTCTAATATTAGGATAACATTATGTCCACTGATATCATGTGTTACTAAGGCACTGATGGACTTATATACATGTAGTATATACTTATGTATATACATATGATATGGTATAACAAGTCCAATTTTTATGAAAGTTATATTAAACATAGGTGTACTACTTTATATACTACTTTAAAAAATGACAGCTCATATAAAGGTAAACCTCATACAACGCGGTACTGATACACTACGGTTTTGATATAACGCGGTTCACAAATTGCGACGATCCCAGTATAATACGGCATATATAACACGAGTATGTAAGCCGAGTTTCACATAAGGCTATTTTTATAACCCGACCCTTCTCTGGAACCTAACTCCCGTGCTATACGAGGGTTATCTGCACTGCGAAATAAATAATTCTGGGATGATAAACTTTTTATTTTTCAGATTCGGCCGTTTACTGCGCTGGTGTAAAATGTGGAGCTTACGAAAAGTGTCAGTTCGACCGTAGTACGAAACGCGAGAAATGCGTGCGAACTTAATCAAAATAACAAAAGGAATACATTTATTTCTTCCATAATTGTGCCGGTGATTATGAAAGTGGCCTAAATCACCTTCTACCTATGCTACCTTTAAAATAAATTTATTTATAATTACTGATATATACACTCAACTCGGAAAGTAAGTTAACGCTTGACATCTGCAGGCTAATAATGACAATATAAATTTTTGAAACGCATTTCTTTATTTGCTTATACCTTAATACCTAAATACAAACAAAACAATATTTGTATTTTATATTAATATTTTTTTATAGTGCCCATTATGGCAGCATCGGAAAGTAAGTTAACGCTTCGAACATCATATTAGAAAGAAACTACTATTTAATATATTATCCGTTATAATTGTATGTACTTTACCTCTATGCGATCCTTTGTATCCACCGTCACTTCCGGTATATTCCAATAATATTGGATTTTAAGTGTTAACTGCGACGTCACTGTACTACTCAACTGACGATCAGTGTTTTTATATCGCTTATCCTTCCGCGATCGCGTTTGTCGACTGTTTTTGCCGAAGGCTGAGAGTCCGTGGCTTGTTTATATCTTTCTCATCGCAATGTTGTCGTTTGGAGAGTTCGCGTGAAGGATTATTAACACGCATAGACACACGTATTTGATTATCAACAATATTCTGAAATTGACGTACAAGTATTTGGAAAACCATTTATATCTACAAAATATATGAGAACATTGAAATGAATTTTATAATTGTAGGAATAATACAGTATTTAGGTTTAGGGTTTAAATCTTTAAATTAGTTTTGTTAAATAGGTGAAGAGAAACGTATGTACGGAGGGAAGACTGTTTGTGAGTCGCGAAATGTTAATTATATAGTAGCAACTGAAAGTGAGAATCGAGGTGTGAATGTGTAAAGTGACAGATGCAATTTAGATGCCGCCGCGTATTTAATTTGGTACGTCATTCGCGATGACAAATTCCACAGGAAGATTCAATCAAACAATTCTGTACTTACATTACTGTTACACTACTCGAATACACTTACAATTAGATTACTATTGGGTTCCAGAAAGAAGACTCTTGTGACGTATCACGCGTTGTTTCGACCACCCGTGGATTATGCGTGTTATATTTTATATACTGCATATTATGTATTAGAGGCTATATATTAGATATTATATATTATATATTATATATTATATGGAAACCCTTCTCACCCTTCTTCGTCTTCTTCACCTTCCAAGTCACCTTCTTCCCGGAGTCTAACTGTAATATTGGATTGCCCTATAATAAGTTAATATAAGCAATAAAATTGAGATGTATAAGCTGTGGTATAAATATAATGTATAATATAGAATGAGAAGACAGAACTGGAATCCTGGGTGATCATTGTTCCATTCAAAACTAATAATTGTATAGTTTATAAAATACGATTAAAGTTCCATTTCAAATATGTTTGCCCATCGTTCAATTATCCATTTTTTAATAGTATACGAGAACAGATATATGCTAGTAATATTAATAGTTATATGTATAGTATTTGTAGTCGTAATTGCAATATTCAGTAACAGTATTTTTGAACGACTACTATAATAGAATTCATATCGAAAAAGAATTACGTTTCTTTCGAAGAGAAAAGCGAAATTAAGATGGATCTCCATAAGCAGCAACCTCCAAGTTGGTGAGATCCGGGCAATCGATATTATTCGCGATGCAGTTCTCGTTAATATCGGTTTATTACAATGAATTTTCTTGTTATGTATCAGTGCATCGAAAATAATAACGAGCTGATGGCTGCGAGCTTTACTGCCTCCTCTATTAAATCAATATTTTCGATTTATTCGACGTTTAATTTACGGCGCGTCTACTTTGACGCCATGTTTTCATATTCTTCTGATATTTTTGTGTCCGTTGAATCTTTCACACTTTGAATAGACGCTTATAATCAGACAGAGTTCTCTTAGAATTTTATATTTTGTAAGTGAAACATTCTTTTATACATGTATTAACGAATAGAGAACCCTTTTAGATGTTCATTTACTTTTTACAATACACTATCATCTATTATATTTAATATATTATAATGTATGTGCTAACTTTCGTAGATTAGAAAAATGTAGATTTACAAGATAGAAAAATATTACTTTAATTATTCCAAATTCTCTCAACAAATGTATTGCCATAAGCCAACACTAGAGAAATAAAGAAAAGTAAATAAATATTTGTACCATTTTTACGATACATTGATAGTGGTTAAATAAATTGACTCTGAAAAACATTTTTTTCTACGTTTATCCTAAAATCTTATTTAAAATATTCTTGGTGGATACTAGAATAGTGGTATTACTAGAATAGTGGTTACAAGCAATATTATATTGTTATGTACTGTTAAGTATTTTAATAATTCATCGTCTTTAATTGTGAGACCTAGCGAAAAAAGATTCAGTTACGGAAAGCTAATACCCTTAGGTTATTCCAATTACTTTCTCAAAGTGATAATCTTACCTTGAACCTAATTTCCCTCTTCAAGAAACCTTCGTCTCACAACAACGTAATTTATAACAAATATTTATTGATAATGCCGATTCACATAGCTCTTGACAAAAAATTAACTATCAAGATTAAAACCTCTAGAATTTAATTTGTAAGTAATAGTAACTGACAACTTCGATCAATCTGATTGGAGATAAAGATACTTTCCACAAACATTGAGTTACCACATTTATAAGTTTCAGTAAAGTTTTATTAGTCATTCGCATAATACAACATACTCAGCAAACGAATACTGGTTAATTATCTAGTGTTCATCGCCAAACAATATTCTTCTATATATGTATATATAACAAACGCTTGTACTACTAACAACATTCTAATCATTTATAACTATGCAATACCAATGTCACATTCTTTGATTGTGACTATTAAACTCACTATTAATAATACTGAGTATTTTAGTTGGACATTGGACAATTAGGAAGGTATTTGTAAGTCCATTTCACCACACAGGGCGATTATGTCCTTCGGTATCACAGGTGCAACGATTTCCCTAAAACGTTTAAGTGAACACATTCTCCCACCACATCCTGGTATTTCCAATACTCGCAGGTCTTCCCAGTGTCTATGCAGTACCTGTTAATGAAAAAATGAATTATGACATCTCAAAAAGTTCTTGATGAGATTATGTTATAAGTATTATATTTAAGTAATTCTCAAATATACTGATTCAGTTATACTTGAAACAAAGTTTATTTCTAATACGTATATTTTCATCACAAATTATAATAATATCCAAAGTGATTTTATTTAACATAACTAAATACTAGAATTAAAGAAATACTTTATAAAAATTGGAGCCATTGATTTTTAAATGAGGTTTGTCAGAAATAAATTATTGGAAAACGGAGAATAGACAACCTTCTCAGATATAATAATTACATAATGTCATGTATGTTTAAGTTATCTTAATATTCAAATTGACTTTATTTTCCCGAAATTAAATATTAGCATAAACGCAGTAATTTATAAAGAATGAAACTAGTTATTTTTAATATAATAGTTACCTGCACAAACAACTGGCCCCTTATCTCGTGCAATTCAAACATTATGGTGCTAGCGTACGATGGAATTTGATTATCAAAACTGTTCAAAGCAATAAGTATTGGAGCAATATTTAATTCATGCGCACCATACATGAATGCTTTGCGTTTAACCCTCTGGGTACTATTTAAAAAATTGTCAACGTGCTCTAACCATTCACGTATCCATATTCCTACGGAAAATAACAAATTTGATTAAATGTTGCAAAGCACCTTGCATGGAGTACAGTTCAAAATCAACTCTGATTAGTAATAATATATTCATTTATAATAGTTATGTACTTAATATAACTCTAATTAATAACATTAACACTACAATTACCAAAAGCACACTCAGCTATATTTGTATATTTACGTATATATTCGTAAAAATAAGGATGGCAAAAAGTACAAGAAAATGGACGCTATAAATTTGAACATCTTTATTAAGTAATGGCAATAGTGAATTTGATTTATTTCTTGATTATTGCGCTTTTATTTGATTCAACCGAATGAGTTATTATTGGCTTGACCTTGGATTAACTTCGGTATATTATTAGTCTTTCAAAACGATATTAGTTTCTGATAAAGCGTCTTATTTATTTGAAGATTTCCATATTCCGTGTGTTCTAGTGTCGAATTTAGGTTATTTGGTGCTTGAAGAGTTATATTAAGTTATGTATATTAAGTTATCGATATCGAATTCAGTAATTCATTGATTTCGCTACGTTACGTAATATTCAGAACTTGCCCTTAATTTAAATCAATCAGAAAGTCCTCGACGGTAGCGGCCCCCGGCAGCCACCCCCCACAGAGACCAAGCCCGAATTGAGTTTACATAATAACTATTAATAATGATAAACAGCAATAATAATTAAAGATAAATGAAGTAGAATGAAACTATGAGTTGTATTGCATACAAAATTAAATGAACATTGAATTCCTTTAATTATGAATATATACTTACCACCCAATAATTGCTTCATTGGCAGAGTATAAGATTGAATAAGAAAATCAAATACAGCCACTTCGTCTAATTCTGCATCGGGGAAAACTTCTTTGGTCCATTTGGGTAGAGGTAAACCAAGATCTCTCTTAAATAATAATAATTAATTACGCCTTTTAAAACATAAATCAAATTCGAAGTTGCAAAAGTATAATGTCAAGTAAAGAATCTAAAAATATTAATTTTTTTGGCTTTTTCACTATTATTTACTATTTACTTATTATCATTTATTACACTATCTTTACTTTATTTCGGTTAATTTGCAAGCCAACTACTTGAATGCTGTTATCACGTAGATAATTTTTTTTGTATACTGCATTCATCTTTACTGTTAGTGCATACATACATTATAGTATACGCTTAGCCCCGAGCAACTGCAACGTTACTTATTTATTTATATAAAAAGGGATTCATTGCTAAATAGTAAGTAGATAACTTATATTCATTTTTGTAATCCAGAAATGCCTAAAACGTTGAGTGCCGTGGGGGTCTAACATGCGGTAATATTCGTAAAATTTTTAATATTTTTAACGTTACGATAACAATGTAAAGTATCTCTTCTATCGTAGATCGCTTAAACAGTTTTATTTAGGACGTTAAATACACGCGAAAAATGAGTATCGCGAGGTATCGTATAACGCGGATTTCGCACGGAACGTATTAAGAAATATTAATACGCAGGCATTTCCATTAAATATTTTTCTACTGGCAAGTTCGAATTTCGTGATTCACGAACTTGTGAAAAGAACTACGTGGAACGAATATTCTATTTGCCGAGTACTCCTATTATTAATAATTCACGTAAATCGAGGGAGGAATTTATCTCGAATATCGAAAGGATGAGTTTGATTTACCTGTGCGTAAAGCTGCTGACGTATATAGAAACTGCTTTGTTGCGTTATATTTGAGCCTGTATGTTCTGATACGTAATCGTAGAGCTCTTTGTACTTCTTCTGATGTGTTATCAAAGCTGGATCGTTTTCTTCGATCTCGCTCCTCCACTTTCTGTGATTTGTGCAAAATATACCATTGTAGAGGATGTCGTTTGCTAACGGCCTCGTCCATACTGGCACCGGTTGCCAATTCAGTCTATTATTCCATCTAAAGGGTTAGAATTATAAAATTTGATTTCATTAGTAAACTGAATATTGTGAGTAATGTAATTTATACCCCTTATAAGCATAACTTTACTGTAAATTATATTCAAGTTTTTAGAATTGTTATCGAAATTTATTATTATCAGTTTTGTTATATTAATTTGTGATAAATAGATTGTACTGCTTTTGTGAACGTGAACACTCTTTGTTCATAATATGAACCTACTATTTCACTCTGTTGACAGAATGGTCATAATGTTTTTGAGTTACTTATGGTTGCTCTAGGGGACTCCATATTTGTATATTGAAAATTGCGAGATTCAATTCTTTTATGAACAATATTTTTAAGTTGTTTATGATTTTTTAAAACTTCCTGGTTGTAGAACAACAAATTATTAATAAATCAAAAATAGGAGATTTCATCATCCTTACGTATTGTTTTAATAGTCAAATAAGATAATCATATGTTCAATAGATGCATACGTACATTGTTTATTAGCAGCAACATAAGATTCACTATAAAATTTAATTATGAATAGAATTTGTCATACCTTTGTCTCCATGCTGGCGGGTACAATCCGGCTGCCATAAGCTCGACTGTCATCATAATTCGATCCACTTCATCGGCACGAAATCTAATAATTTGATTTGAGTAAATCGGCCCCAGAAATTTGTCATAACGTTTACGAAGGAACTCTCCAAGTCTAAATACTAACAGTTTCCCTTTCTGAAATTGCAAATCACAAATACGCATTTCGAATTAGAAACCTTTTTATATGTTTGCATTATATTTTTTAATAAGAAGGGTCACTTTTACTCGCACTAGATTTTCTGAATGATTTAGACTTGGAATCATTTTATAAATAATTCCAGGATTCCGAAAATACACAAACGAATCAAGTACTTTTCTAACTCTGAGTTTCGGGTAGACTTATTAGCATAAAGAATTACAAACATGGACAACAAATTCAGAAACGAATCTGATGATAGAACTAGTAGCCATAGATATCGATTGGTATACTAAACAATATTTTGATGAAAAAGTTTTTATTGATTATGGATATTAGAATTAATCTTTTCGATGATTTCATACTCAAGAATGTAATAAACATATATATATATATTCTAAGTTAATCAACACTAGAACTACCAAACATATTTATATGCAGTTATGCTTATACATTTATATCTAAATTATGGCTGAAGGATTTAGGCTAATTAATGAATTCAATTATTTGCATTATGTGTATCAAATAAAAATATATAAAATGTAATGTATTAAATTATTTCTAACTTGGAATATGTATATAAATATTCTTTAACACGAAGTTTGTTAATGAATAATTAAATAAAATATTGCATACGTTCGTAAGACCTCCTAGTCCTTCCGGCTCGTAAGTTTTATTGTAATAAGGATCGTTGGGGTAAACAGCTCCAGACGCCACAGGTGCTCGATTTCCATGACGAAATACTACTTGTATTAATTTCAACTCCCCGAAAGTTGACGGAAAATAAAATAGGCAACCAAGAATTGTTAGCATCCATTTTATCTCCATGTTTCTATCGAAAGGAAAACTTCAAAGGAAAATATATTATTATTTTGAAAATGAAGTCTTCGAGGAATTAAATATAGTGAATTTGGACGATAAACTTTTCATTTTATATTAATTTTACTGTTCAAAATCACTGATTATAAAATATTGAAAGTAATTAAATAAAATTCTAAAATTGGAAAGAAATGAGTCGACATACTTTTCAGTTTATATTAATTTTACTTTTCTAAATTCACTAACTGCGAAATATTGCAAATAATTCAATGAAATTCTTATATAGATAACTATGGACACCGGGTATGAATACATAGAACTTGTCAATTTGTAAACTATTAGTATTACTATTATTAGTACTATCAAATACACCAGATTTATAAGTATTAGTTGCATAAATGTTGAACAATTATTATCTATCGTTGTTCACTTTTTGAACGAGTTTCTCGAAACTAACATCGGAAGGAGCACCGAATCCGAGCTCTTACCTTATTTCACGACTGCCTTTGTGAACCTTTTCCGAATCCTCCGGTTACCCTGCATTTATACTCCTCGTTATTATCCACTTGTCAAGGCAATCTGAAGTTTGCACGTGTAATTAATTATGTTAAAACACCAGGTAGATACGAAACCTGGTTTGATGTCATTACCTTCCCCCCCGCGGAGGATAAATCGTAAGAGAAATTATATGTTTATATGCGTAAATATTGACTGTGTTTAATGAATAGGCTAATCAATGTCCTTTGCGTAAGGGGGCCACTGGTGCGGTAAAACTATGTTTACATTACGAATGGATAAAATATTATACTTTCCTCTTAATTGAAGTCCAATCAATATTTCACGGGTGACAGAGAAAATTAATGTGTTTTTTCACGTGAACGCGTAAAGATAGGTATTTAGTATTATTACGCGTAACTCTGTTATCGGGATATATTAATTACATCTCGTTTTTAATGTGATACCGGGATACCGGAATAATAGTTGACGTCCATGGGAAAGTAAACGTCCTTTTAAAAGCACTTTCGTACGTAATGGAATTTTCAAAGCAATTATCTTCCGTACATAGTTCCGAAGATGTATCAGAATTCAAATTAATATGTTGCATGCCGTGTGGGTCACCGATGACCGTCGATGCCAATATTACTAAAACTTGAATAGAATATTATATATAAATATTGTATGTTCAATTAAACGAACTTAATTATATGAAATAATAATTGCATATATCAAAATAATCGAAAAAATGAGAGCTTTCGAATGATGTTACTGATTAATAAAAATAGTCTATAGAAATGGTTCTTAGAAACCAAAAGGAAAGTCAGAAAACAAAAGGTCGCGAATTTACATCGTTATTGTAACGTTAAAAATATTGCAAATTTTAGGAACATTAACGGTATATTTGATTCGAGTTTTAGTAATATTGGCATCCCCGGTCACTGGTCACCGGACACGTATCGCGAGGTATCGTATAACACGGATTTTGGTCTGCCAGTCAACGTGTTAATTTAAAGCTAGATCGATTGTTTGGCAACGATGAACATAATTACCAACGATACGATATTGTGTTTTGCAGGTGAATCCAACAATAAGATTTATGAAGCTTCACGGACAGTAATTACAAGACTCCAGTTGTTTTTCCGTACTTTTCTCGTAAATAAGATAATAGTAACCCGTGCGGAGAATGGTGTCAACAACAAGCTTTTATATAAAAGGATGGAACTATCCAAAGCTTTCAAACACTTGATGAATTAATTACAATTCAGTGTGTTTCACACAATCATCATATTTTGGTCTTACCAGTAATATGAGATGACTTATGAATTATATGGTTACCTGATAAAGCTATATATGTATGTATATCAATTATAATATGAAATCTCTTGAATTCTACGTCACTTTAATTTTCAAAACTATTGATCTTCGACGATGTTTATACAGAAAATTCCATAATCATAGGAAAATTCTGTATTAAAAAATGTATATTTAGATATTTTTATTATTAAAAAATAAAGCATGTTGAATAAGAAGTTTTACCACATACTTCTTAAAGCCCGGATTTGTCTCCTTCTGATTAACACCTTTTTTTATTAATGTCAAACTTCCTTGGGAATAGCAGTTTTAAAAATGATGCCAAAATCAAATCAGCAATTAACTCATTCTTTGGAGTAAAGCGCCAATTATTATTACAAAAAAGTAATGTATAAGTTCATAGAACGTTGGAAAAGAGTTATAATAAATAAATGGTGATTACTTTGTCATATAAAATTACTTTCCAGAATGTTCAGAGTATTTGAATTTGAATTTAAAAAGCCGCACGAATTATTTCCGCTGTAACTGTTATTAGGATTATTATACGCTTCTTATGAGTTTAATGTTTGATGAGTATTGAAAAGCCATATGAAGTTGATAAATGTTAATTAACAAATTTCATATATCTCAAGAAGATTTACACATGCACTTAATTGCAAGTCGGAATTCCGGTGTTTAGTGTCATTTGAAAATAATGGACGTAATCAATAATTTCTTATAGTCTGTCGTCGAATGTATTATTCTTGTAAACGAGTATTTATCGTCGCTTTCCGTTATTCTTATCGCGCGCAAAATGCCGTATTACATAATTTTCCCGACACCTGAAACCATTTTTTCGATGAATTTTTCCTGATCAATATTTCATTCACTCCAAACGCGGCTAGTATGCTGTAAACAATATAGAGCGTTATATACAGCATTCGAGTACATGACATTATATTGGAATTTATTATCCAGTTAAATTGACTTCCGTTAATAACATTATCTGTTTCCTGTTTGCGAAGTGTCGCTTAAATTCTAGAATTATTGTTCGTCAAACGGAAAGTGATAAGATAACATTTCCAGTTTTTAATTCCTAATGGTATTTGTTACCAATGATTAGCCAAACGATATGATTTTTTAGCGAGTACCAATATTTTATCTTTAATATCGGTTTAATAAAAATGAATTTATCCTTTTTATTTTAATTCACAAGATATTAGTTAAAGACTATTAAGCTAAATCTGTTCTTATTAAAATTCAATTTAAAAATATCATTTAATTACAGTTTTAAATTAATTAAGTTCCAGAGGTTACCTAATTTAATTACTTCAGTAAGATTACTTTTCTTACATTTAACACGTATCTAGAAATATAGTTTAATTTAACTATTTTGTATGAACTAATCTATAGACGTTACCTAATTTAACTACTTCAATTAGATTATTTTCCTTACATGGTTTACACCGATTCAGAATGATTGTTTATGTCAATTACAAATTTTAATTAATTAATCCACAGGTTGCTTGCGTTACTTCACCCCTTCCAGTAAAATGACGATTCTAGCTTGATTTTTTTTAATTTTGCCGCTTTTGATATTCCACAATGAATTACAATTCTATCCGAATCAATAATGTAATTTTAATTAACAAGATGTAAGAATTATAAAATGAAACAAGTTTTTTTAAATTAAAATGAAATGGTTATTTCATGCACAATTTTTCATTATTAAATCGTACCGAAAGGGGTTAATTACTTCGATAAGATTATTTAGCTTGCACGGTTTACGCGGATTCAGAAATATGTTTTAATTTAATTACCAATTTAAATTAAATCAAACCGTTCCTAATTTAATGTTTTCAATAAGAATATTTTTCTTAGAAGATTTCTGCGTATTCGGAAGTATTGTTTCAACGCTTAGGCAATCATTCAGGTAATTTAAATTTTATCGGGTTAGTGTAAACATTCATTAGTCTTCAAGTCAAACGTTTAAACAGAAGGAAAAAGTTTTATCGATCATTTAGCTAAACTTCCAGCGCGGTTTGCGCAGGAGCAGACAAATATATTTTTCTTATTTTTAGTTTTCTTCTTCATGACTGTGTCATCTATTAACCCTTTGCATTCAAGAGGCGATATTCAATCGTCACGATGTTTATTACGGCAAATCGAGTAGCGCCGCTCAGTCGCCACTCATTGTCAGTTTATTGCGGCGATTAATCCTTTTATTGCGGTCGCCTCTCAATTGCGAAGGATTAAACACAAGTTTGTCAATAAACTTTCACTTCCTCTGCCCAAATAAAAGATAATATTAGAAATAAAGCTAATAAGAATTATGCTCTCCTTTTTATTTTGGAGCGCTTGACGTCTTTTTTTAAACACATATATTTTAATTTATAACGAAAATTATGCACATTTCATACTATACCTGTTATAAAAGTTTGGAATGACCTTGAAATCTCACAAACTATGATCTTGAGAAATATCTTTATCATGCTGTAAGCCATTAAAATTGTTACTTAACTTTTTTCATATCCCTTGCTGTTTTGGAGAAAATCACCGCAAACGAACAAAATACTTTTTCTTCAAGGGCCGATTTGACCCCTTAAAACCGTTTTTGGACACCAACAAAAAGTATCTTCGTAATCATGATGAAATACACCATTTTTGTATTACAAAATTTCAGGATTTTTTGAATTCCTTGTTCCCTAACTTTCCTTGTCAATTATTTATAATGCATAGCTAACAAACTTACATTAATTTCATGTATTATTGCTCAGGGTTGGTTAATAATAATAATACTCTCTAAAATTTGCATTAGTAAACAGCATATTTCTTTCATAATTTGTTCTCATTACAGTGCTTCCTAGTATAAATAAATATTTCTTCCTTTTAACGATCTTGAGGAACAAAGTAGGACAGTAGAATACATATCTGGCCGATCTTTTATTCGTTAAAGATTATATTTCCACGATCATAGCACGTCGAGCCGATCATTAATTATTTACACGGAATTACCACCAGTTTAATCGTTATTTACACTATTGTCAACGTGCACAAGGAACGTGTAATACTAATCATAAACTTTGAATTCTTGCTTAAATTCATTTTGTACAGAAGTAGCAAGTCAGTGCTTACCAGAGCATTTGCAATAACTACTTAACTTTCTAATGAAGTTTATTTAAATTAATATAACACGTTGAACACCACGGCGGTCACCGGTGATCGCCGATACCAATATTACTGAACCTCGAATCAAATATATCGCTAATATTCGCAACATTTTCAATATTTTTATCGTTGCGAGAATGATGCAAAGTAACCAATGTATCGTAGAGCGCTTAAACAGGATTATTTTTAGACGTTATATAGACGTTATATAGACGTTATATAGACGTTACAGACGCGTATCGCGGGGTATCATATAACAGGGATTTCGGTGTGGCGTTCAACGTGTTAACTGTCCCCGGATTGAGTGATCGCAGTTTCGCATAACTTACAGGTAACTTGTATAAATAAACCTGAGTTTATGGAGCTTAAATTCTGTCTAAACTTCAAGTTTCATTTGCTAATTAATTTGCGGAGATTCATTTTGCGGCGTTGATTAGATTGTACGTTAACATATTCGTCGCAGACGAGGGTCTCAGATTGGCGTAATCGGCGGTCTTCGTCTTATCACAATTGAGTTCCTCATCGGAGGGTATCAAATCCGCGGTTAATTTCAAAAATTTATCCAATGGACACAACGCGTCGCATCCTTTCAGTTTCAATTCTGTTAATACCGGTGGGATGCCCAAATAGTGAAGAATCTGTGAACAAATTAACAATTTTAAATGTTACATACTAAATAATCATTAAACAAATGATCAATTTGAGATCTCGATTACTGAAAAACTTGTATGTTTTACGACCGAATGTCTGAATTATAAAAGTACGTGCAACGAACGTCACCTTTTTCGGTGCGTTTAAGTAATACTTTCGTTACCATTTACGTCGGGTAGTACTAGGTACGTAATGTACCTTCGTTAGAATCCCGTTTAGCTAGATTTACGTTATACGAGTTCCTTTTAAACACGAACAAAATTGGGCTATTGAGGGGTAAGAAATAATGACCAATTCTGTTTGATTAACTACCTTCACGAAATAGTCGTTGCGGAATTGATGGAGTTCCAAGAAGATAGCGCTTGAATATTCTGGAACATGAGGCTCATAGAGATCAAGTGCCTTTAAAACGGAAGCAATATTGGTTTCGTGTCCACTGTACAAATATATCAGCTTAGGGTCTTCCAATGAGCCATTTCTAACGTCTTTCATATTATCTGTGACGATTCGTAAAAATGGACCTGAAGCAATAAAATAGCAATTGAATTCAATTAGAAATATTAATTAGAAATATTATTGCCACGAATTCTGAAAATATTTCAAACTCTTTAGTCAGTTGAATTGGATTATTGAGGCAGATAGAATTAATTACGTATAAGTGTTGCATAATGATTCTGGTTAATTAATTTTGCGTAAGCATTATGTGTAAGTATTGCACAACAATTATATAACTGGCGCAATGATGGATCGCTGGAATTGTATCACGATTTATGAATAGTATTATTTAAGTTACTTTAATTATTAAGGTATAATTTAGTAGGATTTTATAACAATTTTGATTCGATGAAAATGATGTCGGCATTAATTCAAAGGTTTTTGAAAATATCTCTTTATACAAATTTCTTGAAACAAGAATTACCTGAATTCTCAAGAATTACAGTCTGATATTATATTCTGTTTTGTCGTTCTAAAAAACAAAATCGAGTACCGAAAAATAATAGCCCTTTCAAAAGGCATAAATATATTAAAAAATATTCGATAGTCGTTCAGTGCTTTTTGTAGGAAAAAGGTGCCGGAACTTACATTTTGTTAATCTCTTTGTTAAACGGATTTGCGTAAATGAATTAAATGTACTATTTTTGTAAACAAACAAATATAAGTGCCGGTAAGTGCCGGTAAGCACCTGTAATAATAGTTAAAAGAATTTTTATAATAACATCGATACGAAGAAAGACTTACCTCCATAGAGTCGTTTTAACAAAGGCGTAAAGCTTCCAATTTGATATGCGTATATAATACCATCATAGAGAGAACCGTAAGGGAATACATCGTAAGCCCAATTAGGCAGAGGAAGACCCATAGCTGATTCAGCCACAAAAGTATGATAAAGATAGAAGAAGTCCAACGGCGTGGACATATTCTTTCCGGTCAATTTAGTTAATTTCTCCTTCACGTCATCCAGCGACGAGAAACCCTCTTGTATTTCAGGCGAATTAAGTACTCTGCTGTACTCTGCAAGATACCTGTTGAACAACTTAATCCTTTAAAATCATGAAACTTATCACGATCGAGTAACTAATGAGTCGCAGCGCCTTGCACATTAAAATTAAGTATAGAGTAGTATGCAGTGAAGTGTAATTAAATTTTATTACGAGAAATTATTGTTAAATTATTTAATAAAATCATGAGGATGATCGTAATCAGTTAATTAATTATTCGTAACGCCTTATATTAAAATGCAATACTGCAAAGAAAAGTCGCGTAATTAAATATCATTGTGGTCAACTGGCAGGTATTTGATAAATAAGGAGATAGTTGTTGTAATTATAAAAGTGATACTTACAAAGGACACTCGTCAGACAGGAAAAGATTATCCTTGACACGTGGTATATATCTGGCAGGGACCGGCTGCCAATTTAAATTTGTATTCCACTTTTGAGAATTCGCTGGAGGGAAAAGGGAAGCACATACAAGTTGCAAGGACATTTTCGTCCTGTCGTAATCGGAACTGAGCGCAAATACTATGTCCGGTGTGTAGATTTTTCCCAGAAATTCATCGTACCTCTCTCGTAATGCTTTTCCCAGCTGATATTCTCTGCTTTTACCGTTCTGAAATAAATGTAACAAAACATATTCTTTTGTCAGCTTGATTTCATTCCAGTATAACAATATAACGAATACGTTATTATTATTAATTATTTCATATATTCGCAATAAACCAGCTGAAATCCGAAGAAACAAAACAAAACTCTAGATTCTAAATATAAAATATCTTTAATAAGTAATATCTATATCTCTTTTGCATATTATATATGCGTTATACCTTCGTATAACGCGGGAGTTAGGTCGCGAAGAAAGATCGCATAATAAATATCGCGTTATGCGAGACTCGGATTATATGTACGGGTTATATCGAAGTCGCATTGTATTTAGAAGTATCGCGATATACGAGAATGGTCACAACTTGTGAATCACTTTATAACGAAACGGCATTGTACGATGGTTACCTGTACTTATATATTATATATTATGAATATATTATAATATTGTAATGAATACAAAATTAATTTTGTTTAATGACATCTGCTATCTGTTCCTAATTATTATTTGTTCCACGCAGACATGAAACTCCAATAATAACTTAATAATCCTAATTAAAATGAAATTGTTTTATATATTAATTATATGTAATAAGTCTGGGTAAAATAAAAAGACTTACGTTGGTTAATTGGCCGAGACCCGTGGGATAGAAACTGAAGTTAAGGTAGGGATCATTGGGATACATTTCAAATCCATTGTTATCAGGAGTCCTGTCCCCGTGTCTGAATAACTAAAAAAGTGAAAATAACATATTTAATTAGAATCCTATAAGATATGTACAGATTAATTACACCAATAAGATTGTTCGTCTTGCACGGTATACACGGATTCAGAACTATGCTTTCATTTAATTACGAATCTTAATTAAATCAATATGTGAATCTTTCCAAATATAATTTTTTTCGATAGGAATATTTCCTTATGATTTATGCGTATTCAGAAATATTGTTTAAGCGCTTAGGCAATCAATATATTGGGATTTTTATTAACACCGGATTACAAAGCTGTCCCAAAGATAGGCAAATACTATAAGCGAACACGGATAGTACATTATTTAGTAAAAAAAATCGTGAAAATATTCAAAATTGAATAAAAATCGCTTTCCATTTATAGGTTAAAAACCGTACGACCTTTTTGGCCAGCTAAATGGAATAAAATATATTAATCTATCGATTTCTGTTAGATTATGATTTATTTTTTATCATATTATATCTTAAAGGGCGTGGAAAATATAAAGTAAGAAAGCGAAATAATTACCTCACTTAACTTAATTAATTATTTTGTAATTACTTAGGCACTAATTACGGGATTATGCAGAAATAACAGTGCGAAATAATAATTCGATTGTAGTGGTAATTTAGTCGATTGAAAAAGTTATTAGTTAGCAGCTATGAATTACTTAATGAATTCATCAAACTGGCATTTCTTAATCACGGTAATCAATTATTTAAAACACTGCTAGGTTATTAACATATCGATGCTTCATTTAAATGAATGAAAGTTTGCACAGTTCTGTTATACAATAGACTTCGATACTCATCGATATATCTTGGAATAATAATTATATAAGACCGTATCTATGATTTAAATCTCTCTCAAAAGATTAAACTGGGACACTGTTAGATAATTGCCAAGCAGACAGAAAACCGCGAACGGTATGCATAAATTAGAATTTAATTCGTTACGGCCTCCAAAATCTGGGTAATTAGAATATTCGCCTTAGGGGACTCGTAAAACTAAAATTACCTTCCCTTTGCAAGAATTTTGGAATCTCTTCATTCCATTATCTGCTATCTACCTCTCGGATAAGCAAATGCTTTTTAAGTAAAGTAATTAAGTTGCATTCAATGGTAATTGCAACATCACACTGTTGATTAACTAACAAGTGCATTTACATCGTCAAAATCTATAAAATATTAATAGTAATATTGATATTACTATTATATTGCTATTATATTACTATGTTTTGTATTGTAACTCTATTATTATAATCAACCGCTTTTTTCCTACTAAATTAAGGCTCAGATTTGTAATATTAACATTTAAGTAAATAGTAACATTAATATTTTTTAATTAATATTAATTAGTATTAACTTAAATATTAATATTATAAATCCTTAATTAAGTAGCAAGAAAGCGGTCGATTATAATAATAGAATAACAATACAAAAAACTGCGGTTGCGATTTATCTTAATTATAACATTAGAGTCTTAATATCGAAACATATTTATACAGTTATCCTAATATCAGTATTAATAAAAAAATCCCGTATTAGTTTAAGACTTATATAAAAATAGCAAGGTTTTTGGAAAATTGATCGCGGAAGTGGATAAATAAATTGCTTTTCTTACCACGTGTACATTCATCAGCTTCGCTTTGACACTTGCGGTGTAAATTACAGTCAAAACAAAGAGCGCACATATCAAAAGGCAACTATTGCCTCTGCGGGACATCATGTTGCCGACACTGAATCTGAAACAGATCGACACCTTTTACTTTGACTTGATTGTCCACATAATTCATATACATAACTAATAATGCCGTATATTTATCTCTCTATAGTCAACGTAGAAAATTATACGTTAAATGAAATATTCCAACGAAACACTAATTTAACAGTAGAACTACGAACAATATACTGAGCTTTATTTATATATTCACGTGTACGTCCTAAAAAAAAGGATGGATGGAAACATTAAATTAATCGATTCAATTATGTTTGTAATGTAACGTGAGCCGTAAAAAATCTCAGAAAATGAAACCTTATTAATTTGAACGTTTTTAATCAATTCCGCGGACTCGTAATTTTGACCGCTTCCGTAGTTCTAGTGTTAAATAATAATTATCTGAATATCTTTTCCTCCCATAAGTGTTCACTTTATTTTGCAATACGACAAAATAAAATAAATCTATATTTCTATAAATGTATATATTAAGCCTTTTAAGATATATTATAACGAAAATGAAACCAAAGTAATACTATTAAATAAAGTAAATAAAATCTAGCTTTGTGTTGCGCTTTATTTTGCAACGGTTTTAATTTGCGCTACTTCGATATTTTACAATATTCTGGCTGATTAGTAACAAAAAGAGAAAAAGTAATCTTTTATTAACAGATTATATTATTAGAATATATTATATCAGAGAATCTTACGTCTTATTGTTAGAACAGTGAAACTTGGTCATTTTAAATAATTTAGGCTGCATTTGCTTCAAATATATCACAAATTTGCTAGTTTCTAGTCAATCTTATTAAAACAAATTGCATTTACAGGAGTAACAGAGTTTAGTAATAAAACAGAAGTAATCATTGCAGCAATATAAAAATGGTTAGTAAAACTTAGTACCGTTATAATTATTTTAATTTACCAAAGCGTGTATCTCACCTCTTACAATTGCAATGGGTGTAACTTCAATTGCACTGTATATTATACGATTTTGCCGCGATTACTCATTGCAAATAACATTTCACGAAGATACAAAGTATTAAATATTTAAGACAGGCGAAGTATCTGTTAAGAACCTAGGTCGAATACTGGTGCCTATCGTTTACCCAAAGGTCCATTTAAAGGACCGTACTACGATAAGTCGTCAATGTCCTTTCCCAGAAGGTTATATCATAACAAGAATGCCATTACTATTTGGTAAAAGGTACCTCCGGCAGGGAAAAGCCCATGGAAAACGTAAACGTAGGTAGGGAGTTCCCATGAAGAAACCCCTTGGGACCTAAACGGTACTTTAGGAGGAAAACCGCACGAGGATTTTCTAGATTATGATGCTCTTTGAACCATAACTCATTTATTGCGGCTTATAAAATGCATATTGGTATAATTCCACTCGTCCACCAACTGTCGATATTTATATGCTATTGATTGTAGAGCACTTGTTATAATATTACATTAAGTTAATCCAGATAATATTATAATAAAATAGATAACGTATTCGTAGGTTCAACACGGTCTACTGTTTCAACAGTGATTATGGCAAAGACCCAATTATTCTTTTATTATTAACTCACGTGCGCGATTTTTTGCTTTCGTGTAATCTGCGTTGTAACTTAAGAGGACTTTTAGGAAAAAAACGCAACCAGTATACTGTAAATCGATACTCGAATTATATAGTGAACACAGAGTAATGAGTGATCATGTGTTGCACCAAGAACTGATACATTTTTAGAACTTGAGATATAAACGATTATTAGAAATAAAACCATGTTGGAAATTAGATGATTATATCATTTCCTTGACTCAATAATACTTTATGTATAACAATACTTGACTTAATAATATTTTATGTTTCCGTATTTAATAGTCAATAGTATTTTGCAATCCCGTTAATATAGTTTGCTTTTAGTGTATTTAATTTATTCAAACCTACCTTAATCAAATTAATATAAATATATAAAATTCTGGTTTAAACTTGAATATACAATACTCGTAATTATATTATTAGATCGACGAATTGTGTTATTATAATTCAATGATAGCCGACGGATGAAACTTTCCATTTCATTGAATAGATTTGATTAGTAAATTTGCTTATCTATTAATAGTTGAGTCTTATCATTGCCTAAAATAAACGTAAACCAACTACACAGATTTGTAACGAAGAGTATTCAATATCCAGCAGATTTGCTTTTGTTGGAAATCTAGTTTAATCATGTCGAAACATTTTTTAAGCCACCGTCGAATAATAAATTATGCGTTATCAAGAGATTATGAGCGGGATTACCCTGTCACGGGAAGCTCGTGTTAACGACGTGTAAATGAGCTGCGCCACTTTTCCTTTTAGAAATCCACATACCGATAAGCTCTTCATCGGAAGACATTAATGATATAAAAGACATTCAATCGAATAATAATTATATTGCAATTCATTTCGAAAAATTACAATTTACTTGATTTTAATACGATACCTCAAAACAAAACTGTTTTGGTACTCTATGATACTTTAGTTAGTTTACATGGTTATTGTAATGTTAAAAGCATTAAAAATTTTACGAATATTAGCGATGTATTTGATTCGAGTTTTAGTAATATTGACATCGGCGGTCACCGGTGACCTTCACGGTATTATGTAAATGTGTTAATAAGCAGTTTCAGTATTATATGTATATTTTCATCGAATACAGTATATATTTACTAATAATTTATAGCGAATACTTACTAGAAATATACTTATACAGTATATATTTTATAGTATATAACTATACAGTATATACAATATTTGTAGTACATAACTTATACATCATATAAGAATATTTACATGACGTGTTATTAATATGGCAATCTTATAAAGTCAAAGTTATAATAATTATTATTTGTTATTATAATTATTTAAAAATGGACAATTATTGAAAAATCTTTTGGAAAGTTATAATGTTAAAGACGGCTTAATAGGATCTACACTTATTTCTTCTCATTTATATAATCTTACGATGTAATGGAAATTTGTTTAATTATAAGAAATCTTTTAAATTATATGAAGAATAAAATGGAATTCTTGATTCAGTTATTTCAGATTTATTTACGGCGGCGGATTATCTTTTTTTTATTTGGTTTAGGTTTTATTTAACTTTTGAAGAACGTTCCTCTATAAAGCGGGTTTATTAAAAAGAAACATTAATTACTATAAACCTGAGTGTGCTTTTGCACAATAAATGGATTCGTAAAAAATCCGCTTAAAATAAAGAACACGCGCGCATGAAAAAATGGAGAATAGTATCCGGATCACAAAAAAGAGTGAACTTAATATGATAAATCATTTAGTATGTTTTCGAACAAACTATCTGAAATTCTAAGATCTTTAGTACGTTTTATTCACTTGTTTGCCCGGTTTATCTGGGATTGACTTCGTTTATAACAGAGTATTAACTTGTTTAATTAGTGCTTGTCAAAATTAAAAGTTGTATCTAAATTATGTTTGTATAGCCATATGGAATTTGTTCATTTGCAGTATGAGTTAGCATTTGAGAAGTAAATCTTTTGGAGAAAATATTTGACACAACCAGCACATAATAATGTTAACAGTTTCACATTTCTTTTACATTTCTTTTTACGTTATTCGTGTCCTTCTTCGAACAACTTTTAAATAAATTAAACCAGTTTATAATCTAGTATGAACGAAGTCAATTCCAGGAAGTAATTTCCTGAACGAGTTTGCTTCACATAAGAAAATATAAACTACAGTGGATTGCTGATTTTTAACGACAATTAAAAGGCAACATTTATATATATATATATTGAATTATTTATGCACCGTTTTGTTCCACAACCTTTCTCCGTTTCCACGCAAATCGAAGATTTCAGCGTCCCAGAACTGTTTACGATCAGATTATTGATCGAAGTACTAAATATCGGCATGAACTTTCCGGGCAACCCAATATTAAAAAAGTTAAGTGATGAAAAGTGTCGGTAAATCCACAAATATGCAATGATAATTGTTTAAGTACAGAGTGAGCCCAAAGACACTCTTTCAGCAAAAAATAACAAACCCCGTGAAAAGCGCACAAACTTGTGAACAATCGAAGGGCGACCATTTAATGAATGTGATTTCACATACATAACTAGAAAAAATTATTTGAACTAATAAACAACTTGCGAATTAAAGTTTGTGTTTTCATCTGTTTTTTCAAAATTTACAATCAAAAGAAATCGGAAAGTGCGTTTTGTGCAGTTTTTATAATTTACAAAAATATGAGTGGTAGTAGCAGCAATACAAATATTTGATATTAGGAAACGAAGTTTGTCGAAAGCAGAGTGTCAACAATGTAATTTAATAAATATGAGTAACAATAGCAAAGATGGAAAATTTTGATAGTGAACAATGAAGTTTATTGAGAATGGAGTATCAATAATATAATTTACTAATATGACAAGTAGTAGCTCCAATGGAAAGTTTCGATTTCGAAAAACGAAGTTTGCTAATAGAAGACTATCGAGAATGTAATATAATATAATACAATTTACGAAACATGGGTAATAGTGGAATGAATAAAAAAATTTTGATATTGAAAAACGAAGTTTGCCAAAAGTAGAGTATAAAATTTGATGTGAACAATACAAACCCCGTACAGCCGCAAAATCGTCGGTGCAATGGCAAAACCGCGAATACCCGGCATCGTTTAAAGAATATGCACTTTTTTTGGAGGGGAAGACCCGAAGGCACAATATGTTGTCGCAAATGTAAGCGTTACGTGGACAAGATGCACGTGAAATATGAGCCACTTATCGTGCACTTTGAATGACATACTCTTCGCGAGTGTCGACCGTAATCAGAATTTAGTATGCATGTAATTAATTCCATTGTTTAGTAATATTTACAAACGTGTCCATTCAAATCTTCGACTGTAACGTTATTTATTATTGAAATATTCGATTTCATTGTTTAACAAGTGAATGCTTATATTGTAATAACCAGCCTAGATTATGAAACTCAAATTCCCAACTTGTTGGTTTAAATTCGCGATTTTGATTATAAACTATAATATAATCGCAGCATCCTTTTAAAATAAGAGAAAAGTTCATGCTACTAATTATATGGAAAAGTGAAATGTCGTAACGATAATAAATGTGGTGTTAACAATAATGATGCTGGTAAATTGAAATTTTGCAATATTGTATGTACGTGAGTAGTTATTAATAAATGACAGGGCAATTGGATAAACATTATGAAAGAAGGCGTGGTCAAAATACAGGTCAAAATATCCACTGATACGGGATAGTTATTGATTCATTATGTTTTTGCAGAAGCATTGAAATTCTTGCGCGAATAAGATAAACTTTACGGTGGAACATCCTAAACATTTTTTGCAAACTCTATTATGTAACATTCGTTTCACATACTCATTTGTTATTTTTGGTTTTCGTATAAACTAAAAAAATGAATTTTATGTATCTCGCGGAATTGTCAGTTCTTGTAATCACAGGAAGTTAATAAATTGTCACACATGCTCAGTTAAAATAATGACATATTTCAAATATGAAATACTTCGCCACTAAAATTCCCGCGGGTTATGCAACAGTATTACGTAATTATTCCAAAATTTATGATAAACAAACATTCTTTAAAAAAACCTGCAGTAAGTAAATCCAAAGTGACAGATTCAAGATTAAACATATTTTTTGAAAGTCGATTTTCGTGGGAAAACTAGAATCTATATATTAGAAACAATTTCAAAATAATTATCCGGTATTTAATATTTCTTATTCTGCCATACAAATTACCATATATAACTCATCACCATGCAAGTTATTTCTGGTTTATTAATATTTATTCGCATTTATTTATTTGTCATAGTACGTTATGAAGCTTAAGAAAGAAGAAGTAAACTAATCTCCATATAAAATAGGAATTGAGATTAGAAATTACGCTATTAATTAAATCAAATCATTAATCCAACTAGAATTAATCTATTTGCCATATAAAATCTAAACTGGAATGAGAAAATGTAGATTACTTTATTTTCCATATAAAATGGATGTTTCATCATAATAGTGAAGAAGAAACGGTTAAATAATCTTCGACGTGAGAGCGTTGAAAAGAATTAGGATGTGAATGACATTAAAAAGTATTAGATGGGAATTAAACGAAAATGTGAACTTACCCAGAGTTATCGAGAATGTGCCGTGCGGGAACAGCCGCGCGGATCTTTATAAATATACAGGAAAGAACACATCGCTAGTCGAAATCCGTAAACGTTAATATGTGATAATTATATGCGAACGATAGCGAGTTTGCCCTTAAGAGATTATTCTCCGATAAGAAGGGGATTTCACGCGGCCCGTCAGGCTGAGCATATTTAAAAAAGTTTCTGCGATGGATTCAAGCGGAGAATCGATGTTTGTGCAATATTACGAGTACGGTTAACGCTTTAACGCACCCACCGAATGTGACGAAATTAAGTTCGTCTGGTTCAGTGCAAATCTTAAATATAAAATCGACTTAGACAAAAACGAGTTTCTTTACCCGAGATAAATATTTAAATAAGTAAACGTGCGTCGATTTGACGCTTCTTCCCTGTACGATATCCTCAAAACTAGTATCGGGAACGTTTACCTTTAACCTTTTACCTTTTCGAAACCGCGAAAAAACATCGTGAAAGAAGGAGATCCGGTGATGCAATTAACACTAGAACTACCAAAGGGGTCAAAGTAACTTGCCTGCCATTTTTAATTAAATTAATCGAATATACTACGGCACTTGTTTGAGATTTTATATACTTTTATCTTATATACATATGTAACGCAAGTAATTGAATCCATTAATTAACTTAAATCCTCCAGCCATAGCTTATGTATAAATAAATGTGTAAGCATAACTGAGTATATGTTCAGAAGTTCTAGTGTTAAGTTTTGCCGAGTAACTACATATTATAAGTTACTACATAAATATAATATTACAAAATAATAATCAACAAATAATTATCAAAATCTGTTATCGGTGATAATAATGATCGAATATGCACTTTCCTTCCACTTTCGAAGGATGTTTGTTTAAGGAATAATTTAACAATCCGAAGAAGAGTTATGCGAGATCCTTGTCGAATTCGTAACACGTTACCGATTATAAAAGATGCAGTGCTTTGCCACGTGTTTGTACTTGAAATTTGTAATCAGACATAAAAAAGTGTATTACATTACAGTATCAGGTGGACAATATATACGTATTGTTTCAAGGTATAATGAATGGACCATATCCTTCACTCTAAAATCTATCTTCACTCAGACATTCACTAAATTTAGATTTCATCCGTTTTCGAGAAGAAGCGGATAATGTATTAATTTACCAAGATTTCTAATTTGACCTTATCAAATACTGTTATTAGCTTCCTCTAATCACAATCTAAATCTACTACCTTAGTATCATCGTATATTCGTATTAGTTATAATATATTAAATAATAATGAACTGTGACACCTGGATTGTGTTGATCATAATCTACATATTATCAGATATTTTAAATCAAGATTCCTTTGGCGAAATTATTCGATGAACGAAGGTATTTATTTCGTGTAAATCAATTATATGCAAAATAGTTTATAACCGTATGTTGTAATATTTATAAGTAAATATTAAATTCCATTTCAGCCATGGAGATTTATCATTCTTTTCCTTATTTATGTATAATTCCAATTTGGAATACAACATATATTTCTGTCTACGATTGAATAAACATTACCAGCATACTGTCCAATAAAGCATAATCGATAAAAACTGGAGTCATAAAAATGCCTTTCAATGTTTCAACCTCAAAAGACATACATATTATACACATGCCAACATATTTTAGTTACACGACAAAACTGATCTTTTAATCTGCCAACTGCAATTGTACTTCTGCATTTCAGGTAAATTTGTTCGTTAAAAAGCATAAATGGGCTGTTTATCTTGGCAAATGGACTTATGCCATTTCCGAAATAAACGGCTCAAATATCTTTGTCAAAAACACTGTGTAAGTAGTTTATAGAAAGTTTGATTACTTGTGAGAAGCTAGAAATGAATAGCCGGTATAGTAACCAAAAAGCAAGTGTCGGTTAAGGTGCGTTACATTATGCACGTCGGCAGATTACATTATCATTGTACAATCATTCATAATCCGCGACAGAGGAGCTTGTCGATAGTGAAGTGCAATTGCCTTAAAATTCCATAGTATTATCCTTGGCAACATATAATGTTTATCTTGTGTCACGAGACGTATTGTCAGACACGTGTCATCACTGTGTAATTGATTAATACGAGTCCGTATATCACCGCGCATGCTAGTTAAGAGAATAAATTGTATTTGATCACGTAGAAAGTGCATTACCTCTGTTACAAGGAATTTTCAACTTAATCGGCTCTTATTTGTATTATGTCTTCTGTCGAAGCACGGCAGGGGGTAGGGGTGGTTGGGGGGGGGGGGTATCGCCTTTTTACAAATACCGCAAACACTTGGAAATGTTCTTCACGTGAATGTCACCAATACACTTTGCGCACGTTTCGTCTTTTTATTGTTACGTTGATTGTTCGTATAAAATATGTACTCTTTGAAATGAAGTTTCTTATCTTTATTTTTTCAACACACAATTAGCGTTAAATGTTTAATTGCATACTTGCGACGTTATTGCTTCGGACTATGGATTTCCGTGCGTGATAAGGATTAACGTAGTTTTGCTTTTTTTAAAGCGAAACTGTAATTGCAAATGTTAAGAAATTGACTACTTTGTTGTTCGGTCACACAATGCGGCTGCTAGAATTCTATGAATTGAATTTTTTTTAAACAAAATGTTACTTCCAACTAACCAAGTTTATAACTATGTTTACGTCTTTTATACATCCCACATATAGACATTTTCTCGCACTTCATTAGATGGGACTGATTTAAAATAATTGTAAACCTTGATCGACGGAATTGAAAGTATGAGATATTCGATTAAAATGTATTTAGAAATACGGATAATACAATCGGGATAGAGATTATATGATGTTTATTAATCAAGCGATTATATGAAATAATATAGCAAAAATAATGTTTGTACAGTGCAATATAATAAAAATGAGGTTTATACAACATAATATAAGCAAAATTGTAATTATATTATCTTAGAAATAGAGATACTGAAAAATATAGATTAAATTCCATAATTATTATAGTAAACAGGGCAATATCATTTACGAAATTTTAACATTTTTTACTGCTAAAATTTAAACTCAGACATAATAGTGACAGTTTCCTATAATACTCGAGTATATGAGGAAGCCATAAGTAGTGTCATTTCTTCCGTTAAATTCGTATGTATTGCACACCCTCAATTTACATAAATTTCAGGGTCCGTAAGTTTGTGAAAATATTCTTATCATTTGTCAGAGTCCGGTTAGACAGGTGATAACTGGATACTCGATGACGTACATTCCAATATTGTAATATTCCTTTTGTTTACAAGGAGTCCTTTTAAAAAGTACTCTGCTTTACAGTAAGAATAACAGTTTGTTTTATGCTTCGAATATGAAAATAATTTTTAATTCTTCCTCGTTGAATTTAACGGTTATTAATTCATACCGAGATAACAATATTTCTTTGAATCTAAAAGAAATGCACGAAAAACCGTTTCATTGATCTATCCTATGTATTATAAACAAATTGTATGCACAATTATATAATACTATTAATAACGCAATCTGTCAATACAATATTATTATTACTACGGAGATTTCTAAAAAAAGAAACAAATTTATTATTGTCCTAAATTAATTAGTTCAATTATGGTAAAGCAATCTGTATAATATAATACTATTACTACTACAGAGATTTCTCAAAATTTAAATAAATCGATCATTGCCAAAAGTAATTAATACATTAGTCACATTGTGGATTAATACGACTCCCAAGTTCTGTTTCATTTATATTGAGTCTTCATCGCTAACTTTATACCTTTATCTTCCGATTGGTTGGTTAATTTATTCACTAATTTAATGGCTGTTCTCATACTCCGAAATAGAATATATTTGTCCTCGATTATCAGATATCAAGCTTTCAGCAGATTTTGCACGAATAAAGCAAATATTGATGAACGGTGCGCGTAATAAACGAATTACGATTGTTAATTAGTGCGCATTTCATATAAAGAGTCATTCTGAAACGTGTTTTGTTTCGTAATAAGAATATTTTGTTTTGCATGATCTGTTATGATCTTTTATGATCATTTCATGCGAAGTAAGTACAATAGATGCTAAAGTCTTGGAAATTTAACGTAGAAAATAACCAAGTAAAAGTGACTCTTTAAATTCGATAAGAGGAATACGAATAACTTGTAACTGATTATGCGATTATATTAGAATTTATTAACAAAACTAATCTATCAATTATTTTCAAACGCGTTTTTCAAAATAATGCTATAATGCTATAGAATTAGTTCTGTCTATACTACATCTTTTCAAAATGTCGTTGGATAATCTCACACACAACTGACAAACTCTCCTCGTAAATCGTCTCAGATGAAATGCCACATTTTCCTGAAGACTCGGTTTAATTATTCCCTGCTCTTTATAGTTAACAATGTGCTGAACAATTTTTATTGTATTATCATTGCTGAAGTTCTCACTTCCTTCTGTATATTTTAATATTCGTCGGATTCTTTTTTCTATAACGTAATAACGGTAAATATAGCAGGTGAATTTGATTCAAAATTTCACGGCTGTGTAGCATATCTGCGCTAGATACACGTTAAAAAGAGACTACTGAAGCCAATACGGTGTATTTCGATCGAATACATATTATATTATACGAAGCAGCACTTTAACTTTCACCTAAAAAATGTGTTGTTTCATGTAAGACATCTTAATATAATATGGATCTGGCTTGGAATGGGTTAAAGTATTATAACTTCAAAAATCATATAGAAATAATGGAATTTGAATATTGTATCAGCAAACGCGTTGTTATCACCTTCGTTAATTCAGTAGTACTTAAGTTATTTCCAGATAAAGAAAATGTTTGTTGCAAAGTTATCTTGTCGGGGAAAATCACGTTGCTTCACGTTAACTATTTAAGGCAGTGAGTCCATTTTTCAGATGTTTCCGTTCGTGCCAGACGTATTGTGATTCCTGAACGTATTATTTATTTGCTTATTATTTGTGTTCCTCCTAGAAACTATTATACAAATAGAGAATTTACAAGAGTGATACAAAATAATATAAAAAATGTCGAGGAAATGTTAAAAAAAATATATTTCATAATAATTGTGATGATAAAATTCAGCTTTCATTCATTCGTTTTAATACATTGGTTTACAACAAAGAGTATATTTTATTGTAAGTAAAATG
Source organism: Nysson spinosus (assembly GCA_910591585.2). Taxonomy (NCBI): domain Eukaryota; kingdom Metazoa; phylum Arthropoda; class Insecta; order Hymenoptera; family Crabronidae; genus Nysson; species Nysson spinosus. Next base: position 1,620,376 of record OU342835.1, read on the forward strand.
ATAACGGAATAGAATAGCAATATTTTCGCATTCTTTTTTAGCAACTAGGAAATAATTCTCTAGGTATTATTCTCTAGATTGTAGAAAACCAGTAAACTAGAGTAAATGTTTAACAATTATCTTGTCAGCAGTTATCCTTTTAACAACTGAATTTTAATACTGATTTCGCAGTGTAATAGATAAGTTTCATGTTTTTTTTGTCGCTTCATTTTCTTAACTTTTAAAGTATTTCGAAATGTCAATTAACCCCGTTTGTTTGAATCACGATTCTGACCCGTGTGGTGCGAAAAACGATTTGTCAGCCAATCACGTGCTACATTCGTTCATACAATACTATTATGTAATAATTAATTTGGCAGAGTTTTTAGTTTCGGTTACTAGAATATTGTTCACCGATCACTTATGAATATTCAAATGTAATTAATCACAGTTGTTTATTATACATGCAAATATGAATAATCATAAATATATATGCAAACATATTGTCATATGTAAATATGAAAACACTTTCCATATTTCAGGACGACCATTTTCCGAAGAAAATCCAAGCACCAAGGAATTTCATATTTAATCATTCCACTTTTGCTAATGAAATACCATTCAAGTTAGTTCATTAATAGAAAGAATTCAAAATGCAGTATCTTTTTTAAATTATCGTGAAATAAAGCTAAGTTTGAAATCAATTACAGCAATTTTTAAAGATATTTTCCTGCTTAAGTTTAGTTATGTTTTCAATTTAAATAACCCACTTACGTCACAGCACAATTTACGAGCGTAAATAAACGAGTAAATAATATTTTCTTACGAATGAAAATAAGAGAAATATTCGTTGGAGATTTGAATTATCCCACTCAGATTTGATAAATAAAAGTCCTTGTTTCACGCATGGGCGAACATTTTTATAAATACAGACATTTTTGTAAAAAATGAAGATAAACATAAAATGTAACATCAAGGAACTCTTGTTATTGAGATTGAATAGTTCCAGTTATATTTAAACTCCTTAACAAATTGTCTTACAATAAATCGGATGAAATATGTTATTATAATATATTAAATGATAAACATATCATAGATTAATATAACACTTCTGACTTCAAATAATAATTAACACTAAATGCAAATATATAAAATATAATTTCAATAATTTTGATTTTAGGCCTCAGTTTAGATTTTGTATTTCTATATTTAATCAGCAAATATTGTAAAATAATTATGAATTATTTAATTATGAATCTTACACCAAAATTCTAATACCTTCACTCACATTCTGCAGAGACTTTTTAATATGATAAGCTTAATTGAATGATTCTAAAATAATCCATATAAGTATCGTTTAAATTACGATAATCTACAGTCAGACAAACCAATAAAAATGATAACCGACACCAAGTAATTAATTATTCATACCATTATTAGCTTGATAGCAGTCAAAATAATAAACATTCAAGCCTGTCAAAATATAATATTTCAAGGCATATAATGGCCCTCACAAAAATGATAGATTCCCGATAAACCGATTGCTAATTAATCACAACAAACCGTTAGAATAAATGATTAAGAATAGTAAATTGCGAGCACTCTTATTTCGTACATAAAATGTCTTACTTGCTGATTCTATTCATTTATCCCAGTAGAGTTGAAATGTTAGTAAAGTCAGACTTAAGAAAATATATTAATAATATTGATGTCCTTACTTCCGGAATGTCTGCACCCTTCGAGATAAGCCAATGCCGCGACAAGAACAGGGCAGGGTTAGTTATTCCTTATAAAAAGTCCTTGCACAAGGTTATTGTCATGAATGGCACGATTTTGCGATCGTATGGAGAATGCACACTGCATGAAACACATTTTTAAGTACACTATGCACGCCTTGATCAGTTGCCATCATTGATAAGCTGACTACTTTGCACGAAGGTTACCGAAAGTATACCACAATCCGTATAAATGCTTCTTATTGCGTTCTTATTTGCACAATGAGCTGTGTGACAAAGATATTTCATCCGATCGTTATCATCCGACTTGGAAGGAGTTTATATCATTCAAACGAAGAAGTCGTATAAGTGCCGCTTTCACTGCTCTTTCGCATTTTTTTGTTCCCACTGAAGTACCCTGATAAATCGTGTCACTTTGATTTTACACTGTCACTGGATTATTGATTCTACCTGGATTCATCTGACGTATGCTCTTCGAGTTATCGCAACAATTTCCTGTAAGTAACTACGAGATATTTGTTCCGTTTTATAATTTATACCGCGATATCGCTGTATGTAAAATCTTCGACGAAGTTGAAATTCGTAAATATTTAAATCCACTGAATATTATGTATAATAATGTACAGATTAAATGTGGCAAGCTGAAATGTCTGACTAAACAGGAAGTATCGAACCTGTGGAATTTAAACGATTTTTATAAATGTAATTATACATACTGCATGGTTATCGTACTTTACGTTTGTAAAATTATTTTTATTAATTCCTGGATGGATCATAAATGAGGAATCAAGAAATGGTCACGGAAAGATTTCGTTGCTTATTATTATTCGTGCTCTATATTTGTGATAATATTATGTACGGTATTATCAACAAAGTAGATAAAGTATGTAGAAGAGAGACATCGTAACTTCTTTTACATAAACCGGAAGATACGTTAAGTACGACCTTTAAATAAGTGCCACTACTTACGCAATCTTATGAATTCGAAATAAGTTTCCGTGAAATAAGGGAATTGTGAATTATAATTACATGCTTGTAGTTGTTAAGAATATGGTTATAATGGTATCATTGTTAAAATTGTAATTAAGGTTGCACTATTTTTAGGACGTCGCAGAAATCGAAAGCTTGAAGGGATTTTGTACCATACACTAACATTGCAAATAATGATTGGATATTTGTTTTGCATTTTATACGCTTCAATTATCTCGGCTGAAAGCATTCCAGAGCTGAATCTTTTGCATGTCGTGAGTCTGAATGTTTTATTAACATTATAAAATGTCATAAAATATATCAATTCGTTGCATTATCATTGAAGAAATAATATGAAAGCGATATAATTTGTCGTTTATATTCTTACCATTATTAATATATAATACATTAATTGTTATACTAAGATCACCACAATTTGTGAATCGCATTGTATCGAAAACGCGTTGTACGAGGGTTAGCTGTACGCAGGGAGAGTTTTGCGTTACTTGGTAATCTCCGAAGATAAACAATTAATTTAATTTAATTTAAACCTGACCGATCAGGTGGTGACATTATTGAAACTTAACTAAATCTGCATGCGGAGAATGTTGTATAAAATGTAATACTGATTGCATTATAATGTGGCACAATCAATTATTAGTAACGTAAAAGAATCAATATGAAACAGTTTCTTTTACATTTCTTAGAAAATTCTTTCTCTTACAATCGCTTTTGTTATAATTTTATGCAAAGTCATGCTGCGGTGTTCTCAATATAATTAAATGTCAATAACTTCATCCTTCAATGTTTAATTGAATTATAATATAATCCAATAAGCTTTATTATTAGACATGATTTGTAATTTATAATTATAATATTAAATTGGTCCGGCTTACAATTTGGAAACCTGTTTTAGGTGTTCACACATAAACCGTACGCTCCTATTTTGGATATAATAGGAGAACCTGTTACAAATTTTCCCAGGAAGTTAACTTATGATTATTTTAATTCCGCTCCCTTCAACATGCCAAATGTAAGTTTGTACAATTTTTATATTCGCGTCACGTTATTATTTATATTTACATATCGTCGACTTTGGGAATATTTAAACATTCAAACATGAACTCAAAATAATTGTTGTTTTTGCACACAGCCAAATTATACAATTTATGATTCGTAATATGAAACATAAGTCAAAACGGAAATCATAGTAATAAAAGCTTACATTGCTAAATAATTTGAATTCAAGTAGTATAAGGATCGTATCTTAATAAAAAGTAGTTAAGATGGTTAAAAATCTTGCGGAACTAATAAAAAAGGGAAATCTTAAACAGTTGTTAAAATCGTGATTCTTTGTTTAAATATCAATGAATCTTTCTTATTTAACTTGTTCTAAAAATATAAGAATCACATTCGAATTTAGTTCCTAAGTGAAATGATCGAATGGATGTTTCTGAAAAATGGTGATAAACTTTCCACGTAGGCTGGCAAACTTAATATGTACAACTTGGGAGTTTATTTGCGTGAAACGTACGGCAAATTTTTGGGCACTATTTACACAGATGAAATAATGAGAATGCGAACCGGGGGCTATCCATTGTCGATGATATCTGGACAACTCGTGAATGCGGGTCTTTGGCCTCCCGTGGAGTCCCAAATATGGGACAAAAATATAAACTGGCAACCAATTTCAAGTGGTAAGTTGTTAAATAATTCAAAACAGTGTTCCGTTTCGGTCACCGATTCTCGAAGTTGAATATATTACAAGGAATGTCGATATTCCTTGGAGATTCTTATGCAGTACTTATATAGTAATATAGAATACTATAGTTTTGTTAAAATTCCCTGCTGCACGAATACTGTTTACACTTACTGTATATAATCTTATAAAATTTAGATCATTGCAACATATTCTGTTTCATATGTAGAATTATGTAATTCATTTTTATTTTTGCAATCCGGTTTAACACAAGTAAAATAAGACTTAAGTAACTAAAGGTTTTGAGTACCGAAGATCTATTCAGATTAGAGGTATTATAACTATGTGAATGATACTCATTTTTTAAAAAGCAGACAAATCTTGAAGAAAGAAATTATAACTCAAAGAATGAAAAACTTTTTTTTCTTAAAAAGTTTTTTAGAATTATAACGAATTATAAATATAATTATAATTATAATTAGAAGAAAATGTTTTTTTTCACATAAACCGTATCTTGGCCAGATTCGTACAAGTATTGAAACCTGTTTTCTAAACTATTTTAGACTATGTTTCAATGGAGAAGGACACACTGTTATTAGGAACGGAGTGTCCCAATTTCATGTTCGAAATGGAAGAAATTATTAAGACACGAGAAATTCGTAATTTATTAGCCCATTATATACCGTTGTTCGATTATGTGTCTCATTACACTGGAACGACAGTGCATCGGCCATCGGAACTGGCTCTTTTGTTCGCAACATTAGAAACAATAGTAAGAGACTTTTCATAATTATTAATGTTCCTCATCACTTTTATCTCGCAAAAGTACCTCGTAATCGTAATAATTTAAAAACCAAAAAATTCAAATACCGTAGAATATTATAATCGTTACAGAACTCATAATAATGTTAATATGGTTATTACACAGTTAGTTAATATGGTTATTAAATAACATTATTTAAACAATCTTAAATAGAATTTTGCAAATAACAACACCTATGAGTTGCAAGAAAGAATAAGAATTTCAAATATTATTGATAGTTTCTAATCTAATACCGTTATAATAAATAATACTATCCCCGCTGATCAACAAAATACATTTTTAGTCATTTTTAAGTCAGTATTATTTGATTAATTATAAACAGCGGAGTTATTAATTATTAAGGAACGTTGCATATAAATCGAAGAACAATTGAATCATTATTTTTGGAAGTGTTATAACTTCTATAACATGTTCTTTCTTTTGAATTTAATATTGTAACTAATAAAAAGGAGATATTAACACATTCGCACCGGATGACGCACATCTGAGTCTTTGGGATTCTTTACGAGAATCCGGATAACTCAAATGTGAGTCTTTAGATCTGAAAACGTTTGAATTCGTTTTGACTAACAATAAGTTATACATATATTGGTGTTTACAGCATTTTTTTTCAACATTACTTTATTTAGAAAAATTCCGCTAATTTGCTTCGTTACAAACGTAACATTCGGCTGAAAATGGCCCGACGCAAATGTGTTAATATGTAGCGAAAAATGATGCTTAATTGATTATCAGTTTCCTTAAAAGTATATACATATAAGAAGTATACAATTTCTTATAAGCGGAATTACATTACAAAAGAATTATTAACTTATAATATATATTGGGGAACGAAATACAGCTTCTTATACCATTTTCAAAAATAATGATTCAATTATAGGCTGATTTAAACATGACTCTGCCACATTGGACATCCGACATCTTTCCTCACGGAGGACTTTTTAATGTCACTTTACTGGAATACGATTTATTGTCGCAAACGAACCTTCAAAAGCAACTTAATGGCGGTACCTTACTCAAAGATATTATCGGCAATACATTAAGGCATATTCAAGGAACGATATCACAAGGACGGAAACTTATCCTGTACAGCGGAAATGATAAAAACATCGCGGGAGTTTTAAAAAACTTGAATGTGTGGTCACCGCATGTTCCCAACGAAGCGGCTGCGATTATATTTGAGGTTTATGCCTTTAATAATTCTCGCAATCAAACGTATGGAGTGAAGGTGACAACCCTCATTTTTTATTGTTTAATTTATTCTTCCATTTCATATAAAATGTTAACACTTTACACGGTACTGACTAAATAATTACTTCGTCCTGAATTATTTTATATATTCTCAGAAAGTTTACTGATAATTATAAACTCAAATAATATAATAAGAAAATTCTACTTATAAGTGAGATTCTATTATATTTAATGTGTATTTCTTCTATCTACTTCATGATATTCATGTCTATTGTTAGCTTTTATTTTATACCTATTTTTATTTAATAAGTTAAATATTGTATACTCCGTTTATATATATTTATTTCAAAGGTTTCCTTATGAAATCTGAAGAATTATTTAATCGGATTGGGTATATGGGTTAAAATATTTTTTAGAAAGTTTACTTTACTTTATAAACAATCCGTGATATTTAACGAAATATATTTCTTCCAGATTAATTATTATACTGGCGTGGACGGCGATACTATTCCTTTGAGACTTCCGAATTGCACGGAAGTCTGTCCATTAACAAAATTCATAAACTTAGTTTTCGATTCAATACCCCAGAACGAAGATTTATTATGCGGCAGACCAATCCCCAGGTTTCATAAAGATTTGGATTATGGCAATTACTCTCCGTCCTTTAAGCCTGGAAATATTCTAATATTTTCTTTAGTAGTTCTTCTGATATCTGCACACAACCTTATTTAAAACCTAAAGTATATAAACCAAGCATCCACATTTTTGTAAATAAGTAAATATTTCTTTTCGATTTGAGTGATTAGAATAGAAACTAACAAGTGCTACAATTTATTTATTTCTTATACGTATATATGTATGTATGTTGTATTCGTAGGAATTTGATGCTGAATTAATATTTTGACTGTATAATTGTTATTTATATTTATTTTTGAATGAATTAGGTATTTCGGATTTCCATATACTTTAAAAGAGCTTATAAAATAACGTTTTGTTTATCATCTTATAATGATTTAGAATAGAAAACTTAATTAGTGTGTTATAGTAGTCATAGAATCTGGAGTATAATCGCAAATGGCGCAGTTAAATAAAAACAATTCTAATATCACCTAACTAAACTTTTTTAATAAGCTTTGAAATACAAAATAAAAGACAATATTTCAAATAATGTGGTATTTGAATTACTTGATCATTTTTATCACGAATTAAATTTTAGAAAAGTATCTTTATTTCATATCTGAACGAAATATATTAATTCGAAATAGTTTTTTATGTAAGTTAATAGTCTCAAATAAAATAATAAAGAAAATTTTAATATTGGGTCTCCAAAATAGACGACTACATTGCATAATGATGTTTTTACTTTAATGATGCGAATGAGTGTTTTATATATAATACATTGAAATCAGAGTTTCCCTAACAGTTACAATAGCCACGAAAATATTAGAAGCTATTTGCAAGATTATTTGGATAAGAAATAAAATATAAAATTATTTCACTAAAAATCTAATAACGAAATAACTGACAAATAAATTATTTTCTTGTATAAATAACCTAATCACTGGTTATTTGCAAGTAACATCTGATGAAATAAAATGACTATTTATCTTAATCGTTATTTCAAAATACTTTTATTCAAACAATGCCCAGGTCTGGATATAATACAGTAGACTCTCGTATAACGCGGTTGATGCGTTACGCGTTGTATGAAATCGCGTTATAGGAAATTGGAGATAACAAACTATGCTCTGCTCGAGTAATCGGAAAGTAAACGAGGAATTCCCGCATTTTATTATAATAACGCGTTGTAAGAACTCGCTTTGTACGGGAGTTTACTGTATATTAAATAGTTTATTTAATACATTTCTTACTTATATTATTATAGAAGCATATGTATGTCCTGATTCGATCATTAGATGCATTAATTTCAATTCATTTCAAATAAACCTGTTAAGATCTGAATAAATTAAGAAGACTTAGCGATTTCTCCGCGAACTGAATGAAATATTCGCTAGTTTTTATAGTAAAATCATCTAAAATCGTCATCCATCGTTGTTCCCTCTCATCGATACTTTCCCCCATCGCGGTAATGTCACAATTATCAAACCGTTTTTTCCACAAATCAACAACAGCTGTTACTATACTTTCTTCAATCTTATGTTTTTCCTTACCAGAGAAAATCAACCGGTATTTTTTTAAACAGATACTTAACGCATATAATAATAGATACAATTGTTCGGCCAGGAAATGTATATCGGTTTGTTTTTCATTTATTACGGAGGTTATACGATTACCATGAAACATTAATTTCATCATTATAAGGTCTATTACTTTAATACAAATTCGCATTGAGTTACAGAATTCTAATAGGAGGGTTAGATGGTACATCCGCAATGTAATCTGAAAATATTGTTATCATTTAAGTGCCTGATGAAATCAAATTCCATTCTTTATTAAATGCATTTTTATTTTTGTGAGGGAGATTTTGGTTATCAAGGCTCTATTTGAAGAGAATTAAAATAAGCCTTAGGTAGGAAGCGGTTGTGGATAGCTAAGATGTCTGTAGACATAGTGTATTATCATTATGATATTAATGACGGTTTTAAGCTGTAAATTTAAAGAATGATGTTTGTTAAGTAAATAAAAAACGGTGTGTGACAATGCGGCAAGGATGTTGTCAGTTCGCGACAAGGAAGTTATTGATTTGAAGCTGAGGAGAGAGTCGAAATATGAGCATGAAGCGAGAAAGACGCGTAAATTATCATTTCCCGATGCATTATCATTTGAATTTCTTCTTATAATTATTCATTATTGTGCTAAACATAGTATTCGTTTTATACAACTCTTCCATCCGATTCACACATATATATATGTGTGTGTGTGTGTGTGTGTGTATAGGTCATCCACTTCCGATTTTTCGTTTTCACGTATGTTGTAGTACTCAAAAATCTAAGCAACATGTATTTTTTCTATATCTGCGGAATTCTAGTTTAAAACGGTGAAACCTCCGCTGAAAGATTTGACGTGTAACAAGAATAATTAGAACCTTTCATGAAAATGTTGAATTCTTTCGAATTTTAGTGGGTGTAAATATTTTGTGTCATAAATAACCTAATATGCAATTCTAATTTTTCGGATGCGTTTGTTTTTTAAGGATAAACTACTCCCGCGTAAAAAAAGGCAAAAACGTTGCCTGAAAATGACAGAACTTTTGGGATGACCTAATACATGTATGAAGATTGAAATCTAATATTATTTGTTTAGGATTCATTAATTCACTTTATTCATTAGGGAATGCAATTCTCATAGATATCTGTGTACGAACTAGATGATATTTATACTTTACCTTACTTAGTTCATTGTCTTCTATTACTTTTTCCACCAACTTCGTTATCCTTTCAATGATTTCTTCCAACAACTCATTGGTTTTCTTTTCAGCTTCGATAATATCACAAAAATTTAATACTGCATTAACAGCTTCATATTCCAAGGTATCTTTCCAACATCTGCGCTTCAGGTATCTTTTTGAAATTATATCATCTTCAAAGGAGGAAAGAATTACGTTTATCGATTGAAAAACAATATCGTCAGTGTTTAGAGTATCGAGCATAAAGTGTAACCATTCAGACGAAATCTTGCGCTTTGTTGTATTGGCATTCGATGTTCTTTTTTCATTATGCACATATTTTTTAAATGTTGTTGTAGTAGGGCAACTTTCTCCCTTTTTATGTAAATATTGAATATTACCGGTATTCTTATCGAATCCTACATGAGAGCCCAATTTCGGTAAAATTACCTGCGTCATCTGACGTCCAATTGACACATTTCTTAAACCTTCTTTCTCTCTTCGGCTTATCATTCGTTTATCAGTGTCATCAATATTATATGTATATGTCTCATACGCGCTATCTTCCTTGTTCACTGTTTTATCAACGACTTCTTTACCTCGTGCGATACTAGTCTCATCAGTTATTTCAGAATTAATACTGCAAGGGTTATCAGAACACAGTTTTAGGTCCTGGCTGTAGTTGGATTTGACTATTGTAGGACTTGCTAATTCTAAAGCTTCCTGACTATTCGAATTTTCTAGAAAACGACCATGACATCTTTTACACGAAAGTTTATCGGTAAGCATACTGACATCTGACGTAGAATAAGATTCGTCGCCATCTACACTAATGTAATTCTTCGTACTCGGAGTATCTGAATCCATGGAAATGTTATTGTACTCTTGGTTTATATAGTCAGGGGTGACATTATTCAATTCCGATAAACATCTCCTTTGCATATATTGGCTTTGAACGGAATTACCTTCTTCCTCGATTAAATCGTCTTCCGTTTGAGTATGAAAAGTTTCCTTTATCAATTGTTTTTCTGGAGTATCCGCAAACATATCTGAACATGAACTGCATTCTTCATCAGATTCCGAAATAATGATATTTTCTGCGAGACAGTTGTTGGATTCGTTAATGTCACTTTGTGGAGATAAAAGTTCAATACTTTTAACTCTGCACGCAACTTCTTCTTTTGTAGAATTTGGCAAATGACATCCTAATGATTTATTGCTTTTTCTATTATGCGAAGTATTGTATAATAAATTTGGACTGGTAGCCGACGTGGAACCACCACCCAAATTTCTTAAGTCCCTCCTTTGATCTCTTTCTCTTGTAATGATTTCATTAGATGATTCTTGAACCTTCGAGTTTAGTTGTTCATTTTCAGTGACTATATATTGAGCATAATTTCTTGAATATCTTCCTGGGAGACAGTAACAATTTAAATTTATTTGTTCATTTTAATGCCTGATTGAAATCATATTTCTTCGTTGGAATATCCAAAGTATTTCATAAACATTTAGATTATCAAATTATATATGGAAATGTAAGTTGTATATCAACGAATATAATCAATTTGGTGATGATAATGTTAAATTTCAAGGTTACACAAAAAATGATTAAAACAATATACAGGCATCCCCCCTTATAACACGGCAGTTAGGTACCGAAAGAATGACGTGTTATGCGAATCCGTGTTATAAGAAAAAAAGACTAGAACAAAAAATAGGGTTCCAAAAGCTAACAAAAGTAGACCATTTTCTATTCATAACTAAAAGAAATATGTTTACTAAGATAATTAATAATTAATAAAAACCATTACACATTGACAAACCGAGAATGCATCTAGGTTTCCCCAATTCTCCAATCGTGTTATAGCGAATCCGTGTTGTAAAAGTACTGTGTTGTACGGGGGATACCCGTAGTTCCATTTCTCTTATAATGAACAATAATAACTTATAAAGCAAAAAAGCAAGTAATAATAGATGTGAAAATATATTAATCAATACGTTGACTGCTGGACTCAAATCCGTGTTATACGATACCCCGCGATACGCATTTGTAACATGTATATAACATCTAAAAACAAAATCGTTTATGTGCCTTATAATAGTCACTTTAGATTATTATCGTAACATTAAAAATATACAAAATTTTATAAATATTAGCGATATAATTGATTCGAGTTTTAGTAATATTCGCATCGTCGGTCACCAGTGACTTCCACGGCACTCAGCGTGTTAAAATGCTTTTAACATGTAGCATACATATAATAAAATAATTAGTGCACAAGATCCAAGATGTTGGATAAATGTGCAAAGACTTCAATCTTTTACAAGTTTCTTATCTTGGGATGCTATTTTGTATTACTAATACCTTCTGCATTGCGCCGTTCACACTGTTGTGTTCCGTTGATTGCATTATTGTCAATACTCCATCGTTTATGGAATATAAGATGAAATTGTTCCGCCGGAATTTCGGTCATAGATGCTATCGCCGATTTTAGCCAAACAATGGCTTGAACAAATGTTACATTAGCTCCATATTCCCCCAGTGAATTAGATACACAATCGTATTCTCCTTGCAACAAATTTTGAGGGACGCGCAAGAAATGTTTGCATCGATAACAATTGAAATCATTTTCATCGTGCTTTATCGACTTCCTCGATCTTAATTCGATTAAAAGATCATCCAAAGCTGGAGGATGTAGTTGACCTGTATAAAATGCTTAATATTTTATTACAAGCATTTATTTTATTTTAACTTCTAATATCTACAAGCTTTTAGATTACAGTAAACTCCCGTATAACACGAGCTCCTATACTGCAATATACATTTGTGTATAATGCGATTCTCATACAACGCGCTATGTAATAAAATGGGGGGATTTCCTGATAATGCGATTTCATACAACGCGTAACGTATTATCCGCGTTATACGGAAGTCTATCAAAGTTTATATAAACATGTAAATGAGCTGTTACAGATAAAGATCGGTTACATCTCTTCATTGTTGTTTTTCAATAATGCCTATGCTGTCATACAATACTGTATTTCTTAGACAGCATATACTATTTAAACAATTGTTAATAAGTAAATAAAACAAAGCAAAGGCAGCACATTAATGGTAAATGAGTTAAAAAACATAGGTACCTTCCGAAGTATTTACAGGGTGACTCAAATTAGTCTCGCAAATATTCTGTAAATTACGGAGTATGTTGACCAGATCGTCATTGTGTGTCTCTGCATTCTGCATCTGAAGATTAATTAAATTCATTGCCAAATAAAACTGAGTAAATGAGGGCGAAGTATAGGTAAAAAAACAAACTACTAACATTTTAAAATACGGAGTTATTTGTCGAAGGAATAATGTACGAAGTTTTAAATGACCCAGTAAATAATTACATAATATCGACAATTATTAACATAAGACATATCACTGAGTGTTTTCTCTAATTCATATTTGAATAACGAAAGACGTATTTCAGACAAATAGTTCGAGTGCCTTTAAAATATAAAATCCCTATGTTGATATTTCTTGTGGGCTTAGAGCATAGACGAGATATAAATAGAACAAGCACTAAATGAGCTTTCGTGTTTCCACTAGAAAATTACCGACCCGCTAAAATTCACCCCACCGACGAGATATAGGTAGACCAAGCACGCAAGCCAATCTGTAATTCCAAAGTTACCGAGTCCTAGGACTCGGTAACCATCTTCGTGTCACTGGTGACGTTACCCGCAAAACAAATAAAATAGCCGTTTTTTACGTTTTTAGTACGAAAAGTGCAAAAATAAAACATGGAATTGGTTTTTTAACTCTTGCAACTGTTAGCATATATATTACTCGATATTTTGCAGATATATATTTTTTTGAAGGGCATGATTAATATAAAATCGATCGAATACTTCTGTGAAATAAATTCCATTGCCAACTTATTTTGGTACATTATAGGTATAAAGAATATAAGGGCAAGTGGATTATTATTATTGAGTATTATTTTATTGATTTTCTTAATAAGAATACGCAGTAATATATTTAAATAATAATAAATTAGTAAAATCTCCTGCGGAACTGAAGGAGTTTGGGTATTACAATCACATTATGTTGTAGGATGGCCGACGGGAGATAAGGAACTCCACGGTTCTTGAAAAGTGTATATTTATTAATACGAACTGCGATTGACTGTGATCGACTGACTCTCGGTCGCGCCCCTGGCATATATATAGGCGCGATGTCCCGCGCGATTTGGGCCCCAGGTATCTTTGGGAATCCCCGATTCGATTCCCGTACGATTTGGGACCACGGGGTATCCCCGACGTCGGGCCATCGCCCCACACGACAGGCGGCGACACACCAAAAATCGCCTACAATTACAATATTACAATACGATTAACCCTTATTGAAAGTACAAGAGCAAATTGCTATATGAATACATCGATAGATGTTAATCAGTAATGTTTTACACTAAATAATGTTTATAGAGTATAATTCATCGCTGAAAGATAGTCAAGCGATATCCGAATCGATATTCCTAACTTATATCGCAAATAATCAATCAAATAATCATGCAAATAAATTTTAAAAAAGCTCCTAGACCAGATCAGAAACAAAAATTGAATTAACCGCAAAATGGTCAGTACTGGTCAGCACTGGCCAGTAGGTGTTAGTATTAGCCGGAGTTGATGGGTATTGGTCATTCTAAAAAGAGGAGGGTGGTTGGTTTGCAAGAGGGGTAGTTTGGGAACAGAGAATTAGAAAAGGCGTCTTTCTTCCCCGAGTACACCGGGCGAAATGAAGAATCGTTTTGCAGGGGGTAACCATGTCACCTCGGTTCGTCAGGATCCAGGAAGGGGTAAGAATTGGTGGGGTCGACCCCCCCGGCCAACCGCGATCGCTCCTGCCTCGAAGAATTAACTGTCGAATATTGTTTATTTTATTCAATTGTGATCGATCATATTCCTATAATTATTGTCTTTTTAGCTTTCTGAAAAATATTTTGTCATGCATTTTCAAAGATTTTTGTAAATGACTTTATAATTGGTGCATCAGATACCAATCCGCTGAAACGATTCCCCTTTAGCGGCGGACAAGTGGTTCATTAAGAAAGAGACTTCTTCGGATTCGCCTGACATTTTATTAATTTGTTTTTATGTAATCGGATGGCTCATTAATAATTAATTAATATAAGTCATATTGCAGCAACTAAGTCGTAATTTAATAAATTTATTGAATTATCGATGCAGAATAAAGTTTGCCGCGACCTTCCACTTCTTGAGACGCCGGAATATTACGATTCAAAGATATTATGCATTCATTATTTGACTAGACTGCAGCTTCCGGATGCACCGAAGGTTGGACTGTACATACTTCCGTCTCGTGTGCGATAAGTGCAATGATCGTTGCTACGATAATTAATTTCTTTCAACAATTACTAAAGATATGGTAGAGATATTATTTTAAATCCTGCAACGGTTGTGCTTTGTTGTGTTTTGCTGTGGTAGAGTGATCGCCGTTTCGTCGTCGATCGAATCCATTAATCATACTTTAATTATTACATTTCTACAGCTATTCGATTCACGAGTTGATGTAATTGTTAGTTAATAATTAAACCTTATGAAAAACACATCTCCAACACTTATATAAGCAATAAGTAATATTAAAACGTGAGCCAATGTGCGTACGTAAAGTCTCCAAAGTTCATGCTCACTTTTTGATTACCTTATTGCTTATATTACTTTCGTTTATATTAATTTTACTTTACTCTTTGTTTATATTAATATTGGGGGCATTTTTTATAAAGTTTAATTGTTGACTAACAATTACATCAACTCGTGAATCGAATGGCTGTAAAAATATAATAATGAAAGTATGATTAACGGATTTGTTTGACGACGAAAGGCCGACCATCGTACCATAACAAACCACAACCGTTGCAGAAATTAAAATAATATCTCCACCATATCTTTAGTAATCGTTTAAAGAAATTATTTATCGTCGCAACGATCGTTGCACTTATCGCACACGAATCGGAAGTATGAACAGTGCAACCTTTGGTGCATCCAAAAGCTGCACTTTAATAGAATAATGAAAGCATAATATCTCTGAATCGTAATATTCCATCGCCTCAAGAAGTGCAAGATCGCGATAAACTTTATTCTGCATCGATAATTTAATAAATTTATTAAATGACGACTTAGCTATTACAATATTAATATATATTTTGTAATATTAAATATTAAAAAATGGTGTTGACTTCGTGCGCCAAGACAGACCATAGAGATTGGGAGTCCTCTCCATGGCCCAGCTCTGACCTGATTTTAAGGTCATAATATTTTGACGAATTCCATTTGATTAAATAATATTTTAACTTTCGGATAAAGCTAATTTTGTTTATTAACTAATCTTTTTATTTATTAATGATTACAGTGTGGCCACTTCTTGTTTTGCTGGGACGTCCACAATCAAAGAATATAAAAGAACGAATGGCCATCGTCAATATATTTTATTTACGAGCCTTTATTTATTGCTTAAATTTACATATTCATGTTTGTTTTTTTATAACATTTATTAGTATACAATGTTGTATGAAAATTGTATCTCGTGAAATTTACAATTACAATAGATGACTCTATTATGAATATATTGTGTTATATTTTATACTTCCGCGACGTAGTGAATATCCAGAATCCCATATGTCCTAAAAACTTCTCCGAATTTTTCGAAATGTAAAGAAACGGTGGTAAATTTCAAGGAATCCTGCGAATCAAATACCTCCTCGCAGATTATGATCTCCTAAATATAGAAGATATTTCGTCAGAAATTACTGATGCGGTGATATTCAACGCAGCAAATGATACTCTAGGGCTCTAGGACTCAGTAACTCTGAAATTACAGACTGTATTGCATGCTCAGTCTACTTATATCTTGTCTGTGCTTAGGGCCATATTTTGTTATGCGAATAACCAATCACCATTCAGATTTATCTAGTTTCTCTTCCTCGTGTCGCGATTACAACACCTTGCGGCTAACTTCACATTAATGTCTTTCACTTGAAGTGCAAGTTTCAAAGTGAAAATACAATTATAAGTAAAAAGCAATAATCAGTGAAACATCGAATTATGATATAGATATTATTGACACACATATAAATGTAACTTATATGTTTATATGATATTTGAGAAAGAAAGTATTAGCTGATAACCAGTGTGAGTGTAAGTGAAAAATCAAATCCAATCGGCGCAGAAGTAGCGGACAGCTCTACGTAAGCATATTTTTTAAGAACTTGCACAATCACATAATAATTACATTATTATCGTTAGATTGAACACGCTTAAAATTTACAATGGATATTTCTTGACTTTTTTAATTGTAATCAATAGTAACAATATATCTATTATTATGATATTAGCCACCAATAACAAACAAAAATTTAATGTCTTTTCAAAGGGTGTCTATAATTTATAATATTTATGCGGATATGTTACAAAGCGAAACCTAAAACAACAGACTATCTATTATCGCAGAATTAAGACCCATTAATTTACCTTTGGTTTCCTAATTAAACGTGAATTTCAATTTATATGCATTGTATGACACATTTTCTGACACAAGAAATCTATGATATTGCAGGATTAAGTTAAAAAATTCAGTAGACTTCCTTGGACACTGTCAGCCGGAAGTGACGAAGCAAGGAACTACCGTCAGTCGATTTTCAAAGCACAACTTCACGTGCTTCCGCTTAGCCAGAAACAATCGTGCTCCATTGTAACACTTAGCAGTGTAAAGTATTTCTTAACTTCGTTATCCCCCCGTGATATCAATTAATTTTGACCTGTAAATATGGACAGTCTCTCAAGCGGGAGTTTAACAGGTTCTCAAAGAGATGAGCTTATGGAACAAGTGAAGCAACAAATCGCGGTCGCGAACGCGCAAGAATTGCTCACGGTATGATTATACAAGACTTTTTTTTAATCCGTTACGTGCGTAACATGAATGAACAACACGCGCTTAATCATGTATTTACAGAAAATGACAGAAAAATGCTTTAAAAAATGTATAGTCAAGCCGGGTACCTCACTGGATAGTTCGGAACAGGTAACCTTCCTTCATTCGCGAATCCTAACCTTTGCATCGTTTTGAACAAGTTACAATTAAATAGTAATGAGCAATATATTATATTAAATATGTTTTATAAATATATATATGGATTAGGTATTCATATTTTATTCAAAAATTCGTGTACAGCAGACCACGAATGATTGACAATACGCATTTTTAGTTTTTATTCATATTTTCCCTATTAAGTGAGAAAACCTGTTAATTTCTGAATTTAAGTACCTTTTATGAAATATAAAATGTTTTTCCGTTTCGAAAGTCCCATCATCAAAGACTGTCAATCCTGATATGACAGATTTATGTAGATACAGTTCAGAATTAATTTTTAGATAATGATTGTTTCAAAAGTGGTGGTCTGCTATGCTTTCTTTGGTTTTATTATCTCTACTTTGAAGATAATTCCTTATGCTGTACATGGTGCCTTGAAAGTCTCACTAATAACTTTCACTTTTTGTTGTTCCTTTTTTATATATCATAGTACATGCATAAGGAAAACAAATACACAGAATAAAAATTCATGATCTTAATCATATACTCCCTTAGGTAGATATACAGTTTTCCTTGAGTGTATTCCTTCATATGGGCTGTGAGCGTATATGAATATACACATGCAGTGGTATAAACTCATATAAAATTGATAGAAAAAATATAAGTACCTAGCTAAACACAGATATTAATGGAATAGATAATATTTAGCACAACTAGGTTCTTATTAAGACTAATACTTGTTCCTATAAGTTACTTGCCCTTGGTGTAATGATAATGATTATGAATAAAGGTTATGTGATAGATTTTTGCGGTGCCCTGTATATCATAATGGAAATAATATTTTGTCGCTTGAGAAACAAATAAATCTGGCTATGCTACAAAGTATTTTGATTTATTTCCAGAAATGTATAGCAATGTGTATGGATCGGTATATGGACGCATTTAACGTTGTATCTAAAGCATATAGTATTCGACTACAGAGAGAACGCAACAGAATGTAAAAATGCAAAGACTTATGAATAAATTGTTTTTCGTTGTATACTTTGTAGTTTACTAAATGGCCAACATTGTTTTAACCGTGTTCAATGATCCTAGTAAAAAATTAATGTAAACTTAATTACAATGTGAGTCATATGATTGTAAAGAGCAATGTACCATACTGTTAATTTTTAAATACTTCTTACCTATGTATATAATAATATCAATTTTCTTTGATTATCCATATGGGATAGGAATGTATAATTTTTGCAAGAAATATTTTATGAATAATATGGAAGAAACAATAACGAATTTATATAGTACAATAAAAGCACACTATTATGTATATTTGTACATCATTGATGTACTATTACAAATAAAGAATATGGTAAAATAAAAAAATTTAATAATGTATTTAATTATATCGTAACAACATTTATTTAACCCGTCGGATGACGTTACTAATGACTCTGAATGTCATTAACTTATTTAATGACTCGTTTCGAAGTAAATCTCTATGATATTTTGTAGAAATCGAAGCATTTTTTTAAGAGTTTCGTCGTTGAAAAACTGAGTTTTCTTAATTTTTAAAGAGTTTTATCATCGAAAAATAGAGTTTTCTTAGCTTTTTACACCTTTGCGGACGTGAATGCTATAGCATTCAATTTGATAACATTCAATTCTAATGACGAACCGATATGTTTAGTTTTTTTTATATATATTTTATGAACTTATGAATTTAATTATTTATTTTTTTGTATATGTTGACGAATAAAGATCTAATGTTGAATAAATAATATAGTGAAACAATAAATAAATCACTTTTATTCAAGTTTATTCGTGTATTCTATGAATGAATCCTATAGCATTAACGTCACCCTGGTTGAAAAAAATGATCTGTATCGTCGTGGATGCTATAGCATTCATCGTATATAACTATTAAAATGTGATATTCTGATTACTTTTACAAAAGGTGTCTAATCAAATTTCGGATATCACAATTAATTTAAGAAAAAATCGCTTGTCTGTTTTTGCAGCCCACTGAAATTTGTACTGTCCGCGAATGTGTTAACGAGTTTTGTTGTCGACCGATAAATAGCTTTTAAAGTTTCTTCGTCGAAGAATAGAGTTTTCTTAGTTTTTAAAGAGTTCTGTCATTGAAAATTAGTGTTTTATAAGTTTTTCAAGAGTTTTATCTTTGAAAAATAGAGTTTTAACTTAATTTTAAAAGAGTTTTGCCATCGGAAGATTGATTGATTGATTTATTTATTACATATTGTAATACAAAATATTGTAAGAAAATTGCACGAGTCGGGTGACCTCAACAAGACTATTCGATTTATAAATGGTGTTCTCAAAATCGTCTCCTCGAACATCTCTAATCGTGCAAATCAAAAAAACTAGTAAACCTGCCTTTAGTTTACTATCAAAATGTTAGAGGCTTGAGATCTAAGCTGAATATCTTAAGTAATTCTATCTTATCTCCAGCGGAATTGTACATGATTATTATCATAATTAATGATTTTAGTGATTATATGGTTTATAGATGTGATAGATTTTCTGTCCTGAATAAGCCTCTTATGGGTGGTGGTGTTTTAATTGCAGTCCGTAACTCGTTGTTTAGCCGTTGGTTAGTTTTGACCTCGACACTTGTCAAATAAGTGTTTGTTGAGATTCACATTAAAACGTGAACGGTTATCTGCTGGGCCGTGTACCTGCCGCCTGCGAATGACACGAATCTTTCTTCCGATCACTGTCACTCTATCGAGCAATTGTTGTTATCCTTCTCTCCGGCCACTGATATTTTGATCGTGGGTGATTTTAATTTACCTAATGTGTTATGGCATAACAACTCTTATGGTAACTCGTTCTTTTCCACGGTTTTACCCTGTTCCATGTACAAACAAGCTAGTATCTTGCTTGGTTCTTTTAATTCTCTACATCTATTCGAACTAATAAGATTACCAACTCTTACGGTAAGACGCTCGGCCTAGTATCTTACTATCTCCTCTGGTTCTGAATCCCTATTACCACCTGATCATTATCACCCACCTCTCCAATTCTCCCTTCCCTTATCCTCCCAGTCGACCACCCGGTTATCTTATGCCGTTGAAAAGGATTTCCTTAATATCGACTTTCTGGCCGTAAATAAGTTTATAGCGTCTATCGATAGGGACTCCACACTTTTTGACCTAACTAGTTCACCCATCAGTTGACACCCTTTACACTCACCTTAATCATGCAATTAATCTTTTCGTTCCTTTGAAACTAATTCGTAGGTCCTCTTTTCCTTCCTGGTTCTCCTTTGAATTAATTTACTATATTAGGATTAAAAAATCTGCTCATAAGAGGTATAAACGTAGTCTCTCTGCCCCCGACTACCTTACTTTCTCCAAGCTCAGATCCGTCTGTAAAACTTGATCTCAACAGTGTTGAATTAACTAGGTTAGGCGTATTGAGCTTAATATACATGAAAATGCTAATGCATTCTGGAACTTCACCCGCCCTATCTACAGTTCAAACTCCTACCCATCGACAATGTATTACGATAATAATATTTTGTCTGACTATCGCAAACAGTTTCGCTAAATGTTTTAACTCAACAATTTCATTTTAACACTGATCTCGATATCACAAATCTCGACATTAATATTAGTGATGTTTTCGAAAGTATTAATGATCTAAATATTAATTCCGGACGTAGTATCGATGGTATTCATCCTATTATTATAAAATCGTGGAACTCCTGGCTTGTGAAACCTATTTTTCGAACGGGCGATCCTTCTAATATCAATAATTATGGACCAATCAGTTTACAGAGTCCTTTCCCCAAAATCTTTGAAGGTATTGTGGCTCGTAAACTCTCTCTACTCTGTAAGCATTTACTATTAGATGAACAACACAGATTCATTTCTAGGAGATCGACAACAACTAACCTATCTATATATCATCACTACGTATCTAATTGCTTCGAACGATAAATGCAGGTTGATGCTACATACAGTGACTTTAGTAAAGCTTTCGACTCTGTCAGTCACTCCGTTCTCCTTTCTAAGCTTAAAGGATACGGGATTTCTTGTAGTTTCCTCTCTTGGATCGGCAGTTTTATCACCAATAGATCTCAAACTATTAATTTGAATAATTTATTCCTACCTTTTAGAGTCTAATCGGGTACCCCCCAGGGCTCGCACCTGGGCCCCCTTCTATTTAATCTTTTTATCAATGACAATTCTGCCGTTTCAGCTTCTGTCATTTTCTTCTTATAAGAATCTGTCATTTCTTATAAATTGCAATCGTGGTGTTCCCGTAATAAGCTCTCTCCTAATATCTCGAAGTGATCTATTATTCATTTCTCGCTTTTAAAACACTACATTATATTTGACTATACTCTTAACAGTTGTACTTTGGGTTCAACCGATAGCATTCGGGACTTAGGTGTTTTATTTTCCTTTGACATTTCTCTTCGTAATCATATCCCGAATATTGCTAGACGGGCCTTTAAAATTCTTGGTTTTATTCATAGAGCCCGTAGATATTTTGAGAGAGTTTATACTTTGAAATTATTATTCTCTTCTTTAGATCGTCCCCTTCTTTAGATAAGTTTCTTCGCATCGCTGCCCGTAAGCTGCATAGGCCTATGTCAACTTTTCAGCATGTCTATACAGTGTATAGTATACACATATTCTAAATTCTCTCGAAATCGTGACACTTTTTACACGATCTACTATTTGCATACAAAATTCTAACCGGTATGTCTTGCTCTGAAATCCTAGCTTTGCTTGGGATAATAATCCTCCTCTGTTGCGTTGAGACGTCAAGATCTTTTGCACAAAGGTTGGCATAGGACTAGTTACGGATTATTTGACTGCCTAAATCGTGGTTTGTCTAACGTAAATAAATATTCCGCACAGCTGAATCCTTCGGTGCTTATACCAGTTTTAAGAATGCTGCTATTAAAATCTTTCTCTCCACACAGAATGACTCCTTTTGTTACTTCTGAACTTTAACCTATCACCGCACGTTGTATAAGACCGCTGAAAACTAAAGGGCATTTTTTTACAAAAACTTTACTTTCCGCGTAAAAACTCTTAAAAAGCTAAGAAAACTCAGTTTTTCGACGATGAAACTCTTAAAAACTTAGTTTTTCGACGATAAAACTCTTGAAAAGCTAAGAAAACTCAGTTGTTCGCCGATGAAACTCTTGAAAACTGAGTTTTTCACCGATGAAACTCTTGAAAAACTAATGAAAACTAAGTGTTTCAACGAAAAAACTCATGAAAACTGAGTTTTTCACTGATAAATCTCTTGAAAATCTCATGAAAACTCAGTTTTTCGACGAAAAACTCTTGAAAAAACTAAGAAAACTGAGTTTTACACCGATAAAACTCTTGAAAATCTCATGAAAACTCAGTTTTTCGACGAAAAACTCTTGAAAAAAATAAGAAAACTGAGTTTTTCACCGATGAAACTCTTGAAAAACTAACGAAAACTAAGTTTTTCAACGAAAAAACTCCTGAAAACTCAGTTTTTTCACCGATGAAACTCTTGAAAAACTAATGAAAACTAAGTTTTTCAACAAAAAACTGCTTAAAACTCAGTTTTTCACCGATGAAACTCTTGAAAATCTCACGAAAACTCAGTTTTTCGACGAAAAACTATTGAAAAACTAACGAAAACTAAGTTTTTCAACGAAAAAACTCCTGAAAACTCAGTTTTTCACCGATGAAACTCTTGAAAATCTCATGAAAACTCAGTTTTTCAACGAAAAACTAATGAAAACTAAGTTTTTCAACGAAAAAACTCCTTAAAACTCAGTTTTTCACCGATGAAACTCTTGAAAAAACTAAGAAAACTGAGTTTTTCAACGAAAAAACTGCTGAAAACTGAGTTTTTCACCGATAAAACTCTTGAAAATCTCATGAAAACTCGGTTTTTCAACGAAAAACTAATGAAAACTAAGTTTTTCACCGATGAAACTCTTGAAAATCTCATGAAAACTCAGTTTTTCGACGAAAAAACTCTTGAAAAACTAACGAAAACTGAGTTTTTCAACGAAAAAACTCCTGAAAACTGAGTTTTTCACCGATAAAACTCTTGAAAATCTCACGAAAACTCGGTTTTTTCAACGAAAAACTAATGAAAACTAAGTTTTTCATTGAAAAAACTCCTTAAAACTCAGTTTTTCACCGATGAAACTCTTGAAAAAACTAAGAAAATTGAGTTTTTCAACGAAAAAACTCCTGAAAACTCAGTTTTTTCACCGATGAAACTCTTGAAAATCTCATGAAAACTCAGGTTTTTCGACGAAAAACTCTTGAAAAAACTAACCAAAACTAAGTTTTTCAACGAAAAATCTCCTGAAAACTCAGATTTTCACCGATGAAACTCTTGAAAATCTCATGAAAACTCAGTTTGTCGACGAAAAACTCTTGAAAAACTAACGAAAACTAAGTTTTTCAACGAAAAAAACTCCTGACAACTCAGTTTTTCACCGATGAAACTCTTGAAAATCTCATGAAAACTCAATTTTTCGACGAAAAACTCTTGAAATAACTAAGAAACCTGAGTTTTTCACCGATGAAACTCTCGAAAAACTAATGAAAACAAAGTTTTTCAACGAAAAAACTGCTTAAAACTCAGTTTTTCACCGATGAAACTCTTGAAAATCTCATGAAAACTCAGTTTTTCGACGAAAAACTATTGAAAAACTAACGAAAACTAAGTTTTTCAACGAAAAAACTCCTGAAAACTCATTTTTTCACCGATGAACCTCTTGAAAATCTCATGAAAACTCAGTTTTTCGACGAAAAAACTCTTGAAAAACTAACGAAAACTAAGTTTTTTCACCGATGAAACTCTAGAAAAACTAATGAAAACTAAGTTTTTCAAAGAAAAAACTCCAGAAAACTGAGTTTTTCACCGATAAAACTCTTGAAAATCTCACGAAAACTCGGTTTTTCAACGAAAAACTAATGAAAACTAAGTTTTTCAACGAAAAAAACTCCTTAAAACTCAGTTTTTCACCGATGAAACTCTTGAAAAAAACTAAGAAAACTGAGTTTTTCAACGAAAAAACTCTTGAAAACTCAGTTTTTCACCGATGAAACCTCTTGACAATCTCATGGAAAACTCAGTTTTTCGACGAAAAACTCTTGAAAAACTAACGAAAACTAAGTTTTTCAACGAAAAAACTCCTGAAAACTCAGTTTTTCACCGATGAAACTCTTGAAAATCTCATGAAAACTCAGTTTTTCGACGAAAAACTCTTGAAAAAACTAAGAAAACTGAGTTTTTCACCGATGAAACTCTTGAAAAACTAATGAAAACTAAGTTTTTCAACGAAAAAACTGCTTAAAACTCAGTTTTTCACCGATGAAACTCTTGAAAATCTCATGAAAAACTCAGTTTTTTCGACGAAAAACTCTTGAAAAACTAACGAAAACTGAGTTTTTCAACGAAAAAACTCCTGAAAACTGAGTTTTTTCACCGATAAAAACTCTTGAAAA